>PVLA01002798.1:0-246947 GCA_004027455.1 Hydrochoerus hydrochaeris
CTTTAACTTTGTAACTTGAACAACTACATCCAGGATGACAGTATGTAATTTATAAATTACTGATTTCTTAGTGGGGCTTTTTCTCATTCTCCTTTTTCTTTCTTTCTTTTAGAATTCTGTATTGTTGCTACCCTTTTTTCTGTTTTGCTTTTTTTTTCTTCTCTTTAAATAAAATTTTAAAAATGTATAATTGCTATTGTAAAAAAAAAAGAGGAAATAGGAAGCACTATAAAAATAGATGTGTGGGATTGATGACCATATTTCTGGGTTCTTGTTGGATTGTTGAACAGATCTCTTGGCACTCTCACTGCTTTAGTGTCCACTTTGTGTGCTTTAATTCTGTAACTTGAATAACTATTTCTAAAAGAACAATATGTAATGTATCAACTAGAGATTTCTTACTGTTTATCTTCTTTTCTTGAAATTCTATAATATTTCTATCTTTTTCCTGTTTTTTTCTCTTTAAATAAAAAAATGTATAATTGCTATTGTAAAAGAGAAAATAGGAAGTCCTATAAAAGATATAACTGCATGTATATTTATGTATGCAGGAGTGTTACCCATATTTCTTAGTTCTTGTTTGATTGTTGAACAGATCTGTTTGCAGTCTCACTGCTTGAGTGTCCATTTTGTGTGCTTTAATTTTGTAACTTGAACAACTATTTCTAAAAGAGCAATATGTAATTTATCAACTAGTGATTTCTTACTGTTCGGTTTTTTTTTTTTTGAAATTCTGTAATATTTCTCTCCTTGTTCTATTTTATCCCTTTAAATAAAAAATTTTTTAAAAAAAGAAAAAGAGTAGAAAGAAAATATTCCAGGCATTGGAACCTGCACATGTAGAGGCCTTAGATAAAGTGCTTTAAAACTGATGTTATAAGTACTTGCATTTTTACTTGCAAAAATAAGTTCCAGGGCCAGGTGTAGTGGCTTACGCCTGTAATCCCAGCACTCGAGAGGCTGAGGCAGGAGGATCATTGTGAGTTCGAGACCAGCCTGGGCTACAGAGTGAACTCAAGGCCAGCCTGAACTGCAGAGCAAGATCCTGTCTCAGAAAGACAAAAAAAAAAAAAAAGTTCCAAAGAAAATTCTTTCAGATACTTTGTCAGATGATCTACAACTGCATTATCCAATTGGGTAATCGATTTCCACCTGTGGAGATCATAGTTAAAATGGTCAGTTCCCTGGTCACATCAGCCACATTTCATATGTAATTGTAGAAACACACATTTCAAAAACCACCGAAAGTGCCTCTGGACAGTGTGAATCTGAGATTCATGACAAGTTGAAGTCGTGTTGCATTTTCCTATGAAATATAGTGTTTTTGTTTCTATATAAAGATTAGTAAGCTAGTGGACTGTGGTTAATATTACAAATTGCAAATTTAATGATCAAGTTTCATCAAGAACACATTAAAATGCTGTTTTATTATAAATACATGTCTTAGTTTTACTTTTCTCATTCCTGAGACAAAATACCCAACACTCAAAGGAGGAAAGGTTTATTTAGCTCACAGTTTGCAGAGGTTTCAGTTCATAGACATCCTACACCAAGGCAGGGAGCAAGACAGAGAGACATTGCTGAGGAGAAACAGTTCATGGCAGGCAGAAGGCAGCAAAGCATTGAAGTATCAAGCAGCCAATGACAAGAAGCAACCCAGCAGCCTGCTTTCTGTTCCTTAAATCCTACCCAGGCTACCCGCCCTTGGGACAGGTAGCACTCACACCCGAGGTGGGGCACCTTTGATCCTAGCATCGCAACATGAACCAATCCCATCACCACACATCCTAGAGTCAGCCACCTCTGCAATCCCACTGTGACTGCCTGGGGCTCTGGGGAGACATCTAGATATAAGCCATAACAAGACACAGTTTCAAAATCATGGTTCCACAATCTTTGGAAGATAACTATTAAGATAACTATTAATATCACAGAAAAGTTCTGTGTTGTGTTTAAGTGAATATTTAGCATTATGTTACAGAGATAATCAACCCATATTTAACTGAAATATTACCATGCCTCATTTGTCAATATTCTCTTTTTCTGTTGGGTCTTTAAAACAAAGAATAACCTAAATCAAAAACACTCATATCAACATCACCTTCACTCAGTGTTTCTCATATACCAACCAAATGTTTTCTGATGACATTCAACCAAAGCCCTTGTGGCAGGGGTGTTAAAATAGTTTTGTCCTAAAGTTCTAGAGTGGCAAAAAAAAATGGCAAACATAAAACCAATTTGGCTATGGTGGAAAAAAGGAAATGGATGAATCGAATCAGGAGAAACAGACATGGGACAGGTTACATAATTCTGTATTTATTCTAAAGTACAGAAAGACTTAAAAGCATGACAAAAGAACATAGTCACAGGAGAGATTTGATCCAACCTTATTTTTATTTTTATTTAAATTTTATTTTGCAGAGAATAAAACAAAAGAGGACAGAACAATGCAGATCAGAACAGAACAATGTAAGCAATATAGCACTTCACAACAAGACAACTGCATATTAACAGTAGCTACCATAATGTCTCTTCCTTTGAAATAGTCGAGCATAGCTTCACACACAACAATATCAAACATAACAAAATAGTATAAAACCATTCAAGAGAATGAAAGTATTACAGGGCATTCTGAACCAAATAACAGAAAATGAACAATGGCTACTATAATATCTCATTTTCCATAAAGAATTTGTTTATGCTATCAACATATTAAAATCCAATAAGACACAACATGATAGAACCAGTGGAAACAGAAGAACAAAAGCATGGTAAACTTCAAAGCAAGATGATGTTAAATCAGCAATGGCTGCCATAATGTCTTGTTTTCTTCAAAGTAGCTGTTCATACCATCACACATAATAAGGTCAAATAAAACTGAATAAAACCATTCCAACCAATGAATGAAAACATTATAAAGCTTCACAGCAATGTCATGGGGAATCATGATTACCATAAAATCTTATGTACTCTTACCATATCTTACACAAGGGAGACTATACAGCATTTATACATGTGAGTTTGATTTATTTTACTTATGAGTATGGTCTCATTTTGCACCATTTATTTATAAATATCTCAATGTGATCATTCTTTATAGCTGAGTAGTAATCCATTGTATAAAAGTACCACAACTTTTTTATCCATTCTTCAGTTGATGGGTACTTAGGCTGTTTCCAAGATCTAGCTATTACAAATTCTGCTGCTATAAACATGGGTGCACATATGTCACTGTGGTAAGATGTTTTCAGTTCTTCTGGGAATATGCCTAGGAGTGGAATAGCTGAGTCAAATGGGACTTCCAATCCCAGCTTTTTGAGGAATCTCCAGACTGACCTCCACAGTGGATCCAACCTTATTTTTAAAAGATGGCCTCACTTGCTGTGTGGAGAAAAAAGAACAAAGAACAATCAGAGAGAGGTCAGGGGAAATGTAGATCAGCATCTGAGAGGCTGCCTGCATGGTGCCTGAGCACAGGTGTTGGGTAGAACGGAGGGTCACTGTATTTCCCACGTCAAGAGTCAAGAAACCACACTGACAAATGCAGAGGTTACAGGGCAGCATGACAGAACAAGGTCACAAGCCCTGGATCTCATGGTCATTCCCCCAGCGGTTAGCACAGTGGTGGAATTAGAACAAACTCTTCCCAAAGTAGTTCATTATTTGATGGGAAAGCCTAACAGGTAGGTCAACTTTGACCTCGGGATGCCTTGAAACTGTAATCTAAATGAAGACCACATGACTTTCCCTGGAAATATTGCAACAAGCTTACATTCCTTTTCCAAATTCCTTTCTCTTTCCTTTAAAGAAATAGTATAGAAATGTCTTTTTATAAAGAGAGACAAATCTGGGCTATTTGTTACATGCCTAGGAGACTATAGGTCTATATAGACTACAGGCCAGATTCAGCCCATTAGCATGGCTTTGTCTCCCCCTGCTCTCACAGCTTTAGAGAACTTAAGCAAAACACCCCTCACCCCACCCCAAGACCCTCACACTGAGCCTCACCTCCAGCTCTCTTCTGATTCCCAGACAGGGTCTCACAAAGTCACTAAGTTCCCAGGCTGGACTCAAACTTCTGATCCTTGTACCTCAGGCCACTACACCCTGTCAAGAAAAGCTTTCATTTTAACAAATGTTTAAACCTTTTTATTAGTAATACTTGTCATATACACTGATCACATTTATCATAGGGAATTTGTTCCTATACATGAAATATCTTTTCCATCTCTTCCCCTCCCTTGAACCCACTTTCCTCTCCCTAGTTGTACAAGTTTTGTTTCCATTTTTTCTTCCTAATTCTTCCTTCCCTTTCCTTTCCTTCCCTCTCTCCTTCCTTCCCCTTCCCATTTGAACCTGTTCTTCCTACTTCCCAACATCTACCCTCGATTATGCTCTCAATTGATTCTTTGGGTTTCTTACACAAGAGGAACAATGAGATATTTAAATATGTGTCCAATTTGTTTCACTTAATAGTATGGTCTCAAGGTGCATCCATTTTCCTACAAATAATTCAAGTTTATGGTGGAGTTGTATTTCATTATATAAATACACATGGGTTTTTTTTTTTAACCTATTCATGTTTTTTTTTATGGGCATCTGGGCTATTTCCAACATTTAGTTATTATAAATTGTGCCGCTATAACACAGGTCTGCATATGTCACTGTGGTATGATGCTTCTTTTTGGGGAGGACACCTAGAAGGGGCACAGCTGGGTCATATATAGTCTCTAGTTTTAGTTTTATGAGGAATTTCTGTACTAACTTCCATAATGGTTATGCAACTTTATAGTCCCACCAGCAATAGAGAAGGGTTCCTTTTCCCCACAGCCTTGCCAGCATTTGTTATTGGTTGATTTCTTGATAACAGCCATTCTTTCTGAGACAGCATTGCTTTAATTTGCATTTCTCAAATGCCTAGTGATGTTGAGCATTTTTTCATACATTTATTTATGTACTTCTCCAAGAAGTGTCTATTCATTTCAGATGCCATTTTTGGATTGAGTCTTTAAATCTGGTGGCGATCTGATTTTTTTTAATTCTTTTTATAGTCTAGATGTTTGTTTTTTGTGAAATAGCTATTAAAAATTTTTCCCACTCTGCAGGTTGTCCCTTCCTCTTGGTGGCTTCTTTCACGGTTCAAAAGCTTTTTAACTTGATGTGATTCCACTAGTTGATTCTTCATATTTCCTGAGCAATCAGGATTTTGTTCATAAAATCTTTGCCTACACCTATGTCTTCAAGAGTTTTACCTGTTCTGTCTTCTAGTGGATTGTTTCTGTTTTAATATTTAGATTTTTCACCCATTTCTATTTTAGTTTAGTAGATGGTGAGAGATATGGGTCTAGGTTCAGTTTTTGGCATGTGGAAAGCCAGTTTTTCTGGCACCATTTATTAAAGAGGCTTTCTACCAGTGAAGGTATTTGACTTCTTTGTCAAAGATAAAACAAGCTGAGAGCACATAGAATTGTTTCTCCATTTTCTATTCTAGTCCACTGATTCTTGGGTTTGTTTTTTCTATTTTGTTTTGTTTGCCAGGACCATGCTATTCGTATCATGGTAGCTTTGTAGTATAGTGGCAAATTGCGGGTTGTGACCTCCCCTGCCTTGCCTTTGTTGCTCAGAATTGCTTTTGCTATTCCAGGTCTCTTTTGGTTCTTTTGAATTTTATGAGTATGCTATTGGTATTTTGACTGAGATTACATTAAATCTGTGTAACAGTTTTGGAAGTATGGCCATTTTCACTATAACAGTTCTGCCTATCCAAGAACAGGGGTATCCTTCCATATATATATATATATATGTATATATATATATATACATATATATATATATATCCCTTTTGACCTCCTTTTTCAGAATACTATAGTTTTCAATGTATGTCTTTTAATTCCGTTATTAGGTTTATTCCCTAAGTGTCTCATTTTTCTTTATCTACTGTCAAACATATTGTTTTCCTAATTTCTCCCTCAATCCATTTGTCATTTATGTACAAGAATACTATTGATTTTTGAGTATCAACTTTGTATCCTGCTACACTACCAAATTTGGTTAATTCTAGGAGTCTTTTGGTGGAGTATATGAGGTCTTCTATGAAGAGTATTGTGTCATCAGAAAACAGTAATTTATTTCTTTCCTATTCTTATTCCTTTTACATCCTTTGCTTAATTTCTCTGGCTAATGTTTCCAGAACTATATTGAAAAGCAGTGGTCAATAGTGGGTTTCCAATTTAGAGTGAAATTTTCAGTTTTTGACAGTTTAGTGTGGTGTTAGTGGTGGTTTGTCATAGATGGTTTTTATCAGATTAAGACATTCTATTCTAATTTTCTGTAGGGTTTTATGATGAATAGGTGTTGGACTTTGTTGAGTGCTTTTTCTGTTTCTATTGAGATGACTGCGTGGTTTTTGACCTTGGTTCTGTTAACTTAGTATATTAGATTTATTGATTTGCATATGTTGAACAATCCCCACATCTCTAGGATGAATCTTTCTTAGTAATGATGTACAATCTTTTTGATTTGCTGCATTCTGTTTGCCAGTACCTTACTGAGGATTTCTGCATCTATGTTCATTAAGGAAATTGGTCTGTAGTTCTTTTTTTGGTTGGATCCTTATCTGGCTTTGGTACCAGGGTAATGTTTGGTTCCAGGAAAGAGTTTGGGAGAATTGCTTCCCTTTCAATTTCATTAAAGTGTCTGAGGAGTAGTGGCATTAGATCATCTCTAAAGTTCTTGTAGAATTCATCAGCAAATCCATCAGGACTTGAGCTTTTTTTGGTAGTAGTGGTGGCAAGTTTTTAATTACATTTTCAATTTTATTAACTGATATTGGGTTATTCAGAATGTTTAAATCTTGATTCAGCTTTGGTAATTCATATGTATGTAGTAATCTGTCATTTTTTTCTGAGTTTTCTATCTTATTAGGGTACCAGTTCTCAGAGTAGGTATTGATGATCTTCTGGATTTTTGCAGGCTTTCATGGGCCCTAATTGCATGGATTTGGGTCTTTCCTTATTTTGATAAGGTTGGCTAAGGGTTTGTCTTTTTTATTTAATCTTTCAAAGAACCAGCTCTTCAATTCATTTTGATTCTTTGTATTGTTTTCTTCATCTCAGTTGCATTAATTTCTGCTCTGATCTTTATAATTTTCTCCTTCGTATGCAATTTAACTTGCTCTCCTTTTTCTAGAAGCTTGAGAATCAACAATAGCTTATTTATTTGAGCTCATTCTGCTTTTTTCATGTGGGAATTCTCACTATAAATTTCCCTCATAGGACTGCTTTCAGTTCATTCCATAAGTTTCAGTTTGTGGAATGGCATTATCACTTTAATTGTAGGAACTGCTTAATTTCTTCAATTTCATCTGTGACTCATTGGTTATTCAGGAGGATGTTACTTAATTTCCATGTGTTTATGCAGTTTTTGTGGTTTGTTGTGCCACTGATTTCCAATTTTATTCACCATATGACAATATGCATGGGATAATTTCAAATTCTCTGCATTTTTAAAGCATGTTCTATGAACTAGTAGTGGTCTATTTTGGAGAAAGTTCTGTATGCAACTGGGAATATATATTCTACTATTGTTGGGTAGAACACTCTATATATCTACTAAATCCATTTGTTCAAAGGTTTCATTTGGCTCTGATATTTCTTTGATTTGTCCAGTTGATCTATTTATGAAAATACAGTATTGAAGTCCCCCACTACAGTGATCTTAGAGCTTATCTGATTTTTTAGACCCATTACTGTTTGTTTTCTGTATTAGGTGCACTGGTATTTGGTGTACATGTATTTATGATTATTATCTATTCCTCTTGGATTGTTCCCTTAACAAGTATGTAGTGACCTTGTCTTTTTTTGACATTTATTTTATTGGTACATTTTAGATATACACAGTAACATTGATAACATTCATCATAGGCAACTTCCACCTGCACATGACACATCTCGCTCCTTTTTTTCCCATTCCCCTCCCTTCCCTTCAACCCTCCTCCCTTCCTTATTATAAAAGTTTTGTTTCCATTTTCTCCTTGTCCCTTCTTTCTTTTCTTCCTCCCCTCTCACTTCTCCCCTTTGTTCCCCTTCTCATTTGAACACTTTACCACTGTATACCTAGGTATACTTTTTTCCTGATCATGGCTTTTTAGAGTTCTCTATGCCTCACTTTTCTGTATCTTAAGTCCTTTTTCCATGCCTGGAAACCTTTCTGCTATGAGTTCTGTGAATAGGATTTTTTTATGTCCTTTGTGCTACATTTGAATCTTCATTGATTCCAATCAATCGTATATTAGTCTTCTTTTCATCATCTAGCAGCTGTTTAATTTTTCATGCTCCTTTGTTACTTTTAAGAGGACTTCCATTTGAAGATCACCAACCACAAGCCTATCTTCTAGCTCTGATACTCCAGCTTCATATTGGGTGACTCTGCTGTGTAAATGCTCTGTAGAATTTTTACTCTCCTGGATTTCTATTGGAGCCTTTGTGGAATCCATTTCTTTTCTGTTGGCTTTTCATGAGTTTTTATGTCTTTCCTAAGATCAACTATTTTTTATCTGTATCTACTCCAGATTCAATAATCATTTTCTTCATTATGGTTATCTCTTTAATTATGTTTTGTTTTTGTCAACAGAATTATTAATCTATTTTGTTAATTTTGTCGCCACTGTTTTATAAATTCAACTGTTTTTTTAATTCTTCTATCTCAATGACCCCTTGATTTGCCTTGGGTGAGTTAGAGGTTATATGTTGCATCTTGCTTTCCTATTTTCTCTTTTTTCTTTTTTTTTGCTTGTTTGTTTTATGTATTGAAGCCTATAAATCACTTATAGTAGGTAGCTTTATTACTAGTATCAAGACTTTTTTAGAAGATGACTGCTTTTCAGAAAGATCTTCCAAGTGTAGCTGACTTTTAGCTTTTGAATCTGTCCCAGTTTATGAGGAATGAAAGGCTGCTGGCTGTTTGGCTTAGCATCCACTTCTTTGGTTCTAGACTGTTGTATTGTTTATGACCCCCCAGACAATCTAGGTATTGGCATACAAAGATCAATGGATCACAACTATGTCATCCTGGCTAAAGTAACACAACAGATAATAGCATCAAGCACAGACTAGAAAATGACAAACTGTGATAATTATTAATTTGCCAACCTTAACCACAGGCATAAGATTTATAGTTAAATAACAATATCTACAATAAATCAGACAATTATATACAGTAAATATCCACTCAGCAGAGCAATTTTATCCTAAGGAGAGAAAATTTAAAAGATATCAGAGGAAAAAACAGATAAACAAAAGAAGTGAAACAAATTAGAAGCAAAACTAAAGGACAAAGGAAGATTACCCAAGCCTTCAGAAGCTGGTGAAGAAGACAGGAGGTACAGAAAAAAGGAAAAATCAAAAACAAGAAAACAAAACAAAAACCTAAAACCATGTCCACACTCACAAAAGAACAACAACAAAAAAAACCCAAAAGCAAAGTTAAAAACTTTCTTTGTGATTTCCTGATGTGGTTAGTCACATGCAGGGTGTAACTCTGTTATCACTGGTAGGCCCAGACCCTGCCGGCTGATCCCTGCAGTAGGGTTGTGGTAGGGTGTGAATTCTGGCGTTTCCAGGCTGGCTAAGTTCAGGCTGATCCTGGCCTCTGGTCACAGAGTTGGGGCCTCAGTCATTCAGCCTAAAATACTCTGGGTGTCCTCGCTGACTTGACCCCCTGCCCTGGATGTCTCCTGTGGTTCTTACTTACCCAGTGACTCTGCGATTTCAACACTGGGAGCCCTGAGATGAAGCTCACCCATGTCTGTGCCAAGTCTTGGGATTGGTTGGCTCCTTCTTATATGGCATCCAACCAAGCACCCTCTCCAGGGGACATGGAAGCCACTTGGACTGAAGCCATTCATCAGCTATTGTAGCACCCAGCACCCACTGCTCCATTGCCCTGGTATATTTCTTTCTGGAGGTCTCTGAGGTCCCCTCGCCGCCCTCACTGTGTCTCTGTAGATTCATACTCCTCTCTCACATCAGGAGCCAGGAGCCAAGGAGAAAGTGCAGTTTGCTCTTCCATTTTCTGCAATGAGATCTGTCTCTTCATTCTCTCTGTAGACTCCAATTTTTGCTTCAGATTCTTTCTGGGTCCTGGGAATCCACCTCCCTCCTTTTCTTTCCCCAAGCTGGATTTTGAATCTTGGAGAGACTGACTTGCTGCTGCTTGCCAACTCCACTGCCTTCCCAGAAGCCCTCAGGTGATGCCTTTCAGTTGGTAAATTTAGCCCACTATGGCAGTGATCACCTGTAACCCCAAGAGGCTAAAGCAGGAAAATCATAAGTTTGAGACTAGCTGGGTCAACTTACTGAGATCCTGTCAGAAATAGATAAATCAATGAGAAAATTCAGAGAAACTGGGCATGTTTTCTGATCCTCTCAGACCTGTGAGGCCTCTCCCTCCCAGTCAGAAGGCATTGCCATCCTCAGGAACCAGGCCTTGGGCCTCACCAGCTGCACAGCATTCATGGCATCCTCAGCAACGTGCTGCGTTTACTCTCCTGCTCTCTGCTGGCCAAATCTGTGCAGCTGCAGGTAACTCTCAATGACAGCACATATTCCAACCTGCTGACCCTCATCAGAGAATAGGTCAGCCACTCAGAGTTCTCTTTCTCCAGATTCCTGGCCTTTCTCCAGAATCCAATGATACAAATTCAAAAAGATGCAAAAAAAAAAAAAAAAAAAAAAAAAAAAACTTGATTTTAACAGACAACCACTTATACAGTGAGTGGGGTTACCAAATATTAATTTTGCTATTATACTAGACCTAGGTTTGTGAAAAGAATTCAGAATTGCTTGATTTATATAACAAAGATGTAATTTTTCCCCCAGAATATTCAATGCATTGAGTAGTTTCCCACTGTATTGCTAAGTGTGATTAAAGCATATTGAGCTCTCAAGTTCCTATGAGTTATACTGAATTTAACAATCACCAAGGTTATCAACGTGAGCTTCAAAATAGGCAGTGTCCAAAACACAAGCAGGAGACTCTTTGTCACCACGTTCCTGCAAGATTACAGCCCTCCAAGCATGAAGAAATCACAGCCTTTGCGTGCATTCCCTATCCACATGCAAATATTTTACAGCACATTCCAATTTAATACACTTTGGCAACTGTGTTTTGAGAGACATATATTCAATTAGAAAGATTTCTGTTCTATTTTTCACCACTGTTCTTTTCTCTCTAGCAGATAAAATATGACATGAAAGTCAGGCAGTGCTTTCTTTAATCACAGCCTGCAATTTAATCACCACATTCCCAACAAGCAGCAGGAAAGGCCAAGGAACCCAAAGTGCCAAACAAAATTTTTGCTACAGAACTGGAAATGGAAGGGCAGTTGCCAAGGGCACCTCATCAAAGATGCCTATGAAAGTATAATAAAACCCACAGGGTGAAAGACCAGTCCAAGTCAGTGAAAGCTGAGAATTATAATTCTTACAGAAGTTCTACTTCATTAATTGCAAGTGCCACATGGAATCCCAGCAGAGCTCCCTCCCATTGAGCAATTAATTAAATTAGAAATATAGATGATTTGTCTTCAACTACATAGATTTGCTTACAATGAATGTGCTTTAATCTTTTAAACTCTCAGTCTTCTGGAGGTTCTGTAGACCCTTTCAGAAAGCCCGTAAGATCAAGGCCAGCTGCCAATACTAAACATTATTTACTTTTTTCACACTTCTTCCATGAATGGAGTTTTCTAGAGGTTATGCTATGTGTGACACTGCAACAGACAGACAAAAAACCCAGCTCCTCCCTGCAAAGCCACACTTCAAAGAGATTTGTAGAAACATAATATTCTTCTTAATGTTTGTTTTGGAAAATGTAGTTATTTCTTATAAAAATGTTAAATGTGTTAAACTGGGTATGGTGGTGCACCCTTGTCATTCCAGCACTTGGGAGGCTGAGGCAGGAAGAACACCATGAGTTCAAGGCCAGCCTGGATTATAGTACATAGTGAGTTCAAGGCTAGTCTGAACTATTTAGTGAGACCCTATCTCAAAAAAATTTTTTTTTCACAAAAAAAAGTTAGTTGTATGAACGTGTAATAGATTAGTTGTTTTATTTTGTTTTTTGAGATGGGGTCTTACTGTGTAGTTTAGGGTGACCTTGAACTCACTATGAAGCCTAGCCATCCTCCTACCTGAGCCTTCCACATGCTGGAATTTCAGGCATGTACCACCATACCCAGCTGGTTGCTATTTCTAAATGAATTAACTTTTCCCAGCCTTCATTTATAATAAGATAAATAGTGATAATCCAAATAGACAAAAGTTCTGTAGAGTCATCAACTTTTTTTTTAAGAGATAAGATCTGACTTGCATAGCTCAGGCTGGCCTTGAACTCATTATGTAGCCCAAACTGGCCTCACACTCCAGATTTTCCTGCCTCAGCCTCCCATACGTAGAGATTACAGCATGCACCACCACACCTGGCTGGAGTTCTCAATTTTTAAGAGTATACATGGTCCTAAAATAAAAAAATGTTTTAAAATCACTGTTTTCTAGATCCAGAGATGAGAGAAAGGGGTTACATAGAATCCTGCGTTGCAGCTGGCCAAGCCAGGCTTCTATCCCTGCTGTCTGTTAAGTTCCTAATAAACTGAATTCTTTGTTAAAAAAAAACTTAAGAGTCTCTGTTTTGTACACTAGGTTAAGCAAGCTCTCTAAAGACCGATCTGTTCTGGTTTTTGTTTTTTTTTAACTCATCTTTTCTGCATTAGTGATGCAGAGAGTCAGGGGTTGAGAATTAACCCCAGAGCCATTGCTCCCCACTTCCCACTTCTACCTGCTAAAGCTACAGTCTCCCCTTGTTTGGGTAAAGCTTCCGCCCAACGCACTTGCTCAAAGACCACAGTTTACCAGGGAAAGGCCAGTGGTTCTGATAACCAAACCACAGTCTGTGAGTCCACATTCATTACACATAATGAAAACATTCCTCCTGGGGAGCAGCCCGTGTACAGAGCATCTCTGACCTCTAACTTCCCCTTCCCACCTCCCCTTTCTCCAGCCCTGGATCTCTTTTCCATCTGGAAAGTTTCCCTCCCTGTTTCCTACTATCTGTCTTTTGTTTTACTCTTTAATTTATACTTTGGGTTCCTCCTACAAAAATGTATCTGATTTACTTTACTTAGCATTATGATCTCAACATGCATCCATTTCCCTAAAAATGACTCAAATTTATTCTTCTTTATAGCTGATATATAGCCACATATATATCATGTTACTCTTTCTTTATGCATTTGTCTATCGATGGGCATATAGGCTGTTTTCAAGATTTAGTATTAAATGACCATTGTTTAAAAGCTTTGATGAGCATTTATCATTTTCCAGATATTTATCCTTCATTGCATCACTAATGGAATAATAAAAACTACTTCAAACACTGACAGGAATGTGGCTAAGACCTCACAATAGTGATCACACTGAAGGTGGCAGCAATGGTGGTAGTTGTCTTACAATAATCCCATTTGCTCGTTTTCCTTTGCTTTTTGTTTTTAGACAGGGTCTTGCTGGGTGGTACAGACTGGCCTTGAGCTCGTGGTGATCCTCCTGCCTCAGCCTCCCGAGTTCTCCCATTAATTCTCAGGGAATTCCTCATTTACAGTCAAGGAAACGGAGGCATAGCAATGTTGCACATGGCTAGCCCACACGGCTAATCAGTGGCAGAGATGGGACTGCATTCAAAGTCTGATGTCCGTGTGCCAAACAGTGCTGCTTTGCAGGGCCTCAGCCTCCCACACTTCCTGTGCCATTGTGAGCTCTTCAGAGATGCATGTTCTGATGCTGTGGGAATGGGGTGGGCCAGGGATTTCTGTGTGAACCAAGTTTCCCATGCAGAGCTGATGCTGCTGGTCCCCAAACTACAGTTTACAATATTGCTGTCTTCTCTCAGGCATCTTGAGTCTTTTTAAATCTGGAATCATTTTTCATCTATGTGTTCATTTGCCTGTCTATACTCAAATCTTATCCTAATTACTAGCACCACTCACGTCTCATTCCACATGAGTCCCTAGCCTTCATTTAATCCCTGGTTTTTTGTACTCACTGACAACTCGCACTTCTTTCAGAGCACCAGCCTCTTCCCCATCAGCGGAATGACAAGTGTTTTGAATTGTCACAAGGGGGCACTGCCCACTAATCAACAGCTCACACTCCTCAGCACAGTCATCTCTGCAGAGCTGTGCGATTTTGCCATTAGATGTACATATTAAATAAGGGAGTTGGGAAAAGCAAAAAGCATGTACGGATTGGATGGAGCACTGCTTTTCCTCATGACTTTGTGTCCCTTGCAAATGCAGCATAAACCTAGAGGTCGTTACTGGACTATACGTATGTCTGACATTTGATAGTTTGATAGTTTGCAAAACATTTGTGGCCATCATGCTGTACGGCATGAATATTGACCTCACACTCCCTGTGGACACCTGGGAGCAAAGGCCCATGTCACATGCTTCCTTTGCTTTCCCTATGCTAAACAAAAAAAAAAAAAAAACTTTAAAACCTGCTTCCCTGATTAACCCAACTTCTGTCCTCCCCCACCCTGGACTTGCTTCGTGGGAGGAAGAAGGCTACCCCTCAGCTCCATTCCAAAACACACTATTACAGGTTGAACTATACCCCCTAGATCCGTGTGCTTAAATCCTAGCCCCAGGGAATCAGAGTGTGACTTTCCCTGCAGACAGGGTCTTCAGAGATGTGACCAAGATAAAATGAGGTTAACAGTGGATCCTAATCCATTCTGCCTGATGGCCTTACAGAAAGGGGAAATTTGGAGGCAGACAGGCACACAGGAAGGGCACTAGGCAAATAGGAAAGCAGAGACCGGGATGATGCATCTATGTGCCAAGGACACCAAAGATTTCCTGCTGTCACCGGGAGCCAGGATGGAGACCCTGAACAGATCCTCCTGCACAGCCCCCTCGGAAGACCTGCTGACACCTCAGCCTGGACTTCTAAACTCCCAAACAGTGCAGCCACACGTCTCTGAGGTTAAGTCAACCAGTCTGTGGTACTTTCTTCCCATAGCAGCAGCTATGGGAAGAAATACAAATACACACAACTCACAGGTGTGAACTGGCATCCAAGCCCATTAACACTTTTCCCTTCGTGGCCTTCAAGATAATTATTAACTTCTGTGGATCTTCCATTAATTGAAAAAAAATGAGGAAATTATAATGATAGTAATACTAATAAATAAATAAGAAACATGAACTAGAGCATTTTGAAAGTTATCTACATTGCCTTCTCTTCATAATTAAATTACTATTTATAGCTGCTATAGTTCTGTCATAAACAAGTACAGAACCAAATATGTTTCCCTGAATCAATCTCAAAGGCTGATTCAATTATGCTCCTGGGCTTGTTTCATGGCAAGAACAGAGAAAAGCTGCTTGTACAAGTAAATTGACCATGGAGAAAAGATCTGTGGACAATTACTCACCAAACTACTAGATAACTTTTATAGTAAGCAGAGTTTCTGCTAAGAGGAGCCCCAACTGAGATGCATGGTTCCAACCAGTAATTCAGGTGAAATACCCTCTGCACAGGAAAACACCAGCAGCATCTGCATATTCATTTCTGCCATCCCCAGGGGCTAATCTCATTCCTCCCTTTGAAAATTCATTCTCTAGCATATGGTTTAAAGAGAGAGAGAGAGGGAGGGAGGGAAAGAGAGAGAAAGAGATAGAGAGAACCTATTTCAGAGACAAGTGAAGGCCTTGTAGCTCAAGTACCAAAGCCAAACTTTCTGAAATCAAAATCCATGCCCATCATTACTAGATGGATTATTTATAATCCATCCCTTGACAGACTCCTTTTCACCTGGAAAATGGACACAATGAAAATGCCTACATCTGAGAGTTTGAGTGAAAGGTAGATTTAAGGGACCTGGTACTTAGTAACCAATCCCTCCATAAATGCAGGATAGTATAATTACCATTGAATAATAGAAGTTGTTCAATACTAATTTTAGGGTCAGGGGTATAACTCAGTGACCTGGAACCTGCTTGACAAGTGCAAGGTCCTGAGTTCAATTCCTGGTTCCAATAATAATAATAATTTTAATATAACTGAGCAGTAATTTTTAACCTTTGTTTTAAACTTTCTGGAGTTGCAATTGACAAGCAAAATTGTATATATTCAAGTGTATAGAATTATTCAGTTTCTGATCTATATACTATATATTATGTACAAATAAAATCACAGAACTTTGTCAACTAAAAATAAAACAAGTGTACAATGTGATGTTCGCATGTGTATTATGTAATGATTACGCTGTGATCTAATCAATATACCCATCACCTCACATAGTTATTTTTTTAAGTGTTCTCAACACAGACATGAAGGGCAATAGTAATTTTAAGAGACTGCTGAAGACCTGTTGATACTTGTTGCTCCTTATTAGGTATTGGCATATTGATCACTTGCTCAAGACTGGACAGGAAAAGACCCTGAGATAGATGTGAATAATTCATTATGATTCAGTTACCCATTTAATCTCCACACCCATTTCAACAGAAAACATGGCTGGGTGTGGTGGCACACAACTGTAATCCCAGCACTCAGAAGGCTGGGGTAGGATGATTGACACAAGTTCGAGATCAGCCTATGCTACACAGCGAGACAAAACAGAAGTAGAAAACACATAAGCCAAATTGATGCTGACCTTCTTAATGATCATCTTATGCTGAATACAGAGTAGACTCAGATTGGTCCATCACATTTTCTACCTCTAAGACTGGAGTAAAACTTTGTGTTAATTTAATATCAATTTTTAAAAATAAATTATATTAGAATTTATAAAACTTGTGTTCTTTCAGTTAATCATAGCTTAGCAGAGAAAAGAAGGAGGGAAATATGTCTCCAATCTATAGCTTCACTACTGCCTTTTCTCTCTGTATTTGGAAATAATAGAATCACAGCAATCAGCCACAAGGGTGGGTGGAGGAGAAAAAGGAAGAAAAGGAGGGGGTGGGGGTGCAGAAAGGTGTAGGGGGGAAGAAGATGGAGAGAGGGAAAAAGGGAGAAGGAGAGAGAAGGGAAAGAAAACTGTACCAAATTCTGAAGCCAGTTCAGCTGTGTCCAGTACTATTTGGGGTTCATAGGCAAGGGTGGCCCTTTCTAAAAAATAATCGCTGCTTCTGAGTAAATAATTATACTCAAACTTGGTGAAAAGGGCTTGACTGAGATGACTTGACAAGACCCTTAAAGATCTCTCTTCCCTGACCTACATGCTCCCCCCTCAGCGTGAAAAGGAACAGTTAGCCATTTCAAAAACGTAGATCTAGTCTGACAACGCAGAAAGTTACTTGTGACATTACAAATGACAATTTCGTCCGAGCACAGCCTGCTTCGGCAAAGCAGCTTCAAAGACTTGACCAGGTCCTAGTCTCAATTCCTGGATTTTCCCACAACCTCTAGAACGGCTTTAGAGAGTCCTATGCAGTGACAGAAAAGCCTTTCACCATGGACATCTGTCTTTCAGGAAGGTTATCAGATTAGCCAACACTCCAGATACAGAGTTCTACCAGGGATGAGGGCCCAAGGTCTGCAGGGTCCCATCAGCTCCTCACACAACACCTGCAGTCCTGTTTTATGACAGTATTACCTTTCACCGTGAAAGCACATCTCTTTCAGAAACATTTTCAAGTTTTCACCTATTCTTCAAATGATATCTACTACTAACTGATTACCAAATACAATCCTACATTCAAAAGTAAAATAACTACATGGGCTTGGATTCAGGTTAGAGTTGAAAATTAGACATGAGAGGATAAAGCGATGCACTGTCGGGTGTGGGAGCCACTAGACACGTATGACTATTTCACTTTAAATAATTAAAATTGTATAGAATTTAAAATTCACTCCTTCAGTCATCCCAAACACAGTCCAAGCCTAGCTATATTAGACAGTGCCATTATCACAGAAAATTCTATGGGATAATGTGGATATAGAAGCCACTGAGTATCTTTTGTAACATATGATCTGAACAACACTAGCCTGCTAAGAAGACTCCAGCTAAATCAGTGTTTTAAAAACCTGCACCCTAAATCTCCTGCTGTACATATTAAAACATGAAAATTGTGAATCCCGACACAGGTGCAAACATCAGGTAGATCAAGTTGTTTGTTTGTTGCAGTCTCACTGTGCTGTTGCCTAGATTGGTCTTGAAGTCACAGTCCTTTTGGGTAGGATACGGTGTGCAGCACCACACCTTGCTACATAGAGCCAAGCTGTTACTTACTGGCATTGTACCTTTGAACCACGGTTTCTTCACCTGATAAATGAGAGTAGAACTCCTTGGTATTGTTATGAGAATGAAATGAGACAATACAGGTATAATTTAAGAAAGTGCTTCAAAAATAAAGCCTCAGTAAAAGTAAACTTTAGAAATCATTCTTTCTTCAAGTTCAAGGAAGCCATCTTGGTTTCATCCAGAATTTCTCAAATTTACTAACATCTCTTTCAAAGATATGAGGTCGGTAGACGAATAGTCCCCACAGCTATCTACTACCCAATCACAAGAACCTGTGAACATTTTTCTTTACGTGGCAAAAGGAACTTTGATAAAGATGCTGAGACGGGGAGGGTATCCTGGATTATCAAAGCAAATGTGTGGGGAGCCACTTCAGATTGCTTCAAAGCCTGAGGTGTCTGAAGACCATGACAGGACCCCGCTGTCTGCACAGGCGCTCAATGTGGAACGCTTCTATAAGCAAGGCAGCACAGGCAACTGCGCATGCGCTACATGGTCATGCCAATACATGAGTGTAAACCATGATGACAACCAATATATACCTGCCAAACAATAAAGATGCTGGCTTGCAGTTTCTGATATTGCCTCTGTGAGCTTTCTTTTCTCTGGAGACCCCACCTGCAAAACTACCCCTTCGACCAGCCCACTGTACCCTAACAAAATGCAATACAATCTCAAGGGAACTTTTTAAGAGGGAGGCAGGAGAGTCCATCAGAGGAAGAGACGTGATGATGGAAATGAGTGGGGATTTGAAGATGTTGTACTACTAGCTTTGAAGATGGAGGAAGGGGCCCTGCCAAGGAATGTGGGCAACTAAAATCTGGAAGAGGCATGGAAACAGATTCTCCCCTATAGCCTCCAGAAAGAATGCAGCCCTGCTGGCATATTAATTTTAGAACCACTTAACTTTATACTATAATTTGTGTTAAAATAATAAATTTGTGACAATTTACACAGATGGAACAATAAACTCATACAGGTTGCCTAAAAATATCTCTTGAGAGACTGAGGTCTACCTTGGGGGGCTGGTCTGATTAGAAAAAACTGAAATCAGACTGAGGAATACAGGTAGAGGGTCTATTTTAATTCAGCAACTAAATAATTTTGTCGCTACCACAAATAACAACCCCTGGAACACCTCGGTCTCCTTCTGTAAACTATTACCACCTCTTCTACCTAAAAACGTTTATGAAGATTAAAGTTATAGAGGTATTTCCACTCCTTAAATTAAACAAGGAAATAACACATGAAGCAGAAATGTTTCAGAAGAAAACTATTAAAAGCAATGATCAAAATAATTTTCTGTAGTTTCAGCAAGAATTTGTAATGAGGTAGGATTTTGTTGCTGCTTTATGCACTCAACTGAAAAGGTGATTGCTGAGTATTTTGCATCCAGTACAATATATTTTTTTATGGTTAAAGTTAAAAAGTAATGTAACTGGCCGGGGATTTAGCTCAGCAGCATAAGCACCTGCCTTGCAAGCGTGTGTTGTGAGTTCAATCCCCAGTACCAAAAAAAAAGTAATGTAATCCCCAAAAATAAAAAAGTACTATAACCAAATCAGTCTCGTTTGCCCATCATGTAGCATGCCAACCCCTGAAAAATCACATTTTACAAAAGAGAAAGAATTTATCCACAAGGCAAACTGATGCGACATGAAAGCAGGTGTCAAATCTGAGGCCCCAGGAACATCCAGGCACTGATAAGTCATAGGAAAAGGAGATTGGAACAAAACCCATCAATTGTTACCACTGAAACCCAAATGTCAGACTTGTTGCTAATCAAATAAAAGTAAGTAACAAAGATAAGTGAAGCTTAAAGGGCTTATTCAGAGTCAAAAATCGGTGATTTATTCAGGTTTTCCCTCAGCTTACATAGTACTAATTTTTTTCTTTCCAGAGTAAACATAAAAGTTAAAAACCTAAAGAACAAGAGTTGCCTCTCTCATTTTAAAAGTCAGCAACAGAACAGCTCTGTAACTACCAAGTGGTAGTTAACAAAATTCATTGTTATGGGGTGGCTGTGACTTTTTCTTTTTTCTTTTTTTAATTATGCTGTCCTACAAAATAATTACCATCCTTCCTTCATGCCATCAAAGTCAAAGCAGCGCTGATCTCTGAACTTCCTTCCCCAGCTCTGGTCCCTGGATGTCAGAAGTTCTTGGACATGCCTTTCAATAAGGTCCTACATCAACACCTCTGCAGGGTTTAGTTGCCATAGAAACAGCGCTAGTGATGCTACAGAGACAATCACAAACAGGCTTACCACTCTGGGTGGGTAAGACAGGAAAAAACTCACATCCCTAAAATCTTGAATGGTACACTTTAAGGGGTGAGTTATATGACCCTTGAATTACAGCTCAATGAAATAATTGGGGTTTTTGTTTGTTTCGGTTTGTTTTCAGTATGTGAAGAAATTCATTGTTATGGGGTGGCTGTGACTTTTTCTTTTTTCTTTTCTTTTCATTTCTTTTTTTTTTTTGTGAGTTGATCTTTTTGAGACAAGGTTCTGCTATGCAATTCAGCCTAGCCTTGAACTCACTTTTTAGCCCAAGCTGGCCTCGAACTCACCACTCTTGAGTGCTGGAATTACAGACATGCACTACCATACCTGGCCAGCAATGGATTTTTAACAACTAGATTTTACTCCAAATGACAGAACATGCCTTTCAATAAGGTCTTATATCAAATAATACTCCACAAAAATAGGACAGTCATAGCCAAAATTGGGCTTGTTATATCTAAAGCAGGACCATTCTGGGCCTCTAGAGATATTTTAGTGATTTGCTTTCTAAAAATTGTGTGTCCTATGATGCTGTCCTACAAAATAATTACCTATGTCTTCTTTGTTGAGAGTAAGTTAATCCCAAGACACTTCTCTTTACAGTCTTTTTGGTTGACTAAGTCCCCTGATTACATTATAACAAAAATAGTCTGCAGTTATAATTTGCAGACTAATAAGGTATAGTCAGGTAAAAATAAGCTTAGGAAGAAAAAAGGACAAAATTATATACCTTAAAATATTAGCCACAGTGATGTTCAGCAGGACTGAGTGATTCAAGAAAAAGAAAGTCTGACTTTTGATATAAACCAGCACCATCCAGACACATTCTTATTCTTTCTGTTTTCTAAAAAGCTGTCACATATATCTGATCCTCTATAATAAAGTCTTTATCTTCTATAAACTCAAAGCGGCCAGTTAAGAAAAGAAAAGGTAAGGTAAGGTAAGGCAGGAAAAAGCAAGACAGGATGAAGAAGGCCACACATGTACCTGGGAGCGCAGCTTCCGGGACTCCTAGCTCCTGCCTCCCCACGCTCTATAGGGAAAGCCACTCACTGTGGAGAACACCCGTCTCCACATCCGTGAAAGACTTGAGCCCAGTCCACAAGGGCTCCTTTCTGATCTGACAGTCTCACTTTCCGGAGTCAGGGTTCTGTCTCCTAAATCCAAGCCCGTGTATCTCACAGACACAGGTCTGTGAAATTTGAAAGATACAGGGTGGCCATCAGTCTGGAAATGTAAGCAAATATGTAAGAAATGCCTTCTTAGACAGCATGTTAAATAATCTTGCAGACTTGACCATCTTGTAACAGTAAGATCAAGCTACCTTCTCACAGTGGGATGCAAGTGCTACCTAACCAACAGCAAAAGCAAGAGGGAGCCTCTTTTAGGAGCGGCCCCACCCGGACCCAGTCATATTTCTCATCTTACCTTAGAGATGGTTTCTTGTTCTGCTTGCTCCTGTAGCCCGGAAAGAATGACACTCTGGGACACCAGATATTAAATACACAACAGGCCTCTCACTCAGGAAGGTCCCACAGCAAAAGCTACTCCTCAAAAGTGAGATGACTGTAGTCAAAAGTGAACACAAGCAGAGGACTAGGAAAAAAACCCTCAGCAATGCACAGCAGTCAGCAAAGCTTGTCACCCTGCCAGCAAACTGCCACCCCTCATACACACAGCTTTACCTGCAATGCCCAAGGCCTGGACACCTGCAGGGAGTGGAAGGAGATTAGCCCTCACAGGTGGAAGCAGCCAGGGTGAACTTTTCTGAGAAGCAGCAGCAGCTCTTTCCTGTTGTGTCAAACACTAAAGTACTGAAAGCACAGCAACGGTGAGCTC
This sequence comes from Hydrochoerus hydrochaeris, assembly GCA_004027455.1. NCBI lineage: Eukaryota > Metazoa > Chordata > Mammalia > Rodentia > Hydrochaeridae > Hydrochoerus > Hydrochoerus hydrochaeris. The sequence continues at coordinate 22,427 of PVLA01002798.1, forward strand.
TAAAAAGGTCCTGGTGGAGATGAGTGGGCAGGTGCGTGGTTAAGGTCTCGGTTCCAGGAGGGTGCATACCCGGGAGCTTTTTCTGGAGCTTCCTTCAACCCCTCAGCTCCTGGCGCAGGTCGGGTGTCCCTGCTCCAGCATCCACAGGGGCCAGGACTCTTCAAGGACATTGTCACTGAGATTTGTTTGTCTTCCCCACTAGACTGTAGCACCTCAATCAAAAGCTTCCACGTGGGTTATCATCATGCCCAGCCCAGAGAAGTGCTCAGGAAATACTCACCAAAATTGCATGTTTTATCCTCCCATTGTCAAAATGCTCAATAAATGCCTCGAACTGAACTATGTTCATTTGAGACTTTCTCTGCCCCACAACTTCTTTGGTGGGGCAAGAGTGTAACTTTACAAACAGCTCTGAACCCCAAATCTGAAGTCAGACCCAGGGGCTTCCCACCCAAACCCTGTCATCTATTGTGTCTGATCTACCGACCCACAGACAGGTTATTATATTTCTCTATTTCCAGTGCTATCCGTAAGTAGGGAATGGTATTCATATCTTTCTCCAGTAGTCATGAGGATTCAAGAGTCTGAAACACATGGCTCAGATGCTAGTGCTTGGGATATACTTACTAAATGAACATCATGACACGATTATTAGCCATACTCTGGAACTGAGGGCTGAGGCCAAATTTACCCACTATAAGAGGTCACACTTAGCTGGGCTTACCCAGAACCCAGTTAGAAGGGTGAACGCTAATTTGCTTTGTTTTAATTCTTTCAATATTTAAGCTGGCTCAGGTCCTTACAACTTAAACATAAATTCCACTTTGACTATAAAAGCTTTTAAAATGTTTATAGTTCAAACTGTATTTTATTACCGCTTCTCAGTTCCCAAGGTGCTCCTCTCAGCAGCATCACTGCAGGTGGTGTCCCTGTCAAGGAAAGGAATGCAGGACCCACTTGTGGTGTTTGGAGGTGGCAGCTGCCCGTTGCTAAACCTGTAGCATGAGTGTGGAAATGGACAAGGCCAATGAACCCAGAACTCAGAGGCTGCAAACGCCCTGCATTCGGGGTCTCCTTTCTCTGCTCCCCCAGATCTTCCCACCTAGCACTGTCCTTGCTTTGATCCTTCTAGGACACAATCACCTTCTCCATAAACCTTTTAAAAAGATTTTCCCCAGTTTCAAAATAGAATGTACCCTCAGTATTCTACCAGCAGGAAAATCTTCTCTTTAACCTTATTTCTACCCCAATTAACTTTTTCTTTAAAAATATATATATTGAGGTATTATCTCTGCACCACAAAATTCAATGACAGCATAATTCAAGGTTTTAGTGAAATTACAGAATTGTACAGATACTCTACAATTCCGTTTTAAAACATTTCTATCTCAAGGCTGGGGGTTTAGCTCAGTGGCCTAAGTGCCTGCCTGGCAAGCACAAGGTCATGAGTGTGATCCCCGGTACCAAAGCATTTCTCTCTCTCCCAAAATGCCTTTATGCCTCTCAGAAGCAACTGCCTTTCCCTCCCATTAGTCCTCCTAGGTTCTCAGGCTGTAAGGAATTTTAAAATCTCACCCTTTTCCTTCCTCAGAAAAACTGGTGAAAGCAGAATTAGTACCAGAATCCAGAGGTCTGACTTCCAGCCCTGCTTACTCTCCACACAAAGCATTTCTGATTCAGCCACTCAGGTAGGATAGAATGTATCTTCATTTCAACTCCATGAATCCAATTCTCTAGCTTCTCTAATCCCCTCCAAAGTATCCACTGCCTTGTAACATTTTTCAATTTTGGTGGGTTCTAGAATTTTATCTGAGGATTTTCATCATTTCCAAACTTTACAGTGTTATTTCCTTAAATGCTCTTAAATGCCTTCAACACAGAAATTGGTGATTTTCCTTTTATTTCTGTCTTGGTGAATCCTTTAGAAATTGTCTCTGAAAAGCAGCTTAATTCATTATTTGGTTGCCTTCATCAACATCACTTGTTGAAGTGTCATTAGTATGTAAACCACTTCTAATCCAGAGCTCCAAATACCTCTAAAACACTCACGATAAACTAAACTTAAGCGTCAACCACGCTTAGATATAATAGGATTTCTTGCAACTGTTTTTCATTATCCAGCTGGGCTTGCTATCAGCCAGTTGCTGAGGGGACTGAGGTGGTAGAGAAGAGTGGATAAAAGCATCTTATATCTGACAAGGGGAATGAGGGAGGATGCTTGATTCTGGGTTTAAATCAGTGGTTCTCAAAGTGTGGACTCACCACCAGCATCTGCACCCCTTGGGAACTTGTTAGAAATGCAAATTTGGGGACTGGAGTCCAAGTTTACCAGATGAAGCTATCCAGGTGATTTTGATGCATGCTTAAGTATAAAGCACTTGATTCAGACATGGTATAAATCTACTCAATTATAGACCACAGTGAAGATTTTAGAAACAGATGTTTGAAAAATAATTGCCTTGACTAGCTGTAGTGACACCCCTCTGCCACCCTCCAGGAACATGTCCCACTTAACGTGTATGTACTCTTCATGTATCATTTATGAGTGTGTTTTTACTGCTCTACAGGGCTGCTATTTAGAATTAGACTTGCTAATGAGCAGCAACCCTGTGTTCCAGCCACTGGTTCAGTGCACTCACAGGTATATGCATGCAGCAGAGAAGAGCTTAGCAGTCAACCGTCCACATTCTGCTTTCAGCAAACAAGCAAGGAGGAGGATCCAGAAGTGTCATTTGACACTAACGACAGAGGGTTTTTTTTTTTCCCCCTATGAAAAAAAGAACCAAGGCAGAAAGAAAACCCTAAATAAGCTATTAACTTCTGTAAGGAGCTGCTGGATAGAAAGGTGACACAGCAGCTGCCTTGGCCAGCTCCCACCGCGGCACCATGAACGCTTCCTTTGCTCACCTCCATTTTGCTGGAGGGTATCTGCCCTCTGACTCCAAGGACTGGAGGACCATCATCCCGGCTCTGTTGGTGGCTGTCTGCCTGGTGGGCTTGGTAGGGAACTTGTGTGTGATTGGCATCCTCCTTCACAGTGTTTGGAAAGGAAAGCCATCCCTGATCCACTCTCTGATTCTCAATCTCAGCCTGGCAGATCTCTCCCTCCTGCTGTTTTCTGCACCTGTACGAGCCATAGCATACGCCAAAGGTGTCTGGGATCTGGGCTGGTTTGTCTGCAAGTCCTCTGACTGGTTCACCCACACGTGCCTGGCGGCCAAGAGCCTGACAACGGTTGCAGTGGCCAAAGTATGCTTCATGTATGCAAGTGACCCAGCCAAGCAAGTAAGTATCCATAGCTGTACCATCTGGTCAGTGCTGGTGGCCATCTGGGCTGTGGCCAGCCTGCTGCCCCTGCCGGAATGGATTTTCAGCACCACCAGGCATCTCGCAGGTGTGCAAATGTGCCTCATGGATGTACCAGCTGGGGCCAAAGAGTTCATGTCAATGTTTGGTAAGCTCTACCCTCTCGTGGTATTTTGCCTTCCGTTACTTCTGGCCAGTTTTTACTTCTGGAGAGCTTACAGCCAATGTAAAAAACGAGGAACAAAAACTCAGAATTTTAGAAATCAGATGCGTTCAAAGCAACTCACAGTGATGCTGCTGAGCACTGCCATCACCTCAGCTCTGCTCTGGCTCCCCGAGTGGATATCCTGGCTGTGGATATGGCACCTGAAGGCTGGAGGACCAACCCCACCACAGGGTTTCATAGCCCTGTCTCAAGTCCTAATGTTTTCCAATTCTTCAGCAAACCCTCTCATCTTTCTTGTGATGTCTGAAGAGTTCAAGGAAGGCTTGAAAGCCTTGTGGAAATGGATGGTAAGCAAAAACCCAACTGCCTTGGAGTCACAGGAAACACCAGCTGCTAACACTGAGGTCCTTCCTGACAAAGTTCCATCCCTAGAGTCCTCGACGTCCACTGCAGAAAAGCCTGGCTCTCCCAACTCCAGCAAAGACAAGGCAGAGATTCCCATCCTCCCTGACGTAGAGCAGTTTTGGCAGGAGAGAGACACTTTTCCTTCTGTACAAGACAGTGACCCTATCCCCTGGGAACACGAAGATCAAGAGATGAAGGGTTGCGGTAAATAGATTTAAATTTCAAAGAAAAACAATGATTACTGTATTTACTTATACTGCTTAGTAATACTGTTGAGTTTGCCATATAAAATTATTAACATTAGGAATTATAAAATGCTTCACATTCTGCATTCAAAATGTAGTCTGGTAGGTAGAATACTATGTAATAATTATGCTTCATAATTATAACCTGGCTGTCCAAAAAAAACCAACCTTAAATGTGTAAAGATGCTCCTGCCAAAGTAGACAGCTGTTTTGTCAGTGGTTCACAGTGATTTTCACTGGGCCAGTCCTGTACTGTACTGTATATACTGTGCTAGCTGAGAACTTACTTCTGTCCAAAGGTTAAGCCCGCATCTACCTTCAGGTTCATCCTAAACTTGCTGTCCTTCACATAATCAAGCTGAAAATGGACCCCACGTAAGAACTTTAACACCCTGAATAAAATTTTAATGAGTTATCGTCACGTGCTTAATAAATGTTAATTTTCTTAATGAAAATCCATATAATTTCCCTGACCAAATCTTATAGGAAAGTTACTCTTTAATAAGCAGGAAAAAAAATTTTTCCCACTAACTTTTCTTTGAAGATAAACTATAGTTAATGACATCAGCATGCTTTTCACTCATCTTTCATGTTAAAAGATTTTGTTTACCAATAGTAATGAACTTGAACTCTGTTCAACTTATAAAATATTGCAAGGCTTCTAAGTTATGAAAATAACTCAGGAATAAGCAAAGGAAAGCATGAGAAAGAGAACAGCACAACAAACATTAAGACAGAAACTAGTTAACAGAAAATCAAAACCATACAGCTGATGCAAAGTGAAATGCACTAGAAATCAAACTTATGTTCCTGAACATATGGTAAATTTTGAGTAATAGGCAATAACTGTTCATTTTATAGCAAGGTACAGATAATAAAGCATAATAATATCTCCCCCCCATCCCTTTAAAAAAAGATATTTATCTATAATTCTTGACGGTTCTCTTATGGAAAGCTGGTGTTTTTCACTAAGAGTCCTTGCATGGGGGAAAAAAATCTCCTCTAAAGGAAGCAATAGAGAATTTGAAAATATAAAGAATTTATAATGCAGCCAGGCAAAGTGGTTCATGGCTGCAATTACAGCCACTGAGAGGGTAAGACAGAGGATCCTAAGTCTGAGGGCAGCCTGGGCAACTTAGCAAAATAAAAAGGACTGCAGATGTAGTACAGCACTCCCTGGTTCAAGCCAGAGAATGCAAAAAAAGTAATGCAAAAAGAATATTCTGCTCAAAGAACTATTATTTTAATGTACCGACTATGGATTTATTCATGCTTCTTACAAGAAATGTTTGTTTTTAATACATAAAGTACAGCTGTTTTTTATTCATTATAAATCTTATTTGAAACTTGCATGTTCAAATAAAGTGTAATTTAATTCAAGAATCCAAAATATTGTTTTGTGATACCATAGATATACAAGGGATTACTGCAATTGTGATGAATCATTTGAGTTAGTTTTTCACGTTCACTGTATAAATATAAGGTACAAGTTCCCACTGTTTGACAATTTAGCTTGTAAAAAAATAAAAATGATTCTGTTTTACTTCAGATAGTTTTTCAAGGCTTAAAGCTGTGTCTTGAATTATCATTTCAAAATCATCATTGGGACAATGAGGTTTAATGTGGGGCTGGGACCTTAACAAAGGCACAGATTTCAGGCTAAACTGAGCTGCAAAAAGGCTGAGGGTGTAAGTATGAAGTTGAGATGCAGAGAGTGGAACACAGTGAGTGTAGTGCCCTGACTTGGTTTTAGAAAAAATTCTGCACAGAAAGCTTTGCACCTTAGCTGATCAAACTCAAATACTTGAAAGACAAAAGTAGGATTTAGGAATAGATACCTCCCAGCACTACTGTGAGAAACAGAATGTGGTGAGTGGGAAAACAATGCCATGGGAAATTGAGAATGGTAAAAAGGCATTCTAGAAACTTCCCCTTGGCAGGGCACTCATACTTCATTAATACTTATGTTCCTTTTGACAAGCACTTCAATTTCATTCCTTATAAAATTTAAAAATCACTCTGATTTACAAAAATCTATTTCAAAACAAGAAAAAACAGGAAAAAATATAATTCCATTTAACAATTGCAGAGGTTAAGACCTCAATCTGATCCATCAATGTCAAGCCTCTATAGAGTTCACATAACGTGTACAGCACTTAATATGTTTAAGCTAACTACTAAGTAATATGGCTGTTGTCAATTTGTGTCTGTGACTATAACGCAAAAAATACAAATACAGACCTGCTGGTACTTCCTCTTTTCTAGGTTTTGATGCAATCATAGTAGGTATGAGATAATAGAGAAAATAATCCTATTAACATATATATCTTGCTTACACATTTAATTGTGTGGTCCTCTGAAGCTCACAATCTATGAGAGATGAAAAAGACTGTGAGCCCAGTTTCGGCAACGTAGTGAGCTCAAAATAAAAACAGCTGGGTGAATACCCCTGTGTAAAAGCCCCGGGTTTAATCCCCAGTGCCCTAACCCCCAAAAAAGAAAAAAGTGATGGGAAATCAAAGGTAAATTTCCTGATTGTGTTGCCCTTGATATGCTGAAAGGGTGTCAAAAAGGAACACACCATCAATATGTCAATATAAAAAATAAAAATAAGATCGCTAAACAAAAATAAATCTGTATCTTCTTGCTTTCAAACAATAGGTATTACTAAGAGACTTGAACACCAAAAAAATTGGTTCTCTACAGATTTCTTCTGATACCAGAAATACTGTATTATATTCAGGCCTTTAAAAAACTAATACTTAAGATTTACAGTTAACTCTGTGCCCAATTTGCTGCTTCTTTTAAAAGCACATTTTTATCTATCATGTAATAGTAACCATATACAATCCACATATATAAAAATGGTTGGTTTATTGTAGTTCAAATACATAACTGAACATTCAAACATCTTAAAATTAAACTTCAGGAACAAAAGTTTAACATTCAAACAGGAGTATAGTTTACAGAGAACACCCAGAAAGGGAATTTTGTTGTCTAATCCAGAATATTGATAAAGGTCATTTAATTGAGAATAAAATGTTTAACCAGCAGTTTTATTCTGGCCAACAGGTTAGTTCTGAACATGGTTCCATCCTGAGAAGAAATTACTAAATAAATCTTCTCTTGGGCTAACAGCCAGACTTGGCCTATCATTTAGAGGGGACCATCAAAGGACGTAAGTGAACAAACAGAACTAAACTGTTCCGTAAAGACAAAAGTAAAGGTGTGTCCATTATAATAATCATAGCCCCTGGAAGAATTCAATTTTCAGTGTTTTCTCTCTTACCCGCTTTAAGAAACAAAATCAACAAAACAATCCCCAACTTAGGTTTTCTTGGAGTCTGTATTTGCATCTTTCAAGTTCAAATCACAAATGCTCTATGTCTTGCATGTATAACACTGCTAGGAAAAACATCACCAAGTCACTGATTTCCACACCTCATAAAAGGATGATTTTTAGCTTCAAAATTTTAGATTTACCAGAGATAGCCTATATTTGAGTATGTATGTCTGTCATGCCACACAAAGAATAGCATAAATATTTCCAAAGTGTTCTGTCCAGAAACTGCATCTCCTTCTGTCCGTCAGGTGGTTCTGCAATAGGCTGACTAATGCACATATATGGAAAACCTGAAAACTGGCTCATGCAAGCATTTTGAATAGATACTCCTGTGGAACAATATTTAGAATTATTTTGTTGATCGTCTAGTGGGTTCTGACGCTGTGGGAGGTGGGGGTGGGCCCCGGCGATCCAGGTCGTCGACATACGCCACAATCAGTTTGCGCCTCTCCTCGGGCACACAGTCCAGTACTAGATACCGTTTGTCATTCTGCAAAATTTTTTCTACATCTTTCAGGTGCTGATCAGATTCTTGGATTAGCTTTTTGGATCTGAAATAAGAAAAGAAGTCCAAGAATTACTGACTGCTGTTCACTGGTCTTTCAAAAATGAGCTGGAAATGTCCATCTAGTTCCTAATTGTGTTGCCATATTTTTTTTTTAAGAAAAATTTCACTGCAGTAGTCACCTTTGTAAGTCACCTCAGCAAAGACTCCAAGGAGTGAAAGGGCCTCAGAAGCTGAATTACCCTCCCACCCCTACTGGTGGTCCCTCCAGATCAGGGCTGAGGGTGGGTGGGTAAATCTTGCCCGTGCTGTACCTGTTCTGTGGATGAACAGAGGACTTCAGTCTGCAGGGCTGCCAATCCCAGCATCTCTCACAAGCTTTCACTTTCACATCTTTCACTAAATTAACTATAAAAATGTAGAAAGAAGTCTTACTTCACATCTAATTTAAAAGCCCAAGCTGATGCAAAACATTAAGGATCCTGACCAAAAAATCCAAATGATAAAATACCTAAAAACCACACCCTCAGCACTATCTATCCTCCCGTGCATATACCCTTACGATGTTTCAAATTTTTCTTTTAAAGAAAGATTCTGAGCATTCAACAAAAATGGTCTCCTGCATACTGACTGGTAAGCAATTCAAAATTATTCTCCTGATGATAAGTAACTAGGGATGAGAACTGGTGGGTATGTTACACAGAAATTTTATTTTAGAGGTTCTGATTTTATAATTTAAAAATTATTTAAATGTATTCATCAAACTGCTTCTCTCTGAGAAAAAAAATATTTTTTGCAGAGCTTAAGTAGATAATTTCAAGTATTTGAATGGTCTAGCACACTGAATGGTCCTCAGAGGAAGCAAGGATAACTGATAGTGAAGAATTTTTCTAAAGCCTCTTTGTAGAATATACTTCTTCTATAATTGAGAGTACTCTTAAAAAGGCAGTGAAGTAAAAATAAAAGTATGTTTTAAAAATTGGATGGGTGGGTAGCACAAAATAAGAATTGACATCTGGGCCCTTTCTTGAAAAAAAGGAAAAGAAAAAAGTATAGTACATATGAGCTATATCTGGCCTTAGATAAAAGTTGGCATCTTCTTAGTCCTAAAAATTAATAATGTCAACATGTGTGTGAATGAAAAGTATGCTCTAACTGTTAAGAGTAAAGTCTAGTAAAGACAGTAACTGTTGATATGAAAGATTTCCACTGCACACACCTATATGTTATAAATTTGGTCTCTTTCAAAAGCGTCCTGAAGTCAGCTTTGGCTGTGATGTATTTGTCTCTGATATATTCTTCAAACTCTCTTTGTTTTTTCTGTAAAAACAAAAAAAGAATAGCAAACATTAGTGGGAAAGAATGTATTAATTCCAAAATAAGCATTAATTATTCGTTTAACCAGCAATTTGTCATGTAATAAAATTTTAAAAAGAAGATAAGATATATCATGTTCTTATAAATTTATTAAAACTACAAAACTTACAAAACATTTTGTAGGGCAAAACAAAAAAATCACAGGAGCCAGAGATTTAGCTCAGCAACATAAGCGCCTGCCTGGCGCAAGGTCATGAGTTTGATCTCCAGTACCAAGAAAGGAAAGAGGAAGAGGAAGAGGAGAGGAAGAAGAAGAGGAAGAAAGGGGAGGGGAGAGGAGAATGGAAAAAGGGAAGGGGAAGGGGGAAAGGGAAAAGGGGAAAGAAAAAAGAAAAGGGGAAGAAAGGGAGAAAAAGAGAGAGGGAGAGAGGGAGGGAAGAAGGAAAGAAGGGAAGAAGGGAAGAGAAGAGAAGGCGAATGAGGAATCATGTGTAGCTAAAACTCAAGCGTTTCCCAAGTACCACATTGCTTAGCATTTTATAGCGGTCATCTCCTTCAATCTTCATTAACCTCAAGAGGCAGGCATTAAACACGCTTAAAATAAGAGAATTAAAGACTAAGTGTTCATTTCCTGTAGACTATATTTAAGTCTTCGAGCATAAAAACAGCTCTGGGTGATATTTGGGGATGACAATGCACAATGTATGTAGCATTGTTGCCCCCTGATCAACATGTTTTGAAATTTTGTCGTTTTATTTTTCTCATTGAAATAAAATGAATTTGGGAAAAAAGAAAGAAAAAAAATACTTATAGCATATAATTTATGAATACATACAACTACAAAATAACACTCAAAACTTAAACTAAGCATGTAGCATTCTAGTATGGAAACAATAAAGAGGTATACTCTCAGGTCTTACAAAACCAAATAAAAAGACCTTACTATTCATTTTAAATCACCAAAAAAGCTAAAAACTAAGACATCTCCAAGCTATCAGTCCACCATTCTTTCCCAACCATGTGTATTTTGTGGTTGGTCCACATAGAGAAAATCTAGCTTACAGTTTGAGAGGAAAGAATATTGGATCTATGGGTTTTTGGATACCAGACCTATAGAAACCAATCAGACAAAGGGAATAATGGGAAGAAAAACCACATTAAAAGCCAAGGGATAAAATGGACTGTAGTAAACAACATTTTTCTTGACAGTATACACTATCTGAGACCCTAGGTGAATTTGTTTCCTACAAGGGAGTCAGAATACATGAGAACAGGGCTAAACCTTCTGCACCTGAGGTTCAGAGACTATACAGTTCATGTTGTGGTGGTTTGCTAGTGTGGCATAAAGATCAGGTGCTTTGACAGCTTGGTATCAACTGCCAGTTTCAATGTCTACTTAATGGGACCTCACTATAAAATAAAACATGGACTCATTCAATAGCTAAAAATTCCAAAACACAAGCTTAAATGCAAAAGTTAAAATTTTAAAACTTTACATTACAGCTTCTTGTTAACATACTGAGCAAAAAATACAAACTTAAAATTTAACTTCATTTCTCATACACTTAAGTAATCTACTTAAGACCATGCAGGTCCCAGGAGGAGAAATAAGAAACCAGCTCACCCTTCCCGTGAGCCAACCAGCAAGCGAGCTGGGAGACAAGAACACACAGCCCACCTCCACACCCTGTTGTTAGCAACTGAGATACAAAAACAGCTTAGTGCTTCCACTGTTTGTCTGATAGAGCCAGTGGTACCTACTGAGAGGATAGCAATATGCAATATAGTAAATATGGGGGGTTCCTTGTCTTTTTTTTGAAATCCAATGTTGTTCTCCCATTCTGTTTTGTTCTGTTGTATTGTTTTTGTTTTATTCAATACCTGTTTTGAATGGTTTTATTCTCTTCTGTTTTGTTTGATTTTATTATGTCTGATGATATGGGCAGCAATTTTGAAGATAACAAGAGACATTATGGCAGTCATTGTTGATTTCCTATTATCCTGTTTTGAGGTTCTGTATCATTTTCCCTATTTTGCCTTGATTTGCCTTATTGTTGTATTTTGTCCAGTTTTATTCTCTTTAAAATTAAAAAAAAAAAACCACCAACTTCATCTTACTCAAGACACAAGTGCTACCAATTAACCAACGAATATTTACAAACTAACTGTAAATTTCAAGCACACAAAATCCTCTTACCCTGTCACTAGAGGAAAATTTAATGCATCGAGGATCTTCCTTAATGATTTTTTTTACTTCTTTCCATGTAGATGTTAAGGTAATCTTTGAAAAAAAAAAAAAAAAAACCACGGGTAAATAACATAAATATAATTCACTTTTATGTAGAGGGTCAAACTGCAGCACATGTGGTACATAATATTACACACTGACCTGCAATCTCTTGTAATGCCCAAGCGTAAGTGGACTAGTTAGGGACAGGGAAGCAGCTTTAATTCAATTTCTTTTTGTTGGCTTGCCACAAGAGTTATTTTCATGGCCATACTTTCAAGGTGGCCTATGACAATCACCTGCAAACCCTGTATTTACATGGGCAAACATCATAACTTCTGAAGAAACCATCACCAAAACAGCAGAGAAACAGGAATAAAACCTGGATAACAATCTATAAATAAAAACTGCCAAACAAGGGGCTGTAGTACCAAATTGAAAACAGAGCAAAGGAAGGAATTTATTAAATCTATTATCAGGAGGGAACCACTGATCACACACAGCTAGGGTCATTTTGAATTACCAAAGGAAACAGTTATAAACTTGAAAACTGCAAAAAAGTAATTTCTAAATAGTAAGAATGCCACAACTTGGGCAGGGGTGTGTGTGCCAGGGATTAAACTCAGGACCTTGCACTTGCCAGGCTGGCACTGGAAAACTGAGCTACATCCCTAGCCTAACCACAATATACTGAAAAGAAAAGAGAAAAAGAAAAATCAAGAGAGTACTATAGGGGCTGAGGATTTAGCTCAGTGGCATAAGCGCCTGCCTTGCAAGTGTGCAGTCGTGAGTTCAATCCCTGGTACCAAAAAAAAAAAAAAGAGAGTGCTATAAAAATCTATAAATTTCAGTGATAGATCTAAATACCCTACCAACCCAGATGAAAAACAGGAAAAATAAAAGAGGCTCACTGCAGAAGTTTCATCCAAAAGTTGCCGAAAGTGCTCCCTTTTCTTTTTGGTAAGTGCTTCAATGTGTTCATTAAAAAGCTTTTCTTTCTCCTCTCTTTCCAATAAGGATCCAGATTCCCAGCGGTGATCTTTACGGAGTGTCCTTCGAGTATCAGACCATGACACATCTGAAGAACGTACCTAAAAACAGAACTATCTAAATTACCAAATAGACTTCTCATATTTTAACAATGCAAGGCTCACATATCTAGTTTAAGAATGATAAACCCAACTTCTATCTTTAAAAAGTAGTCACATTGAAAATGTTGAAAATTAACATTCTCTGAAAAATATATCCCTTTGACTATATCAGTAGTGTAAACCTACATGTTTGCAACAGCAGGCTATAGCACTGAAAAAGCTCTAAAATGCCCACCATTACTGGACAAGACTGGAAACTAATCTTGTTAAAGGTTTTAAATAGAATTTTTACCAAGTTAATTAGTTCAGGACACTACATTACTAGTCAATCAATAAGCAATATGCATTTTAAATGATCTAGAAAAGAAGTTTCTGTTCTGGTAATCTCAGGTACTTAAAATCCACTTTATTTTATGCTAGAAATCTTTTTGCCTAATATTCAACTAAGCTATAAAATACGTTCAGAGACGGACAAAGATGAAAAGAAGGCATCTCCAATCAACTACAATCCACTAGAACATTTAATAATACTTAGGTATTTATTTAATACCATATTAGCTATAGATGATTATTTTTATATTCTTACAGCATTAACTATCTGAAAAAAAATGCCAACAAATCTTTGAGCTCAAATATGTACTTACCAACTATCTACTGGAAATGACACCTTTAAGCATAGATAACATGGCCAAGATGACAAGATAATATATGCAAGTCAATAAACATGATATACCACAAAAGATAAAAACCACACATCATCTCAACAGATGCAGAAAGAAGTATCTAATAAAATATAATACCCTCTTCCTGAGCAAAATTCTCAACAGATTAGGAATAAATGGACTATACCTCACAATAAAGATTACATAGGACAAACCCAGAGCAAACAGCATACTCAAAAGTAAAAAGTTAGTTTTTCTTTCCAAATAAAGGTAAAGGGTGCTCATTCTCCAAACCATTTTTAACATAGTAAACACTGGAAGTACTTGCAAGTAACAAGCAAGAGAAACAAGGAGACAACCTAACAAGTAATGAAATAAAACTAAACTGTTTACTGATCACATCATCTTATATACAGAAAACTCTGAAGACTCCACCAATACACTATTAGAACTGATAAATTCTGTAAACTTGCAAGATATAAATCAACATACAAATTATCTGTAGCCTTTCCAGACTACTAACAACCAAAAAAGGAAATTAAAAAAACAATCCCATTTGCAATAGCAACAAAAATAGGTATGCTGAAAACTAAAACCTATAAAACACCAAAGAAGGAAACTGAAAACACAAATAAGTACCATGATATTCTATGTTCATTCAAAACACGGGACATTGTTAAAATGTCCATATTACCCAAAGTGACTGACTCAGTATAATCCTCATCAAAATTTAAATGTCATTCTTCATAGGAATTAAAAATATATGAAACCACAAAAGATTCAAAACAAGGAGTATAAATGATTTTGGCAAAAAACAAAACAAAAAAAACCCCACAAAAAACAAACACACAAAAAAGCTGAAGGCATCAGACTCCCTGATTTCAAAATATACTATAAAGCAATTATAATAAAAACACATGGTACTGGCATGAAAAGACACAGCAAGAGATATTACCTCACACCTATTAAGAATGGCTTTTACTGGGGTAAAAATTAGAGCTCAGTACAGCACTTGCAACTGCAAGGCCCTGGGCTCAATCTCAGTACTACAAAACAAAAAGAAAAAAAAAAAAAAGAAACACTTTTATCAAAAGATGGGAGAAGCATTACTAAGGATGGAAACTCTCATACATTGTTATAATAATAAAGTTTTTCAAAAAAAACTAACAGAGTTAGCACGATGCCACATGCCTGTAATTCCAGCTACTTGGGAGGCTGAGGCAGGAGGATTATGCCTTCGAAGGCAGCCTGGATCACTCAGCAAGATCTAGTCTCATAATAAAATGTAAGAATGGTTATGACTATAGTTCAGCAGCATATCATCCCTGGGTTCAATATCTAGTATCAAAGGAAAAGAAAACAAAATAAAATAAATATAACTTAAAAGCAGAACTACTCATATACTTCCATTTCTGGGTATAAACCACCACTAAAGAAATTAAATCAGTATGTTGGAGTGAGACCTGCAATCCAAGGGTCTCTGCATCATTATTAACTATACCCAAGATATGGAAGGAACTTACATGCCTATCAACTGATACAGAAAGTGCAATGTGACTTGTGCACGCGCGCGTGCGCACACACACACACCGAAGAATACTATTTAGTCTTAAAAAGAAGAAAAGCCTGTTATTTACAACATGACAACCCTGGAGGACATTAATTTAGGTGACACATGCCAGACGGAAAACAAAATCCATGACATGCAAGCTAGCACACGCCTGTAATCTGAGCACTTGGGAGACACAAGTAGGAGAATCACCATGAGTTCAAGGCCAGCCTGGGCTACACAGAAAGTTGTCTCAAAAAAACAAAGACAACATGATCTAAAGCTTAAAGTCATAGAAGTGGACAGTAGAATGATGGCCACAGAGGCAAGGAGTGAAAGGAGAAGGGAGGAAATGAAGACTCAATGGTCAAAGGATATGTTGCAATGTTTCAGATAGCAAAAATAAGTTCTGAAAATGTGCTATACATCAAGATGACTAGTTAATAACATTGTATTACATATTAAAAATAAGAGTAAATTTCAAGTGTTCTGCCACAAAAATGATATATATGTGATATATATTAAGTTAATCATTCTACATTGTATATATGTATCATATGATTACATTGCACCCTGTAAGGATATATAATTCCATCTGTCAGTTGAAAAGGAATAAGCTACAGAAGATATATAGGTCTGTCTGGCCAACCAATACTATTAACGTTAGTGGTGTTAAGTTAGTCACAGCTGGGTACAGTGACACGTAACTATAATCCCAGCACTATGGAAGCTGACTCAGGACATGAGTCTGAGCCTAGCCTGGGTAACTTTTAAACAACTTAGAGATCTTGCCTCAAATTTTAAGACTGTGGATATAGCTCAGGTGCAGAGGCCCTGGGTTCAATCTCCAGTACTAGCAAGAAAAACAAAAAATAAGGGGAAGAAACTTATGTCATCTTGTTGCCAATCCTAGGAAATATGAGAGACTTAAAAAATTAAAAAAAAAAAAACAACAGTATTTATTTAACCAGCATTTATGAAACATCTAAATATGTGTTAGGTAAATATAATGCTTGGTACTAGGACGACAAAATAAGTAAGACGCTGTCACATTTTTTTAATACAGCCAGGAATGGTGGCGCACTCCTGTAATCTCAGCACTTGGGAGGTTATGGCAGGTGGATCGTTGCAAGTTCAAGACCAGCCTGGGCTACAAAGAGAGCCCAGCCCAAGACCAGCCCGAACTCCATAGCATGATCTTGTAATACAAGCAAAAACACAGATGTGCATGCCAAGCCCAAATGTGGTAAAAGAAAAAATGAAGTGGAATCTGGCTATCAGGCAAGGGAGCAGCCTCACAGAAATTTTCATGCGCTTTCAACAATGAGAAAGTGTGCACCACAATGGGAACAGTTTCAAAGCATTCTATGCAGAGGAACTGGAATAAAGCGATGGTAGAATGGTGGGGCTCATCAGAAGCTAGCTCAGCAAAGCTGAGCTTAAGGAACAGGAAGAAAGCAGGATGAGATAATCTGTAGGTAAAAGAATAAAGACAGGATGGTTTATGTATTATGCTAAAAAGTATACTTTGACCTACAGGCAACTGGGTATGGAAAGCCTTCATTTTCTACAAGTAATCAAAAGAATGACAAAATCAGATGAATTTGGGGGAATGTTAGTGACCAGGAAAGAAATTTCAAAACTACTAGAATTATCCAGAATAAGAAAAAAAAACAGGAGCAAAGGATAAAAAAACAACATAAAGTAACAAAAGAGTCACAATGAAAAGAATGAAAGAAAAGAAACATTGTAGGAAACACCACTCAAAGGTCAAGCAAGTAATACAGTATAACAGTCTAGGGGCATTCAGTGTAGAGACAAAGAAACCCTACATACCTCTACAACCCTGAGGGGAAGACAGGACTTTCAAGAAAGTTTCAAGGGATCTCCCGGGGTCAGTACCCCACCAGTCCTACATCTCATACCATCTATCTATGCAGTAAGTGATCATCACAACGATGACCCTAAATCATCAAGGAAAAAGTCCAATTATGTTCAACACATTTTATTACTAGGACAGGTAAGTAGGTAACAGATTAGGATGACTTTCATCAAGGATATAAAAGTTCTAAGGTTAAAAGGTTCCAAATTTTCATGTTAAGTACAGCTAATTCCTAAACTTGTTGAATAACTATAGGACTATCCTAACAAAGCTAAAACCAAGTATCGAATTTTTAAAATCTGTTTAACAATTTAAATGATCTCCTAGTCAATTAAAAAATTAAATTTTTCATAAGAATATCTTTGATTTCTAACAGAAATCAAAAAACAAACCAAAAAGGACTGCATTATACCATGTCAGATAAAAGCGCCTTGAAATTCTGAATGGCTTCTTCTCGTTTGTGTTGCTCTCTCTCACGATCTATTTCTTTAGTTTGTTCAGAACGAGCTTTTTGAACCTCTCTTTCCCGTTCTCGAAGGCTTGCCTCAATGCGGGCTTGCCTCTCAAGCTCCTTTTCTTTTTCTGAATCCAAGTTCTGTAAAAGAAAAATTACATTATACTTTTTACTACCTCCATCAAAATACATTTTCACAGAGTAACTTGCTGGTCAAATCAAGTATTTCAAACCTAGCTTTTACCAAGAATACATATATCTATATACTGTACCCATCTCCAAATCAACTACTAGAGAATTATACATTAAGAATATCAACAAGAAAAATCCCAAACCCCACCAACTGCTGAAGTTAATAATTTCATGCTTCATTAATTACAAGTAAAAAATGGTTACCTTGGCTATTTTTTCAATGTACTGTTTAAAAAGATCTTCTCTCATCGATGAACTGTCTACTGCTTTGTAACGTGGGTCACTTTCCACTTTATCTTTTACTTTACTCCACCGAGACTGACTGTCCAAGTGATGATTAGACAACAGTTCAAAGAAATCCGATTTGATCTACATTTAAAAAAGGTAATGGAATAGGGGAAGAATGATGTACCAAGAGAAATTCCTCAAATAATACAGTTATTAAGAAACCACTTACAGTGATGCATCACAGTTTTTCTTATCTACTTTGTACCTAAAATGATGAACACTAAAATTCCTAGGTGCTTTTTTGGTAGAATGCAAAATTTATATTAAATAAAAATTATACAATTTGTACCCAACAGTTTTTCTAAGCCATAGGAATTTGTATTAAAGCAATCTTTGAATGTTAGCAATGAAACCTATAACTAAAGCGTTCTCATATAGTAGTGTTAAAATGTGCGATGTGTAAACAATTGAACTATAAAGTTAAATTTTAACTTTCTTTCACCGTAGACATTACCACCATGGGTTTAAATGCCTTCCTGAAGCTATTATTACCTGTATGACACTTGTATAAATGTCAGAAAATGTCATTTGCCACTAGGTTCAATCTACAGCCCTATTAATCCTGTTTTCTTCCCTACAAAAATACTCAGTAGGCAGTTTAAAGGAGAGGACAGCTTCCTAACACAGGATCAACTCCATAGTAGGTAACTCAAAGGTGTTGTTCCAAAAGGGAGGGTGGAGGAGTACTGGAAATCAAATTCAGGATCTCAGGCTTGTCAGGCAGGCACTGGGCTACCACTGAGCTAAATCCCCAACCCCAACAATCAATTTATGTCATAAGAATACAAGTAACACACTGGAAATCACGAAAGAGACAACAAAATTTCATTAACCAAATACTTCTCAAAATGCAAATACAAATCTACTATATTTGAAAACCCTTACTTTGAAAACTTCTCCTTTGATGGACTAGTAAGTGATCTTACATTCCTTAAACCGTCTGAAAAAGCTTCCTTTAAGCAATATCCTGCCTTATTATTTTTTATTTAGTACCAATATAAAGCCAAACCTACAATTTAGAGAATTAAAAATTTTATAATCAAAAGAAAATAAAGTTGAGTATGTTAGAATTGTTTAGATGTCATGTCTGTTTAATTTCTTTTTAAAAATTAACATGTTCTGGGCACAACTATTACCCCTTCCTAAGAAAAAAAGACTAAAAGAATGTAAATTACCACAACTGCTTGAGGCCAGTCACCATACAGAGCTACCAATTCTCTCCTCACTAGGGAATCCCATGACACTTTGTATATCAGTGACTGACAGCTATCTAATTAACTAAAAGGCTGCACCCACAAAACTGTAACATCCATCCACTTGTTATAAAATACACAAAAGTTATAAAAAATGTGCTTAGCAAATAAGCTACAAATGCTTATTTGTAGCTTATTAATCTGTATAAAAGCAATCATACAATATCAAACATTTATTTACTTGGTCTTCTTTAATCAGGAAGATTTTTCTAAAAGTAATAATTTATTAATATGACTCTAATCCAATATATAAAATGTTTACAAAGAATTTGACTTAACACATTTCCTAACAGGTATAACCTTTTTTAAAAAAAAGTTAACAGTAAAATAATTCTGCAAAGATTTACTTTAAAGCTCCATAAGTCAGTCAAAAAGTTTCACATCATGTCTGCCAAAAGTTATTTTACCTAGTATTGTCACTATTTTAATGAAAGAGGCCTTTCCCCAGTAAGATTAGTATTAATTCTCTAACAACATTTCTTAAAGAATGCATAATGTTTGTAAATGTCAAGAATGATTAGGCTCCCGAGGTCCTCTCCCCAGAGGATGCGCACAGCGCTCCAGGACACTGAGAAGAGCACTGTGTGCTCTGAAGGCTCCACACCACTGGTGGCGTCTCCTAACCAGCCTGCTCTTCAGTGCTGCGCTCCTCTTACTCCTACCATTATCATCAAATGACATTTGGAACTCATTAATCTTTAATAGCTAACCTTTAATTCTGATAAGCAATGATTTATATGTAAGATATGTTGACTAAAAGATTATAAAGTTGCTAAAATGCTATTTTTACAGAGTTAAAAAGTTCTTTGAAATTCAATTTTGAACACATTAAAGAATCTTGAAATCTTACCACTTAGCAAGTGGCTCTCTACTTGCTGAAATGGCAGTCTTAAAAAACAGCTTACCAGACTTAAAGCACTAATAAAATTTAATTTACATAGTCCAGTGAAATTACTAAAATAAACATCATGAGTAATATAAACCATTACAAAGTTAATTTAAAAGAAAAGTAAATATAGACACAACTATTTATGCCCATAAATGAAATTAGAAATACAGCACCAGACTAGCTCTTTTCCATTCACCCTCCCATCAATCATACCGCTGGAATCTTACCTTCTCACCTCTGGTTTTCGAATCTTCTTTCTCTTTCTTCCTTGCAGCTGCCACAAACTCATTAAATAATGCTTCTCGATCTTTCATCTTTTCAATTGCTTTAAATCTTGAGTCTTTAGCATGTTTGGCTGCAAATTCACTAAAAGTAGCTCTGTAACAAAATGGTAGATACACGAACTTTGGTTGAGTTATTTTTGCTTATAGAAAAGTATAACACAAATATCAGCTTGTGCTTTCTGGTCATAATGCAAACGTATAGCTTATTAAAAAAAACAACCCCACAAAAGCACAGTTCATATCAGACATCTGAATCCAAAATCTGTCTGATCAGTGAATAATGTATAATGAGTAAAAAAGGCTTAAAAATCAAAAGGTTACTGACCGATATGCCATCAGCATAGAACTAGAGGGATATTCATTGATTCATTCACTTATATTTATAAAAACAAGAGAAGTCAAGTGTGGTGATGGCACACACCTAGTAAGACTTTAAGAAGTTGAAGTAGGAAAAACGTGAATTGTGTTCAAAGCCAGCCTAAACTACATAGTAAGAGTCTATCTCAAAATATCAAAAAGGTTGCAGTGGCAACAGTGGAGCGTTAAGAGATTAAACTGAACAAAATATGAGGTGGTTAACAATATACAAAGTAAGGCTGAGATGCCAGATGAAAGGGAAATAACCTCCAGACAATTTCCATATGTAAAAAAACCTTGAATACAAGCAAAGCACGGTGGCCTCCAAACAGGAGGAGACAAAGATCAGAGTTTGGGTGCTAAAGAAGAAAAAAATCTATGAAGGAGGATGCCCAGAAAAACCCAACCTACAAATGATTATTCATTTTAAAATAGACCTGGTAAGAGAAAAAATCCTTTTGAGGGAAACAAGTACATTGGTGGTAGGGGATGGAGAAAAGGAAGTATAGTTGGCCATGGCAAACATGCCTGAAATTTACATTAAAAACAAAATGACACAGAAGAGACAGGCAGTTAAAAAATTCTCCCCAGTCAGTCATCCTTTCCCTTGGAACAAACCCCACTGTCACATTTACTAGCTCTACAAGTGCTCTTTTCCCAACGTAATAATGGATAGTATTTTCTCACTTTTAAGTTTTCACTGTTTTCTTCAACTTACTAAAAATGGTCCTAATCTACATGCTAGAAATAAATGTACCAACATAGCTGCCTGCTGACTTTATTTTCTGAAGCAATTTGATTGTACACACCCCTCAATTTTATCTACCCAAAAAGAATACCAGTAAGGATATGTGACACAGTAGGATTTATATATACAGAAAAGAAACCTCTAGGATTTGTTATTCCCAGACCTATAAAAAGTTGTAATAAATACGTTTCACTGATATGAATAAAAGCTACAAACATTCATCTATAAATATTTTAGTACACAACACCTGAATAAACCCTTTTTCTGTCATAACTATAATAATGCAAGAATATCCATTAATAGTCCTCTAACATATAATATCCATATTATTATTTCTCAACTACCCCTAAAATGTCTTTTATAGCCAAGACTCAACTACTGTGACCCATGAATTCATTCTTCTTAGCCACAAATATACCAACACCTTAAGTTTCTATTTTTTACTCATCTGATACTTCATTAGAATATTAAATACACTATCTCCCAACACCACCTGTTATAGCTCTAGATGTCCCCCTCAAAAGCCTCATACAATCAAGGTGGGGCTTTTCAGAGGTATTTGGATCTAGTGTGTGATACTGGGATCAAGGGTGTGTGATTACTAAATTAGTGCACTGATCAATTAGACACAGTTCTGGGTAGGATAGCAATGCCCCACCCTGGATGTGAGTGCTACCTACCCTGAGGTTGGTAGCCTGGATAAAATATAAAGGACAGAAAGTGGGCTAGTGTCATTGCTTGATACTTGTTACTTTGCTGCCCTCTTTCTCCTCTGAAATACCTCTCTGCCCTAGAGATACTTGATTATGGACTGAAACCTCTACAAACTGGGGTGTTGGGTATTCTGTTTCAGCAATGAGAAAGGTAAGACATCATCATCATCCTCTTAATAAAATAAGACGATTTTATTAAAAGTACCATTTAATCCATGATTCTACCCTACAGTTAGTTTAAGGACTGCTCTATGGAGCTAGGTAGGGATGTAGTTCAATGGTACAGCACTTGCCTAGTATGCACAAGGGCCTAGGTTTGTTCTCCAGCATTACAATTGACACAGAAATGGACAGGGACATGGATAGACACACGACAGGAATTCAAAGAAGTAGGCAGCACACAAGTCCCAGCACTTGGAAGGCTGAGATAGGAGGACTGCCCCAACCCAGGAATTTAAGCCCAGCGTGGGCAAAACAGGGAAAACCAATTTCATGTACTAAAGTATTCACACCAATTTAATAACACCATAATAACTAAGCCAAAAACAACAATTCTCCCTACCCACAGTATGACCATCTTACTTTCCTTATGTGTAAAATAAGATTGATGAGATCTGGGCGTTTAGCTCATCTGCCTGGCAAGCGCGAGGTTGAATTTGATCCCAAATACCAAAAAGAAAAAATACGGACTGTTCTGAGATTCAATGACGTATCTGAGTGCATTTAAAAAATATATGCTTAAGCACATAAAACTCCATACTTTCTATTACTGTTATTATAATGCTAGATATATACATTTAAAATGTCTTACTTTCATTTGATCCTTAGTATTCCCCCCAAAAAAGTCTCACCTTCACATCATTACATGTATTCAAAACATATTAACAAGTTGACTGAAAATGCCAGACACAATCTAGATGTTTAGAAAACTTCAAAATGAAAGTTCCTTCACCACTTCAATTTGATCCAAATAATGTCTCTTGTCTGCATAAAACTTTATGAAGACAGGGATAAACGTTACACCATTAACAAGTTTCTAGAAAAGAACTTATTCCCCACAAGGAAACATTTAATTCAAAAGTACCCTTCTTAGGGCGGAGGAGTGGGGAGGCCTCTGAAAGGAAACATTTTACAAACCAATTAGAAAGGCAGAAGCCAATAATCAAAAAAGGCACTTTTGTGTTCAAATAGTCAGAAATCCACAAGATTATCAACACACACTGCCATACAAAAATGGGGGCTCTTTGGAGAAAATACATACACTTTTTTGACTTTTGACAGCAATAAACCACATACCTTGGGTTAAACTTTGCTTCTTCCATCATTTTTTTGAAATCTTCCTTGGCTTGCATTATTTTGTTTTTCTTTTCCCTGCGTTCTTCCTCTGCCCGGGTCTTTACATACTGATCAAACACCTATCACAAAATGTATCAATATAACAAGTCAGTATTTCATACATGTAACTCATCTACCAAAAAGTCTGTCCAACCTGTAAGAGAAATATATTAAATATAGATAATTAAAAATGGCAAGTCTCAATGTAAATTTCAACATGTTACACAAGCATATGACTATCTGCTTAGACTTCTAGAATGAAAGAAAAAGTTAAAAGCCTCTTTAATTTTAATTTTTCCTCAATATTATTATAACTATTTTAAAGAATTTAGGAAGCCAGGCAGTGGTGGCACACACTTCTAATCCCAACATTTAGGAGGCTGAGGCAGGAGGATTGCTGTGAGCTTGAGGCCAGCCTGGGCTATACGGTTGGTTCAAGGTCAGCCTAAACCAAATAGTAAGACCCTGTCTCAAAAAAACAAATTTAGAAATGCATACGAGAAAGCACAGTTCTCCTAGATTTCCTGTAAGGGGGAAAAAACCCAACACTGGAATCTACAGAATAATTTTATTTTAATGCTTAAAGCAAATGTTTTCACCAAAATGTAATCAGGCTTTACATCTATTCTGTAACACTTCTCCCATTTAATAATGTACACTCAAAATGATGAAAAGAACATGTAGTTCTTTAAACACTAATAAAAAAGAAAATTTTATTTTTAAGTCATATACCAACAATGACAGAGAAATGACAGAAGGAGCCACCTGGGAAGCTGAGAACTAGATAGACAGTGGACATGAAAGAGCTGAATATAATCCCAGTCAAGGAAATGAAGACGTAAACCTCTGTATCTATCGATGGCTACAAAATCCTCAAGTAGCTCAAGAACTGACAGCACAAACACAGTATGAGTGTAGTGCAGCTACAATAAGGGGTAATCAACAAAAAAGTTGTTTAAGAAGCAGTTAAACTGCTAAATCTCCTCAATGTTTTAAAGTTCCCACACACTGCCACTCTTCAGTCCTAATAAAAGGCAAGTGGCCATTTTCTTGAGGGAAGGGTTGGCAAACTAAATGCTTCACACTATTTTTGTATAGTTCAAGAATAGGGCTTACAGTAAGTGGGCTGGAAAAGAATAGCAAATTTTATGACACATGAAAATCAAAATAAAGATTTTGAGTCAACTTGTTAATATGTTTTGAATACATGTAATGATGTGAAGGTGAGACTTTTTTGGGGGGAATACTAAGGATCAAATGAAAGTAAGACATTTTAAATGTATATATCTAGCATTATAAAAATAGGATTCATAAATAAAGGTTTATTTGAAAACAATCATGCTCATACACACTAAAATAGCAATCATACAACAGACATAACACAGCCCACTAAAATATTAAGTTACCTGATTCTTTCCATTCAGTATTTGCTAATTTCTGCTCTAAAAGGTAAAATAAAGTATCACCAGATTGGGATATTAGGAATAAGATATTTCAGATTGTCAGATTCTTTCATAACTGAAGCAGCAAAACCTTTATCCTCCTACCACAAGAACAGAAGTTCTTATTGAGAATCTGACCAGCCTAAAATATACTGGCTTCAGGGAATGCTCACAAATTTGACTTAATCACTACAGATTTCTCACCCTTGGCATAATAAACACTTGGAGGATGGATGCTGACCAGTAACCCTGGCTTCTACCCACTCACCTATGCCAGCAGCACCCTTCAGTTGCTATAAATATTTCAAAGAATTTAGAGATGTGTAAGAGAGATCACAGTCATCCCAAATTCCCTGTAAAAGGGGGAAAAAATCTACAGTATGGAATTGACAAAATTTTATTTCAATGCACAAGGCAATTATTTTCACCAAAATGTAATCAAGCTTTACATTTATTCTGTAATATTTTCCCCCACTTAATAAAGTATGCTCACAATGCTGAAGTTAGCAACTTGTTCCTTCTTTCAAACATGTCTGAGGCAAAACTGCACATTGTTTGAGAACAAGCACCTTGCTGTAAAGTCCCAAATCCTGAAGGCCCACAAAGATGATACAAGCACCCAAACAGTCTCTTAGTGTTTTGTGCCTGATTACAAGGCAAGGGCCACGACACTCAGGAAACTCTAACATGAAAAATTGATCCCTAAACAGAAAAAAGCTTAGCAGAATCATAGATTATGCCAGAAAAGAAAAAAATCTCAATAACCTCAGAGTTAAGATATTACAATCACAAAACCATGAAATAAGAAAAATCTCCCTCAAGAAAGCAGAAAGAAAGAAACAAACAAACGAAGCAAGCAAGCCCTATAAAACTTTATAGATTAGAAAAAGAGAGAAGAAATGAAAAATCTAAAGTCTTGTTTGACAAAACTGAGAAAATCATACAGGAAGTTTAAAAGAAAAAAAAGGAAAAATTAAGAGAAAACAAATCACAAACTTTTGAGAATTAATCCAGAAAGGCAAATTCTGTCTGAGAATTATGAAACAGAAAACAACGGGGGCAGTAATTGAAAGATTTTTCCATATTGAAAAGGTCACCGAGAGCCCAGCACAATGGATTCCTGAACTCCTCCACCAGGGAATACAATGTACACCACCATGATGTGGCAGAACTAGAATGAATAAGAGAAGACCCTTACAGAATGTTAGCAGGAAAAATAAATGAACAGGGTTTTTTCAAAACCAATAATAAAAACCAGCAGCAGAACACTGCTTTCAAAATCCTGAAAGAAAACACTTTCATCTCCAAATTCATTAGCTAGCCACATACTTCAAAATAAGAATGGAATAAAGGGCCTTTTCATCAAATGTGTAACGCACGCATCAAATATACATACATATATACTTCCCCTGTATCTTCTATTCAGAAACAAGAGAAAGGACAGAATGCATCAAAATGGGTAAAACAAAACAGAAAAGACTTATGATGTAAGGAAAAAGTTATAATCACCATAATTCTAAAAAGAGAAAGTAAGGCAATCCCAGACAACAGCTACTTGGCAGGTGGAGAGCCTAGACTGCAGCAAATCAGAAAGCTCTGTGAGGAAACTACAGGAAGACAAAAACGCTGGGACAGCACTTTAACATTTCCCCAGAAATTCAGTATGGAATATTTGGATCTTTAAACATGAATAATCGACATCTTTGCATGAAATAAATTGGAAAAAAATATTTTCTTTAAAAGACCTTAGACAGCTCTTCCACAGCTATGTATACAGTACCTACTCAATAGTCTTTAAAAACTACATAAATACATATACAATTACCTTGCTGGTCCCTACTACTAGACATATAGGTCATTTTCAGTACCCTCCAAATACAGCATTGCTGTAATTCATATCAAAGCTAGTTACATGCAGAAGGGGGTGGGGGGTGGGGTTGTTTCCAACTCTTTGTTTCCTATAATACCTTCTTTTAAAAATCTTCCATAACATATTAAGTCTAAGGGAATTTATATTAACTTTCTATTGAGGTTCTAGAAAGAATTTCATGTCCCCACCTCCGGCACAGCTCAGGCCAAAGCTTAGAAATCACTCTTTGATGTGAATCTCATAGAAAGTCAGGGGGTTTTTATGCTCCCACATTTCTCCTAATTAATTCTGTCACACTTCCCAAAACACTTGGCTGCATTTTCCTAAAGCAATTTCAAGCAATTATGTTCTTAATTTCCTTAATGATTCATAGACTTCTATATATGGATTTTTCTTCAAAATAAAAAGTTTACTAAAAATATAAGTCTCCACTATTTAATGTTCCTATCAATAAAATTTAATATACAATTTGACACTGATTTGGCAATAGCCTAAATTGACAATCTTGAGTCACACTAGTAAAGGCTGATTTATGTTGGTAATAACACTTTAATATAATACTGTCAGTGTTAAAAAGCTCTCAACAAGCTGGGTGTGGTGGCACACACCTGTAATCCCAGCACTCAGGAGGCTGAGGCAGGAGGACAGTTTTATGTTCAAGACCAGCCTGGGCTACAAAGTGAGCTTAACGCTACCCTGAACTGCATAGCGAGACCGTCTCAAAAAGACTTTTAAGAAAGAATAAAAAAAAAAAAAAACCTCTCAACAGCACATAGTATATTAAAGTGTTTACTCTGAAGATAAAAGAGCTAATTTATTTTAAGGTGTTAGCCTATTATTTATAACAGTACCTAAAATCCTATGTGAAACAGTCTGCCTTTTTGAAAAATACTATTCATGTAAAAATTTACCATAACAAATAAAACAAGTAAAACATTTCTTGACCCCTTAGGTAACATTTTATTCATAACAAGATTAAAGAAAAATGTTAAAATTTATGGTTACAATTATATAAAATACATTTTTTGAAGGAGGGCAGAAGAAAGGAAAAGGGAAAATTAAAAGAATTAAGATGTGCTATACACAAGTACCAACTCCCCATAACATGTAATCTTGTATTGCAAACATGGTACTAATCAAAATTGAAAAGAAAATACACACCTTTTATATGATGTAAACTATATGTAAACCTACAGATAATTAGAAAAAGAACTGAAGATATAATTTTGAAACACTCCAATGAAACTTTTTTAAATCAAAGTACAAATTTCAGATTATGAAATGAGAGCGAAAATGTGTAACCTAGCACCTTTCTGGTTTCTACTAATCAATTTTTCTCTGCAAGTAAAAAATACACATAATTTAATGCAAAAGTTAACTTTTCTTCCCTCTCAGTTCTTACCAACAGTTTTCAGAAAAGTGGAAGGCATAAAAACTTCAGTTTTTATTTCAGACAGACTCCTAACACTTTTCTCTTTTTAAGCATTATTTTATTTATTTTTTATTTATTTATTTATTTTGGTCTTGTTGAGACAGGGTCTCGCTACACAGTTCAAAGTGGCCTTGAGCTCACTTTGTATCCAAGGCTGGTCTCAAAGTTGAAGCAATCCTCCTCCCTCAGCTTCCCAAGTACAAGCATTATAGGAGTGGGTAACCACGCTTAGCTAAGGCATTATTTAAGGAGATAAATCACCATCAGCTTGCAGAATGCTCCCAAAATTGGGAAAGAACTTTAATTCTCATCATATTATCATAATTTCACTAGAACAGAAACGGTAACACTCAGTGCCATGAAGATTAAGTTGCAAAGTTTCACGGTAAGTCTTCTAAAATATTTAGATGAAGCACTTGTCCAGACAATACATATAGAGCATGAAGAAGGCAAAGCTCCTAATACAATTTATATACTACAGGGAAGCACACAATAG
This sequence comes from Hydrochoerus hydrochaeris, assembly GCA_004027455.1. Taxonomy (NCBI): domain Eukaryota; kingdom Metazoa; phylum Chordata; class Mammalia; order Rodentia; family Hydrochaeridae; genus Hydrochoerus; species Hydrochoerus hydrochaeris. The sequence goes on from PVLA01002798.1 coordinate 50,878, forward strand.
CCAATGTAACTTTCTTTTCTTTTCTTTTTCTTTTGTCTTTGTCTTTTGAGACAAGGTCTTACTATGCAATTCAAACTGGCTTTGAGCTCACTGTGTAGCCCAGGCTGGTCTTGAACTTGCAACAATCCTGTCTCAGCCTTCCAAATGCTGGGATTATAGGAATGTCCCACCACACCCTGCTCCAGTGTAATTTTTCTATAATCAGTACTTTGAGTGCTACACAGAAAATAAGGAAGGCAAACAGATAATATTCATGTAGACTGATTGAAAGCACTTTGAAAAGTACCTGAATGAAATGATGGAGTTGGCTATACCAACATCTCAAGAAACAATATTCCAGACAAAGAGAATAGTAGGTAGTGCCAAGGTTATTCACGAATATCATAGCCAGTATGGCTACAATGAGCAAACCACAAAAGAGCCTTAAACCAGGCATCATGGTGCACACCTGTAATCCCAACACTTGGGAGGCTGAGCCAGGAGTAGTGCAAATTCAAGGCCAGCCTGGGCTACATAATGAGTTTAAGGCCAGACTGAACTACATAGTGAGACCCTGTCTCAATACATACACACACACACACACACACACACACACACACACAGACAGCTTCCGTGGTTATACAGGAATGAGTATATGTAAAATGCTATGCACCAAGAAGAGCTTCAGTTTTACCCTAAATCAGTGATGACAAACCTTGGCATGTGTGCCACAGCAGGCTGTTTGTATCACTGAAAGTTCTAAAAGGTTCACCATCACTGTCCTAAATGAAATGAGAAACACTAGACAGTTTTAGGCAATAGAACACTGGCTCAATTTAACCTCAAAATTTAAAACTAGTTTGGCTGCTCTGTGGAAAAAGAAGAACACGACTACAGAGCAGCAAGAAAAGAAAGAAAGAAGAAAAAGAAGGAAGAAGGGGAAGGGGGAAAAGGAGAGGAAGAAGAGGAAGAGGAGGGAGTTTTGGGAAAAGACCAATTAGGGACTACATAAATGATGACAGTTAACAACTTTCAGTGTGGTAAATGATGAATAAAGGATGAGATAGAGAAAATGTTTTAAAAGTAGACTTCCTTACATATAGGAAATGGGAGTAAAGAATCCATGCTGAGTAACCTGTTTTAATAGTCCCATCAACTGAGATACTGGAATGAGATCATCACACATAAAGTTTACAAAAAAAAAAATTAAAAAACAGCTACAACACTTCAAATGCAAATACAAGGATATGTGAAAGCCATTCCTTTCCACTACAACTACTTAAACACATGCCTGACACACTAAAGTCCATGATTAAGTTTACATGCAAAACAGTGCAGACTATGTGGAGAACTATTTAAATCATTAGATCATAAACACTGAAGATGAACACTAATGTTACCAACAGAAGTTTTACAGCTCAACAGTACCATTCCCAGTGGCTCAAATACTCACCATTTTATAGAGATCAATGCCAGGGTGGTTTAGGTAATTCAGTAATTTATAAACTGGCCATGTGCACCTTTAGAGAAAGAAGTCATCACCATGAGGTGACATGTGTTACTACTGGGTTACCATGGAAATGACTTCATACAACTTTATTTAGGCAGAGACTCTGCAGTGGCCATTTCTCTAAGGTTATACGAAATCAATTTAACAGATGCTACCTTACATGTGGACTTCTATGCGTAGTGTGCATGTGACATAAATATTTCTTTGTGCACTGTCTATAGTACGCACACACACTATATCTATATCTTGTCACATACTGGTCAAACCAGCAATAACCAAAGTGCTCAATGATGATCTTACTTTTGGGTAGGATTATGGATTTTTTTTTTCCTCTTTACTCATCTGCACTCTGGTATTTTTCTATTCTATTTGAAATCTGCATCATTTGCCAAATAAAAGGCAAATAAACGCATTTGAAGTAAGTTTTCAAGCCACCTTACACATACACAATCTCACTATGTAGGAGACATAAAAAGATTAAAAAAAAAAGGGGGAGGCGCTTACAAATGTAGCTCAGTGAGAAAGCTCTAGGTTCAGTTCCTAGTACTATAACAAATCAAAAGTAATTAAAAAGTCATGACAAAAAGGCCAAAATATCTATCTGAGGCAGAAAAGTATACACATAGATCCATAAATGACTATGTACTAACATGCAAGTATTGAACCAAGAAGGAAAAACAAAAAAAGCACTTACTCCCTAAGACCCATGCAGTCAAGGAATATACATTTTATATTTCTTATGTTACTGCTCCTTTTACCTGCTTTCTTTCTTTAGGATTAAGTAGTAAGTACCGAGGATCAAAAACTATCTTGTGTAACTCCTTCTCCCATGTTGAAAAAGCAGATACCTTTAAAATAAAAAAAAGTATTGCCTCATAATTAAGTTTGGTCTAAAATCATAAAGGTCATAATTTTGCTTGAAATCTACAGGACATCTTTTTGTAAAGGAGACATAAAAACCATACTGAAGTTTCCATCACTAATAAATGACAAACAGTGGGAGACTAGCAATAGCAAATTTCCATACTAATTGGCTCTGAACATTTCTACATTATATAGGAATAACACACTTAATTACTCATTAAAATAACCACTACTGGGTGACATTTAAAAAATCACTACATCAGAAAAAGCCTTGAAGATCTGCTTTTTGATTTCCCACACTAGCTCCACTCTTGTCAACAATGCTGTAATTTAAAATTGAACGATTTTACTTATTCAAATAAATGTGTGACTATAACCCAAAGGTCAAAATTCTCTCTTAATAGTTTCTAATAATATCATAAAGTATAAGTTCTCCTTTAATCAAAAGTCATTCAAGATATTAAAAGAATTGTATATACCTTACCTATCCGAAGTAGTCCGCCATTCTGTAAATACTCATATATATATTACTCACCAAAATTATATGACCCAACAAATGTTAAATCTTATTTGTACTTAAAAGGATAGTGAAATGGCATTTAGTTAAATATATGATTAGCCAAAGAAAAGGCTGTTTCAAAAACATACAATAATTTGATAGGGTACCCTTACCCCCCCACAACATGAGCACTAACCTTAGATTTGACCTTTTAGCAAGACATATTTATATTACTTATACAAAACAGAAATATCTCCCCCAAAGATTGTTTTCTGACCCCTCTCTCTAGCAGCATGTCCTTGAACTGCTTCATTCGGGCCTCCAGAGGGACAATGGCCCTTTCTCGGGCAGCTTTAATTTCAGCTTCCATGGCAGCTTCCTTCTCGGAATCAATGTCTTTATTATCGTCTCTCCTATAAAAAATAAAATGTAAGACATAAGCTGATAAAATATTAACAACAAATCTTACTAAAATCTTAATAGCTAAGGAATTTTCAAGACTCACTACTGAGCAGCATAGTTTTGGCAAAAGAAATTATACTAAGGGTTTCAAATGAACTCTAAGGGATAAGTAACTTAAATGATAAAATTACAACAAGTTTCTAATGATATCACAATAACTACATTAAGAAAAAATAAATATACCTTCAATATGCTCTCTTGCTAGCACTAGTTGATACATGAAGTGAATGATTTTACAAAAAAATAAAGCTTATCAATAGCTCTGCTTGTAACAACTACTACTGTATTAGAACCAACAGTATAAAATGTAATTTAGATCTTGAAATGACATAGGAAAAAAATGACAATTTCCAAAATGTTTCAAGAGTTTATAAAACATTTTTAAATCCAATAAAAATTGGTTTATTACTAAGTCTTAGTAATCTCACACATTTATTTTGAAAATAAGATTAAAGTATCTACAAATTTGGCCAAGTGGACATGTGAGATATATACCTTACCTACCTGACATTTTTATTACTCACTTTGTGGGTGGTAAGTTGAGATTTAAGTTGAAGAACAGGTCCCAGAGAGCAACATGGGCCCAGGAGTAGTTAGGTAGTAGTAGGAGTTAGAACTGTTCATCAGTGAACAGTTCCACTTCTTGTTCCTCCAAAAATGCACTCAAGGCTAAGACAGGCCCATTGCTTGTGTGGTACTCAAGTGACATTGTAAATATGAAATCAAGTCACCTCTCAAAACATATGTACTATGAAAAAGGCCTATCATTATGTAAATAATCCAAAAAAAGTAATTCAGTGATGCTCAGGTATATTTGAACAGATCTACCTGAAATATGATCCACTAAATACACTGTATTAATAACAGAATATTATATTCCCTACACAAATGTACTAAAAATCCAATACAGGGAACTATAGGTAGCCCAGGAGATTTAAACAGAACCAAGGCTAACCCATAAATATGAGAGGTAATAGCAACTTAGGGACTGAGTCAAAAGAAATAGAAGAAACAGTCGGTGACCTGCAGGAACTTACGAGATAGTCTGTGACCTAAGATATGCACAAAACAAACAGGTAAAAGCAATTTGCCAAACAATATATCCTCTTTAAATAATTTATTTAAGAATTATTTAAATAATTAAAGAGTTAAAAGATATCCAAGAAATATAAAAACGAAAACAAATAACCTTCACAGAATTATACTAAATGAAAATGTCACAATACAAACTATCACTATCTATCTCAATAAAAGAAATAAAAGAAAAACTAAGCCAGGAAAAATAGGCTTTTAGCTTTGTACCTAAATAGAGAAGCTCGGGCAATCCACATAAAGGACTTCTTTGACATTCTCCTGATAAAAGCAGTTAAAAACCTTACAGAGTTGTCTATAAGAACAAACAATTAAAAACAACCTAAAAGTTTATCATCATAGAAACATCCAAAATTATGGTAAACAGAATGAATACAGTCATTTATAATAATTAAGAAAACAAATGTTTTATTCTTAAATTTTAATACAAGAACACAAAATTGTTTTAACAGAACTAATAAAATACACTTGGTCAAGAACTAAAACATCAATTGTAAAATGAGAATAGCTGTGTCAATGTGATATAAGTCATTCTCTATAGTATATTAATTTACTGTTGCCAATAAACAGTTTAAAAAGAACCACCCTTGATAGGGGTTATCATACTTATTCCCTCACCATAATTTGGCTGCATTCAATCTGTCTTTTTCTGATTTGAACTATGATTAACCACTCCTTAATGTCTTCAAACTTTCCTTTTTGCTGCTAAATAATGGTCCCATTTCCTCCCCAAACCCCCTCCCATCCCAACCTTCCACCCCCCAATAAGTAACATTCACATTTTGCCCAATTCAGCTTTACAGTACTGGCCACACTAATGCTTCTATTACTCCCAATGTCTCTTTCTCTCAAAGCACTAAGTTCATGGGTCCATTACTCACCAGGGAGTAATGATGATACTTATGATGAGGCTGTCACATGATAAATATATAAAGACAGAAATCTCTGTGACCTTTTGAGATTTCTGAAGTGGTGCATTTTGGGGGGTCAATAAAGGAGCAAACTTATTTTTAAAAATAAAGTTTAGACTTACTGATTTTCTGTAGTTATTCTACTACAATGTCATTGGCGTCACAATAAACTTAAGGTACCACTACACATATTTAAGCAATACAATCTTCTCCAAGTCTAGCAACAGAAGGGACACCATATCTATATTGTCAAAAAAAAAACTATTTAATATATTGCCTGAGAGCAATTCATGACTTGCGTCTCCTAAAAACATATATATTACCTGTCCCTTCTGATCACAAACTGATGACCTAATCAACTTTAAATGGTAAATCTACCTGGGATTGCATAAACTATGTGTATTACTTACTTCCGTTTTTTTGCTTTAACAGGCTCATCTTCATTAAGTTCTTCCATTAATTCTTGCTCATCTTTAACTGTAAGACAAAACTTGATTAAAACTTTTGCCTGAAAATAAGCAAGCAAACAAGAAGCTTTCTGATGATCCCTACCAGAAAATTTGCTTTAACACCATTAAAAAGAAGTTGCAATTTATAGTTATTTCACTCACTTGCACTCATAGATAATTGCCACTTTTGGATGGACAGCATGGTCGGGGTCGGGTGTCCTGGCAAAAACATTTCAAATATTGTTATGAACAGTTTTATGCATATATTTCACAACTCTTTCTTTAAAAAACAAAAACTGCATAAAATGTCCACCTCTTAATACTTTTATATTTATTTTATAACATACAGAACAAAGTATAATAATTCTCTATCTCATTCTCCTTTTACATTAAATTTTCAATTCATTTTGAAATGAATAAAGCCTTAACTTTACAAATATAAAATATAACTTTCCGGATTCAGGATTTATGATGACTATGATGCTTGTTAATCAATTTGTCAAGTAAATTAAATATTTGAAAAAAAAAAACTCAAAAAGCAAAAGCAAATCATATTCCTTCATGGTCTCATTCAATACTATGGATATAAAGTATTATTATCCTAACTATAAAACAAATATTTCAATCCCCGGTACCGATTAAATAAATAAGTAAAACAAATATTGCTAAAGGGGAAAAAAACAGGTGCTTATTACCTCCAGTACCAGGTAAGTACTGAAGCTGCACTGATTTGGATATTACTTACAAATAGAAAATGTCAGTACCACATATACACTATCCATGAAAATTTGTAATCACTATCAATATTAAGATTTATTTCATTAGAAGTACTAAATTATTTTCTGACCATGCTTCTACACTACACAGAGGTAGGGTTTCTATAAAAATACAATCATATCAACATAAGGCCAATTACCAAAAAATACACAACAGAACTTATGTACAAATATTTGTACTTAACACATTAAAAAGCTGTCTGAATATAATGTACATTTAGAAACAACTCCTTAAAATCTAAATGTCACTATATTCTCAGGAATAAGGCTTATGTATTCCAAAGACTAAACACACTTTTACAAAATTTTGCATTTTGTATTTTATAAAATTTTAGAAAACAAAATAATAAAAAATACCATGTACAGTTTTGATTATCGCAAAAAACTGTATCTTTGGTCCCAAAAAGTGCTGCAAGGCTTCCTGAAGACCATTTCAGTCACATTTCCTACACAGCTATCTCTGACTAAAAATCTTGGCAAGGACAGTAAGTTATAGACATTTTATAAAACACAATCTTGTCCAACTGCTTAATGACTTTTTTATATCTAAATGACTTCATTCAAACCAGAAAAGAGGTCTATTTTTAAAAATTTAATGTTCTTAAATGGAGTTGACAGTATCAAAACATTAAAAGATTGTTAAAGCTAGAGTACAAATTCCTAATTTACAACTTACTTAGTTTCTTCATGTCTTCCAGTCCTTTTTTATGAGGGGGCTCCTGAATAATTTTATCAACATCTGCCCTTCCAATCAAATCATCAGGTCGGTCCCACATAGAAAGACGAGTGGTAGGATTATAAAAGAAGACTCGCTCATCACCAGTCCAAACAACACACCTAGGAATTTATTCAAAAATACCATTTTCTTATGTTATACAACCTATTTTACAGGTAGGTTTTTAATGTCAAGCAGCAAAAGGAAGGAGGTACATGTAAGGAAAGACATGCTCCTCTTTGTAGCAGGGATTCAGAGAACTGAGCATGACTTTTGGAACAGAAGACTACTGACTGAAGTAAAGACAGCAGTGCAATATGTTGAAAACAAACAAAAACTGGAAAAAGCAATCTGTAAGTAGAAAGTAGAGTGACTTTGCACACCCAAAATGGATAACACTACATTTTAAACTCACAAAAGGAATGATTTTAGTGGCAATGAACAACACTACTAAGCAGTTTTACAATTTAAATAGACCACAGCACACCAGCTATTCCACAGCAGTCCTTAATCTCTTATTATTAAATAATAAATGATATTTACACAAAAAATGCAATCCTCTAAAAAGCCTTTATGATCTGATTATATCTGATAAAAAGCAAAGGAAAGTATCAACTGTACTAGGGCATCACAGCCTACCACAGCACACTGATCCTGTTTTTAAATAGCACATTCAGATAAAATTCAAGTATATGAAGGCTATAAAGTTAAAAAAAAAAAAAAGGCAAAGCATAGAAAAAGAGTCAAAATTTTGAGAAGCAGAATAAAGGGAGTAAAATTCCCATGTCTCTCCACTCAAAAGCTCCACCGTTATGGTGGATCCCTAATGGTAACCAGTAACTACAAGTCTTAACAGAAACCAGGTCTTCATGGACAAATAAAGTTAACCACAAGTGTCAAGCCCAAAGTGACCTAGATGCTCAAACGACTCAAAGCTATATTTAAATAATCAAAAATTAAAGCAAAAATAATAGCATTCTTGCCAGGCATGGTGGCACATCTCTGTAATCCCAGTATCAGGAGGCTGAGGCAGGAGGATTGCAAGAGTTTGAGGTCAGCCTAGATTACATATAGTTAAAGACTACCCTGATCTATGTGGGAGACAACTCTAGTGTCTCCCCTTGAATGAAAAGCAATTACTACATCTTTGAATATTTGGAAACTTATTTCCTTCTCTCTTCAATTGACTCTAAGCACTGCAAATAAGAAGGTAGTGATATGTAATCTCTTAATGCCACAGACAGTCTCATGTTTCCTTGAATAATGTTCCCAAGGATATGAGCACAGCAGGATGTTAGCGCTAATAGCTTCGGGAATGTCAACTGGGTATGAGCCTCAAGGTAAAGAGGCTAAGACTCGCTGGGGATTTAGCTCAGTGGCATAAGCACCTGCCTGGCAAGCACTAGGTCGTGAGTTTGATCCTGGTACCAAAAGAAAAAAAAGATTTGACTCCCCAGGGCACAAAAGTTTACATATCAGAAACCAAGTAACAGCCTCCTAAAACAATTCAGCTGCCACCTTAATTGAATTATGCAGATTGATCCTTTTGCATATCTTTATTTTCTCCCCACATGGCTAGCCAGCTCAAATTACATAATTCCTGCCATCCTCACTGTCACTCATCCCTGAGCCACCCCCCTTCTTCACAAGATAATAAAGTTCTGGGAGGCCTAGGATGAGGTTCTTTGTCCACACATCCTCATGGGGATTGGACTTAGGACCCTTTGGTTGCCCTTTACTTGGAATATGTCTTGATGTCTTTACTCTGGAGGTGGTAGATTGGAATTAACTTGCTGGGATTCCAGTAACGTCTCAACGGGATTACAATTACAACTTTTTGGATCGTGAGGAAAACTAAAAAAGGGATTACAATACTTGGATAACTGTACTCAATATCTGGGATTACAATAAACTATGCAGTGAGACCATATCTTAAAAAATTAAAATACATTATTTACATATATAATACACATACATAGACAGACAGACAGACAGAAAAGCTCCTGAGATAAAGACCTTGAAAGGAATGAAAAGAATTTTCAGAACAGAAATAGAAGTTCTTAAAAAAGAAAAGCAGTTTTATAAATCAAAAGTAAATGAAACTTTAGTAGATTGGTACAAGAACAGAATAGGGATGACAAAGGAGAGAATCAGTAAGCTAGAGGAATCAGTATCACACCTAAAAAACGAGGGGATAAAAAAGAAATGAACAATGGGAAACAATGGGATAAAAGGACTGCCACAAGTATATGTGGCTGGGGTCTGAGAAAGGGGAAAGAGATACAGAACTTACACTGAGAATACCTTTCTTCATTAATAATTAGAAAGATAATTTGAACAACTGCATATCTTTTAAAAGCATTCAGATGGAGTGCAAAACAATTAGGAATATATACTTGCATATGGAACGTGGTAGGGATGCTTTGTAAGAGACCAAATCCAAAAGCTATCATAAAAAAATAAAAATATACACATGCACACACAGATTCATGCTGTACTGTAGTTTAGACTCGGGGTCTCCTGCATGCTAGACACAAGCTCTGTCAGAGTTATATACCAACCCAAAATATAAAATTTGTACATGTCAAGATAACAAAAACCAACAGATTGAGAGAAACTGCAATGCATGTAAAAGTTCAGGGCTACATACTATTAAGAGGGAAAAAAAAGCCCATTAAAGGCAATGCAGAACTAATACACACATAACAGGTTCAACTATACCAGCAGTCTGTACAAAAGATTCCTTTTTTATCAGACTATGAAGATTATATATATCACTTCAATGGCCTGAGGAAAAACTGGTAATCTCAGGATACTGGTGGGAAAGTAACTCTAAGTAGCTCTATCTAATGATACCAAAATTTTAAATAGCTGGATTCTGCAATTTTACATCTAGACATTAAACCAATAGAAATACTTGAGTATGTCCACACATAAATATGTACAAGGATATCTCCAGCACTGTAATGCCAGGGACTACAAAAACAAAACAAAGGAAAACCTAACATTCATTTATAGGGAAATTATGCATTTTACAAACAACAGAAAATTATATGTACATAAAATGTAAGATCAGAGACACATTTTAGAAAAAAGTTGAATAAACTTTTTAGTTATTATATAATGTGCATGTATCATGCACATACACCCTTATATACGTTAAAATACACCAAAAGATCTAGAAGACATGCAACAAAGTTTTATTAATGAGGCTTCATGAAGACAGTGTTCAAAATTTTTAACTTTATTACATTTTTTATACTGTATGCCTTTTATGAATCACCTATTCTTTTCCAATAACATTATAAATTATTACACATAATTATGAAATACAACAACTCTCTTCCTCCACTGCTATTTTTCATCTCTTTGCCTCCTCTGAGCCAAAGAGCTGCCAAGATCTAATGATGACTGCAACCTTGGGCTCTGCAGAGATGGCAGCACAAGAACAGGCACTCTCTCTGGGTGGGGCACACAGACAAGCAGATACCCAGGAAAAGAACAGGTGGATGTCTCAAGGGAAGGACATGCTGACCACTTATGGGACTAGCCACTTATAGAAGTATCAGGTCTTTCTGACCTATAAAAACAAAGTACAAATGGATAGGCACAAAAAAGGTTCACACAGGGTACCTTAGTGGACAAATGCACCTTTTACAAGCCAGGTCTACAGAACCAGAACTGTGTTCCAGTGAGTTAAAAGGGAAAAATACCCATCGGTAAGGGAATCCAGTAGCCATGGAAGGGGATTAGAATAACTAAAATATAACCAAAGTTAAGATAAACACTAACAGAAAAAGAAACATGGGGGGTGGAGGGGGGCAATAAAAGTCCTTAAAGAGATCTAAGAAACAGAAACACACAAAGCAGACTTGTAAAACTTCAGAACAAGACTCTCTAAATAAGGACATTCTGTGTGAAACTGAAGACAGTCACTACCAGACCTGAGATTGGTGGCTGGAAGTTTGAGACTAACTCAAAGCAAAGACTATAGATACAAATCATGAGGGAAAAAAAGTAAAAAGTTAAGAGAAAGACTAGATCTAAGAGACCTGACATACAAACTGTTACCCAAGAAAGGAAAAAACAGAAGCAATAATTATACAAACTCAGGGAGCTTGGAGTTGGTCACTTGCTTTTCACGTACACACAACACAGAGAAATAGTAACTCAGGAATATACTCTTTAACTATAGGCTGTTTTCATTTAACTTTAAAGCCAGTTACATATTTTCAGTATTTTTTAAACAAATCTGTTTATGAAGTCAGTGGAGTAACTATATAGGAAACTATGCCAATACCTTTAAAACACAATAATTTGACCATATTTCCCTAAAGTGATATGCACTACATATAAAAATAACCAGAAACAAAAAAGCTTTAACTATCCTCAGCAATTATATTACTATTAATAGTGTTGCTAGCAATAGTCTGCAGCTTGTGTATAAAAAGCACAAATGAGGAAATTTGTTGCCACATTTGAGAAACAGTATTTGTAGCAAAAAAAAGTACTTAAGAGGATGAGATTCAATAAAAATCTTGCAGTAGACCTGAAAAGCACCCATTAGAAACTCATGATTTTATCTTTGAATGTCTTTATCTCCCATCTATGTCTACAAAAGAGGTATAAAACTAATGACTAATTCAGCAGCAGCACTATCCTTACATGTGTTTACACAATAACCTACAAATGCCTCTTCTCACAAAAAGAAATTGGGGCTCCCTGGAGAAATGGCTGATTCTAGGTCTGAGAGAAGAAATATGCAAAGCACACACATAGTATCTTGTCACAAGAGAAAGAAAGACAGAAAGACAGAAAGACAGAAAGACAGAAAGACAGAAAGAGAAAGAGAAAGAGAAAGAGAAAGAGAAAGAGAAAGAGAAAGAGAAAGAGAAAGAGAAAGAGAAAGAGAAAGAGAAAGAGAGAAAGAGAAAGAGAAAGAGAAAGAGAAAGAGAAAGAGAAAGAGAGAGAGAGAGAGAAAGAAGAGAGAGAGAAGAGAGAAGGAAAGGAAAGGAAAGGAAAGGAAAGGAAAGGAAAGGAAAGGAAAGGAAAGGAAAAAGGGAAATGGGGAAGAGAGGGAATGGGAAAGAGGAAGGGGAAGAGGAAGGGAGAGGAAGGGAAGAAAGGAAAGAGGAAATTACAATGAAAAAGCTCAAGAGTTAGCCTTAAGAGAATCAAAGGTGAGACAACAGTATCAGCAAGTCTATTACGGATACAAGTATACAAAAAATATTTTAGTTTATCAGTACTACTCAAATCAACTCATTATTCTGGAAACTGGTAAATCCTTTCTTTCCTATGCAATCTGTACCTCTAAGTAACCAATATTAACTAGGAGAACTATCTCTGTATTTTGGTCAATAAATGAAAAGAGAGTAACAGAAATACATTATCACTTTTGACATTTAATGATTTATTTAGGCCAGGGTTTTTCCACCTCACACTACTGACACTGGTTTTTTCAACCTCAGACCACTGGCATTTCAGGTCAGATAATTAATTTTTATAGGGAGCAATCCTGTGGGTGACAGGATGTTCAGGAGCATCCCAGGCCTCCATGTACTAGATGCTATAAACACTGCAAGGTGTTACAACCAAAAATGTCTCCAGACATTGCCAATGTCCACTGGGGAGCAAAACTATTCCTGGTTTAAAAGCACTGATGCAATAAATATCATTGATGGCTATTAACACCAGAAAAAAAGACAACTATTTTAAAGTAGTTAACACTGTCCAAAAGATCAAACATTAATATGACCATACTGCTACATCTGCTTGCTAATTTGTAAAAAACTCATAAATGGAAGACTCTATTTAACAGTATCATGGAACATAAAGAAATCAAGACTTTGGAATGCTATAGAAAAAAACTTTCTCTTTAATAATAAAAAGTAAGCAAGCAAGAAAAAAATTTGAAAAGGAACTCATAGATCACAAGTCTTCAAAACTAAACCAACTCATTATAATATGTGTACTGTATGTGGATTAAATGAGCTGCAACAGGAACAGGCTCACTGATGTGGGAGAGGAAAAAGAAAGATACATATATAACCTGTGATACATGTGTGTGTGTATGTGTGTATATCACTAATTTAAACCATCTTAAATAATAAAAAGATCTTTCAATGGTTTAAACACATTTATGAACAATAAACATTGCAAAGAGCACCACGAACAAAGGAAAACCCTTGTAACAACTGAATTTTAGGTTTGAATATCCCAAACACAACAAATAACCAAAACATTTAGTAAATAAAAACATATTTGACATTTTTTTTTCTATAGGAAAAAAAAAAAAAAAACCCAAGTGTGACAAAGTTGTTTTCAATGGATTAATGAAGCTAAGACATACCATGGAGTACCAGGAATAGGAGTGGTAGCCACAGGCTTTGCCTTCTGGGCAGCCTTCTCTTCTTCAGTCATCTCCTCTTCCTTGGGCTCCTAAGGGAAACACAATCATCACATTTAACTAGTAACACAAAATAAATATAAAGATAAGTCATCACGACAAATACCTCAAAGTAAAACTAGCACAAGGCCTGCTGCTAGAATATGGAGGAGAGACTCTGAGTAAAATTTCTAAGAAAATTAAACTGCTCATACCACAGAAAGAGCTGGACTCCACAACAACAGAACCCAGCAACAAAGTTGGTCTTGCCTTACAAACTCACTGGCCAATGATGCTCAGGAGCAGAAGCGGAGAACATAGTACAAAAACTGAGAGACTTCAATTAAAGTTGTTTCTCATTTCTACTACGTTTCCTAGTCCTGAAACATGACTTCCATTTGGCCCTTGACTAAACAAAGGAACTTTCCAAACAACACTGTTTGTAGTGTTCTCATGTTACAAAGGGATCACTCCAGCCACAGTGTGGAGGAGAGAGAAGATACACCCAACTTCCCCAAACACTTCCAACTTTACCACAAAGACCAGTCTGTAAGTCAGAGGGCTAAAGATAAAGTCAAACTCTGGTCCTAAATCTTTCCTGTATGGGGGCCTAAATTTAATATAAAAAGTAATTTAATGAAAATGTCAAAGGAAAAATTTAGAAACTTCAAAGAACTCTAAAATTTCTGAAATCAAATTTGTAACAATCATTTTAAAATACATCAAATAGACATTAAGTTACAAGTAAATTATACCAACCAATTAAGGCTGGCTCCTAGGTGGGTAAGTCATGGCCCTTTACCTCCTTTATCTCCTTCAGAGGCTCTTCCTTAGGATCCTCCTCCTCTGTCTCCATTGGCAGAGGTTCTTCAGAGGGCTCTTTAATTGGCTCTTTAATCTTCTCTTCTAATTTTTCTGTTACAAAATTAAGAAACCATCAAAGGTTTTGATGTAAATTTTTAAAGGACTTTCAGAAAAGCAGTTGAGAAATTTTATTTCTAGCTGTAAATCACTATAGATAAAATGGTCTTCTCTGTTATATCACTGATTTGAGGAACAAATTAGAAAATACAACCACAACTACAAACACACTCAGCCACTTTATCTTTGACAAAGGGCCAAACATGGTCCCTGGAAGAAAGATAAGTCTCTTTCATAAGCGGTGCTGGAAAAACTGGCTTTCCATATGCCAAAAACTAAAACTAGACCCATGTTTATCACCATGCACTAAACTAAAGTCAAAATGGATCAAAGATCTAAATATTGTAACAGAAATGGGGCCAGGGATTTAGCTCAGTGGCATAAGCGCTCACCTGGCAAGCACGAGGTCATGAGTTCAAGCCCCCGCACAAAAAACAAAAAAAAGATATATATTAACAGAAACACTAAATGTACTAGAAGACAAAGTAGGAAGAAATCTTGAAGACATAGGTTTCTGTAGAGAATTCATGAAGAAAAATCAAACTGCATGGGAAATACTTCCCAGAATCAACAACTTGGATCTTGTCTTACTAAAAAGTGTTAGCATGTTAAAAGAAATCTCCAGCATAGTGAAAAGAAAACCCACGAGTTGGAAAAAAATCTTAGTCAACTGTCCAACAGACAAAGAACTTCTATCTAGAACATTTTAAAAAAATCAGACCCAGAAATTCAAACACTCAATCCAAAAATGGGCATCTGAGATGAATACATACTTCTCAGATGAAGAAATACTAATGGCAAATAAATACATGAAAAAATGTTCAGCACCATTGGTCATTAGAGAAATGCAAATTAAAACAACACCAAGATTCCATCTCACTCCACAAAGAATGGCCAGGATCAAGAAAACCAACAATAACAAATGCTGGAGAGGCTGTGCAGAAAAAAGAACTCTTCTGCACTGTTGGTAGAAGTGTACACTGGTGAAACCATTGTGGAAATCACTGTGGAGGTTTCTCAAAAAGCTGGGATTGGGGGTCCTATCTGACCCAGCTATTTCACTTCTTAACATATTCCCGAAGAACTGAAAACATCATAGCACAGTGATATATGTGCACCCATGTTTATAGCAGCACAATTTGAAACAGCCAAATTTTGGGAACAACCTAAATGCCCATCAACTGAGCAATGGATAAAAAAGATGTGGTATTTTTATACAATAGACTACTACTCAGCTATAAGAAAGACAACATTGAGGTTTTTATAGGTAAATGGAAGTGACTTGAGACCATACTCCCAAGTGAAATAAATCGAACTCCCATGTGTAAATACCATATTGTCCACCTCGGGTAAGAAATTAAAAGAGTAAATAAGATAAAAAATCTTCAATAAATATTGTGAAAGGATAAGAAACTGCTCAAAGGGGAAAAATAACTCAGGTAAAGGAGAAAAGAATGAAGGGGGGAAAAAAAAGATACAAATCTATACATATACACTTAAGATAGCTAAGTTGATTGTACTACTAATTCTATTAGTTCTTGGGGAAAAAAAACATCTGCAGGATTAGATGAATTTTGCATGACTATATCTGGTACTTCGAGTAAGACTTTTGAAGATAACTGCAAAACAACAAAATTTGTTATGTTCCTATCACCTTGTTTTGAAAGCCTGAATTGTTACTGTTTTGGGCTCTTATAGTTGTTTGTTATTTTGTTTTTCCCTCTAATACAGAAAGGATAGATGTACATGTATAGGCTTATATATGTCTACAACTTTACCTAAAGGGTTTACAAGAATTGATTTTAGTATGTGTGATAGTGTGAACAACTACACTGAAAAAAACAAGACACCAAAGTAGCCGCTGATGATTTCCTATCACTTTGATTTGAAAGCCAATAATGCTTTTATTATTGGTTTTGATTGGTTTTAGTTTGTTTTCAATTATTTGACTTCAATATGTATGAAGATATGGGCAGCTATTTTGAAGAAAACAAAAGACATCATATAGCCATTATTGATCTCCTAGTGGTATCTGGTCTTGAAAGCTCTTAAGACTTTGTTTTGATTGCTTTTATACTATTTTGATTTGTATTAACTTACGGTGTGTGAAGATATGAACAACTATTTCAAAGAAAACAAAGACATTATGGTAGCCATTGTTGATTTCCTGCTGTTTTTTTCTGAAATCCTGTTTTACTCTGCTCTGCTGTGTTGTTTTATTCTTTAAAATAAAAAATAAATTGTTTAATTTTAATTAAAAAATACCACTGGGGCCTGGGGATTTAGCTCAGTGGCATAAGCACCTGCCTTACAAGCAGCTGGTCATGATTTCGATCCCTGGTACCAATAAAAAAATAAAAAATACCACTGATTTGAATTTGATGTAGTAATAAGGAAATTTTAAAGGCCTACTAACTTCAAAAGAACATAAATACTTCAAACTATGTATCACCTGAAACAATCACACATTTTGCTGAAAGATACTAAGATACTCAGAAACAGAAATAGAGGACTGTGATATTGAAAATTATGTATTTTATAATGTCTAAGGCTCCAAGGCCTAAATCTCTGATCATCCTGCCTCAGCCTTCCAAGTAACAGGGGTTACACAGGTACATATCAACATACCTGGTCTAAATTTTTATCACACATATAACACATACATTCCTTCTTCAGTATTGTCAGTTTCAGCAAGGACAACATAGGTATACACTTTCTGACAACATAAAAAGGTGTGCATAGGTAGCTGTTAACACCTCCAGGTGGAAAAAATGATAAATATGTAAGTAGAACTGAGTTTTTACATAAAAATACACACCAATTTAGTAGAAATAATTTTCTAATTAATTAGAAAATCCCTAAAACATAAATTAACTCAGAATATTTAATAGCTTACTATCCTATGTATAATGCACACTGTGTCCCCAGTTATTAAAACAACTATACCTTTTTCCTTTAGTTCTTGGGGTTTTTCCCAGGTTGATTCTAATGTTCTATTATTATAATAATACGTCTTCCCATCTGCTGTCTTATATTCAGTCCATTCAGACACTGCTGTTGCTCCAGCTAAGGTAGCAGGTGAAGCTGCAATAGCAACCTGGGGATGGATCATGGGCACAATAGGAGGAGCCATTCCTGGCAACACACCTAAAACAAGAGCAGTAATAAATTAAATACAAACATTAAATTGCAATACAGAAAACTCTAAAGTATTAACTAAATCTATTAAACATTAGTAATGAATGAACCCAAACTGACTGCCATATAAAAAATGATTTAAATATTACTTAATTCTATTTCCCTAGTTTAGTTCTAATATCTAAATTTAATGAGACACAGAAATTCAACCCAAGAAATACATTAAAAACAGTCAGAAATTTGGGTCTCCTCTATGAAGTCTGAACATAAATTATAAATATCATGGTATATTTTCTACTTAAAAGTACAAAAATATTTTTAAAAAGATATGTTCTCAAATTCTAATGAGGCAATCAACAATTTTTACTGAGGCAAAATTATTATCTATTTGAAAAGTACTTTAAATTCTCAGTTTTAAAGTAAATGACTGTGTGTCTTTATGATTAAGTCAGTTGTCCTTGTACATTATTCTTTTCCTAAAGAAAAACAAAGCTTCTTCTATTTCTTAAAAGTCAAGCCAATATTTGTTTTACAAGACAGTTAAATAAGCTGTTATATCTTATATAAAATAAAATACTAAATGAGTATACATGACTCAAAACTGGAAGAACAATCTTTGACTCAAAGCTCTAGTAGTTATCTTATTTCAGTAACTTTGTAATATGTAAAAGTATACTATAGACACAAAAATTCACACACATGTACTCACTAGCATGCAAGCATAATCACATCACTTTACACATGGAAATGATTTTTTTATATTTAACTTAAAAACATACATCAAAAATAAAATGTTATGAATATGAGAATGAAGTTGTTTACACTTATTACATAAATTAAGATATAAAGTGATCTGACCTTATTTGTTTTTGTGAACCAAAGAAGCTAATACTACAGGCAATTGGGAAAATTAAGTGTTGGCCAAATATGACAACTGCATTTATATTGCTCATTAGAAAGAAAAATATAAAAAAATCCACTCACTTGGGCAAAAAGTAAATAAATAAAAGGATAAACAACAACATTCACTACCATGCCAACTTACAGACAAAACAAACTAAGATGGATTTAAAATTACCGGTCTTGGTGGTAGCGACTGTCTTTACATACGGGCAGCTGACTATTTGCATCATTGCTACACCTGTAAAATGGATAAGCAAGCACAGGTTGGAAAGCTGCCACTGTATGTCAGCTACCACTGGGGTTCAGGGAAATAATTTACCACTACAATTTAGAGTGCTGTTTCCAAAGAAAAAGACCAAGAAGGGAATAAAATTTCTTTGTTTGACATTTTGTGGGAAGTGGTGTCAAACCCATGATACTAATTCTAAATAATATCAATTATGCACCAGCCCTGAAATTATCTCAAGGAGTCTCAGAGTTTAAAATCAACAAAAGAAAGAGCTTCATTACACATAACGAATTCTCATATGGGACTTTTCCCACAGGACATCAAACCCTGCTGTTGCTTAGACGCCAGTGAAAGGCAGACGGAGCAGCTCTATTCTACTGTTAAGTTGAAACTATATGCAGGACCTGAGGCACATAGTACAGCTGTGCAGAAGTAGATGAGACAGAAGGGTAGGAAAGATTGAAAATAAGGTATGAAATGGATCCAAATTTTCACTGCAGACACAGTGTAAAAGTATAAACAAAAGAAGGCAAAGATAAGATCAGCGTTCAACTAATGACACATCTATGTTTAGAGCCTGCTTTATGGAACACTACAGAGGCAGGTTGAAACTAATAACCACTCAGCCCCTTTAATATTGTGACTGACTTTATGGGCGAGTGGTGGCAGAAATCTCTATCCCCTAGACTAAAGAAGTAGCACCGTATTAAAGAATAGAAATAATACACAGTTCTAACAAGAATGAAGACTCATCATGATGCATTACAGTAGCGACAAGGGAATGAAAGGAAAAGATAGAAACTAAGACTGAGGAAATTCAAATTGAAAATGAAATTCCTTTTAAAAAAAAAAAGGGTAAAGGCTAAGGAGAGTATAGGGAAAATTTTTACTTCTCAACTGGAAAAACTAACTTAATTTGGTACTCATAAAAACTAAAAATAATAACATCAACTACTTCCCTCCTTCATATAAAGGCCAGGAAAAGAAATCTCTCCTAATTCAGAGACTAAGATTAAAGTTAAGACCTCTAGGTTTGTGAATAATTTAACTATGCTCAGACACACACACACAAATATTGCCATCTGAAAAGTGCCTTCATTTTCTTGCTTTTTATTTATATAAAGAAAATAAGAGCTAACCTTTCTATTAACTCAAACTAAAATAAAACCACTGGCTCATAAAAAGATGGTGCATGAAATTATATATATATATATGTTTATTTTCCCTAATATTGAAAGAAAATAATAGAAAAATTCAGTTGGCTAACAAAGTTACAGTATGTATTTAGTTTAACTTAATATAAACACTGCCATCTGCAGGACTCCTAAATTTACAAAACCAGCACCAGAAATTCGATCCATGGGATTCAAGAACTTTATTCTGAAAAACTGTTCTCCAAAACCATTCTCTAAAAAAAAAAAAAAATTTTTTTTAGCTATGTAACTTATAAGAAAATCAAATACATTCATATTTAGACTTAACTACAACTGTTAAAAATCAATTGGGCCAACATAGAACTCTTATTTGACTATCAATATATAGACCAATATACAGACCATGTCAAAAGATTATGTTTCTTCTCACGCTAAAAAAGACAAACTTAAGGCATTCTCCCACAAGATTATATGCATATTATGAATACTTATAAATATCCACATATCTAAATTGCTAACATTTTTAAAAAAGGGAGTATTTGTCCAAATTTTCTACAACTATCCTCAAATTATGTTCTATTAAGAAATTAGAAAATTCCACTTAACATTTTGCCTAATTCTGACATCCATGAAAGATTTGTTTTAGAAGCAAGAAGTCCTATAATTCTTATGTAATTTTACCACCCCAAAACTTTACAATTTATCCCTATATTTCACCTACTTGTTCCATTCCCCATCATCTTGTTTGATTATCCCTTATTTATCCTCATAAGAGCCAGACAGTGCCATTCAAAAAGAATTTAAAGCTCCAAGATAAATTACACACAAATCCCTCCTCCCATCTTAATGCTGAGTTAAAATGAAGAGGAAAAAACAAAGACAAATCCCATTGTACATAAAGCCAAAGCTTTGGGTAAGAGAAAAGTCTTCTTTGTCTTTTTTACTAAAACACCTGTAGGACTAAATTATAAGGGAAAATGAGAAAATTGTTAACATCAAAAATGGCTTAATATATATTAATACAATTTTACAAGACACTAACTCCCTCTTCAAAGAATCTCATCATCTTAGGAAGATCCTTCAAATTACCCAATTCAGGTTCTCTTCCAATTGACCTACAAAATGTCATTAGCAGCTGCCGTTTATTAAATACCTTTTATTGCCAAAATTCACATATCCCAAATCAACCTGGTGACCCAGATGGTCACTACCATGTGTCCTAAATTTAATGACAGGGCTAGGGTCCACAAAGAACATATGACATCAAAATGCAACTACAGCTGGAGGGGCATTATTGTGACAAAGTTCCACATGTCACAAAAATGAACTTTGCTCTTGTACACCTTTCAACCTCTGGTCATAATAAGACCCTCTTTGCAGATGTCACCTTTCACAGCGCAACAGCATTACCATGCTACCTGTCCGTCCTCCCTCCTCAGTCCACCACCCAGTTCCTCACACCACTCAGAACCTAAAACTAGTCTTGACATGGTCTTTAATTCTAACATGGACCAAGAAGGATGTTCGAGAAAAGATTATGATAAATGACAAGCTCTTCTCCATTTATCATTCAGTTTCCTACAAAAAATTATACCTAGAAGATATCCAGTTTTTCTCTGAAATGCAACAGAAAAGGGCTAGTTCTAGGACATTTATTTATATAATATTATATCAACAATGTATAAAAGGTTTTATATTAAATACATTGCTGTGTCCCAACCCTATTTCTACACAAAAACTAGTATGATAAAGTGGCTATACTAGTGAGGAGGAATACAAAATTGAGAGAGGCCTACATTCTAATCATCCTTCCTATGAACTAGCCCTGAAACCTGACAGATTTAAGGTTATCAATATTTTCAAGGACAACACAAGAACAATGAATCATGAGTCAAGGATTGAATAAATGCATTTGACAACAGCAAATGTACTCAATTTAGAATGCTCAGGGCAGGGGATATAACTCAGTGGCACCTGTCTGGCAAGTGCAAGGGCCTGAGTTCAATTCCTGGTACCTCACACACACACACAAAAAAAGAATACTCAACACAATCGCTATTTAATCCCTATAGGAAGAACTCTACTCTCTAATCCCTATAGGAAGAACTCTACTCTCCAATCTTTGAATTCCTTCTCTAGCCTTAATCATGTCTCCTAAGACAATAAAACACAAATTTACCACAACAATTTACCTTTAAATGATGCATGTCATACTTGTCAAACGTTACAAGGGAAACTTCTGAATTTGTTTACAGTTCAATAACTCACATTTTCTTTCCAGCACAATATAAAGAGCTTGGTATGTGCATCTGGAGGGCACAGGGTCAAATCCCAATACCATCACTTAGTTATTAGCTATGTGACCTTGGGGAAATAATTTAACCTGTCTGTGTACCTACCTCATAAGATGGTTGTGAAAATTAAAGAAATGCATGTAAAGTGCTTCCAACAGTGTACTGTCTATGAATCATGTAACGTGGGTTAGCTATTATGACCTGTGATTTCTCAACTTCATATAATCAATCTAAAAACATTGCATTGAGAAAGTATTTACATGAAAAGATGATCATTTTAATTCACTTGAGGCTACTATCCCAAATAAGTGTAGCTTTAAATGTGACTAAAGACATGTAAACAACAAAAAAGGACATTTACCAAAACTTAAAAGAGAAAATATTGCAGTTAGCCATGAATCTTTAAAAACCATTTCAAACAGGTGAGATTCAAGGCAAATTTCAAATGCAACAGACACATGAGAACAAACTAACTGACAATGTGAAAACAGAGCTGGAAAGACTATTATAATTTGTTGGTTTACCTGGAAGTGGAATTGGCATGCCAGGAAGGGGAACACGAAACGGAGGTACCATTACTGGTGGAAAAGCAGGTATTGCTGCTGCTGGCTGAGGTACTGAATGAGGAACAGCAGGAGGTAACGTCTGGGGGTGCGGCTGGGGAACAGTTTGCACAGGTGTGGCTGTAGGAGCAGGAGTTGAAACACTAACTGTAGGCGTGGCAACTGAAACAGCAGAACTTGGGGTCTGATCTTGTGTTGTGGGTGCTGGTAAAAATAAAACAAAAACATGTATCACTCTTTCATAAACAATTTTACTTCATTCATCATTCACTCATTCAGTCAGTATTTAAAGGCCCATTCCATGCACTGTAAGTATTCTGTCAAAAAGTCTATCTTCAAGAAGCCTGAAAGATCAGTTAAATGAAACAGAAAAATAACAAATACAAAGTGAAATGGATAAACGTACAGGTGTATAAATCAAGTCCCAAAGATTTCTTCTAACTGTGGCAAGGGTATAGAGAATTTTATAATGGGATGATGAACCTTGAAAGATTTAAGATTTCAACAAGGAAAAGGGTACGTGGAAGGAAAAAATAAACCAAGTGGTGACAAAAGTATAAATAAAGGCGAAGAGTAGAGAGCAAAACAGAAGTGTATGAAAAACTAAAGGCAATTAACTAATGAAACAACAGGCACACCAAGAAAACCAGTGAGTCAGGGCTGGAATGGTAGGCTATAAGCAGAAGGTAGAAAGCCTTCAAAAGAGGGTTAGGAAGTGTGCGCTTTACCAGGTAAGGAAAGAGCAAACATTATGTAAAAAAAAAAATAACCTAGACTTCACTGCAATTGTATCAACAGTAATCACCTATGCACTGTATAAGGCTTTCACTGTTCATGATACATATGGTATATGCTTTGTTAGAAACTGAAATTTTTTGAGTGCATTCCTATGTTTGTGTGTGATTTCATAAATATATTAGGAAATCAGTGTTTACTTGATGAATGAACCTGGCAGATGCACAGGAGGAAAAGAAGTGAGAAAATCAATTATAACATTAGAATTGTCCAAGCAAGGAAGAACAGAGTCAAGAAGATACACAAATAACATACTGACTGAATATAAACGGAGTCAAAAACAATTCCTTTAAGTTCGGGATTGACTTGGGGCAGTGATTCAGTGGTAGAGTACTTGCCTCAAATAGGCAAGACCCTGGGTTCAATTGTCAGAACAAAATAAATAAGTAAAATTTCAGGTTTTGACTTTGAGACTCAGAGAATGTAAAATTCAGGATAATATGGGTTCGTCTACTATATTATTTTTAAATTGCTAACAGTAACACATTTCATCCCTAAAAAAAAAAAATCAAATGGGCAAAAAAAAAAATTTCATATTTCACTTTTTAAAGCATCAGATATCACATATTATAAAATATTTTTATTTATTCCTAACTCATCTAACTTCAAAATAAAATTCATTGTACCAGGTAATTCATCTCTTTTTTGATGTAAAGAAAAATGTCAAGCTCTATCTATACTGGTCCAACAATGAATTTATTAAATGAAATAAGAAATGTTTTCCAATCTTTATGCTACTTTAATTATAAGCAAAAGCACACTGTTTAACTCAAACCACCCAATAATCCAACTGACAACAAAATCGGTCAGTAATTTTTCTAACTTCTAAAAATGAAAAACTCACTTAGGTTGGGAAGATGTGAGCAATTTCATACTTGTTAATGAGGGACTCACCTTGGCTAAATAGACAGCAGGGCCAAACAAGTATCTTCAGGGGCCCAGGAATGAATTGTTGGTCTAGCATAGACCTAGCCTTAGGGTACAGTATCATATTAATATAATTTTATAACAGTGTGAAAATACAAATTACATGCAACATTTGCCCAGTCCCATACATATACCACTAAGCATTTGTAATCTACTGTAATGACGGAAAATATAGTTACTCTTCCCAACTTCCCTGAGTATATTTCATGATCACTTTTTACAAATCTGCATAAAAATCAAAGGAGTTTTGTGCAATAGGGATTAAAATAGATACTATTAATTTTAGCACCACATTCCCATAAATCTATACCATAATTCATACAACTAAATTACCATAGTATTCAGATAATTATTAAAACTTAGGTCTCAAAGTAATACTGCTGGACAATAAAATGTTTATGATGAGATTAAATTTCAAATGGAAAACATCTACAACAGGGATGGCAAAAAACATTCTTTCAACTCATTCCTCCTGCTTTCTAGCACAAGATATTCTAAATTTGGTTAGTGGCAATGAGTCATGAGAGGAAAGGGATAAGAGCAATTTAAAAATCAAACAGGTTGGGCACAGTGGTGCATGCCTATAATTCCAGCTACTCAGGAAGCTGAGGCAGGAGGGTCCAAACTTAAACCCAGGCTGGGCAAATTAGTGAAACTTTGTCTAAAAATGAAAAATAAAAAGCTGAGAATGTAACTGAGTTCAAAGGCACTGGATTCAATCTCCAGCACTGCCAAAAATTTAAAAAAGGAATTAAATGGCAAGCTATAAGAATGATATCAAAGTTTTAGTGGGTAAATTCCTATTTCTATTTACTAAAATAACTAGTAAAGCCTCAGACCCCAAAATATCAAATATCAAACTCAATCTCAGATTTTAAATAAAAAAGGCAAATAACTATATAGTACATGAAAAAATACTAAGGCTAGTATGGTAACACTTTATGATACTAAATTACATAATATTGAAATAAAGACACTGGGAATACTGAGAGACATCGAAATTGCTGTTTTAAAAGCAGTAAAAAGAAAAGGTCTCTCAACCATAGAAAGGCAGTATAAAAAACTATCACACAACAGTAAGTCACAATCACAAGATGCCTACAAGCTTATTGACAGGCCATGTACTGATGTGCAAATAGAATATATTTACACTGATTAAAATATCTGCATAACTTCCTAAACCAAAACAAAATGAATTATTATTTCTCCTTCCTAAGAAGACAGGGAAGAAAATTTAAGCAATAAAATATCCCCATGTGGAACTATGTTACTTTTAGTAATACCCTTTCCTCATTACTACCACAGGTATTCCATAAATACTGGCAGTTTCCTGCCTTGCCACACAGGTTTTGGAAACAAAAAGCTAACAAAACAGGAAAGACCCTTAACCAATTAGTACAACTGTTATAACTGCACGCTCATTTAGCCACAAAAGAAAACAAACTTATAAAGCACTATTTACATTTTTTTGTTCAGTCATTTCCCCCAAGCTATCTAAAAATTATTAAGTAGGGTCTTTAAAAACTGTCTCCACATGACATGTACCTCACTTCATCAGTTATTATATCAATAAAATTCAAATTTAAATCATTATAATTAAATTTCTCTCATGTATAGTATATACCATTTATACACTAATAATTTTCTAAGTTTCTGTAACTACCTAGTGGAGAGGACTTTTAAAAATTCTTATCCATCACCCAGTAAAATCATACAAACTATAATCCATAAGAAAATCTATATATTGTTAGTGCATTATCATGACAAATAATAAAATCTGTAAAATTATTTAAATAGTTTTGGACTCAGCCTCAGCCTGCAGAGTCAAAGAGGAACATTCCTGCAATTAAATAAATGCATCCCTGCAATCTGGTATTTATTGATTCACTTTTTAAAAAAACGAATCTTTGGGCTTCTGTAACATTTCATATAAAAATTTTCTTGTCTTTCTGACTTCTTTTCAACTCATTTCACCTGCCTACATTCTAGGATCTAATACTTCTAAAAGACAAGTTCCTAAGAACCTAAGAGGTCTCCTGACATCAACAGTACCAAATGGGGCTGGGAATTTAGCTCAGCGGCATAAGCGCCTGCCTTGCAAGCGTACAGTCGTGAGTTCAATCCCTGGTACCAAAAAAAAAAAGAAGACAGTACCAAACAACTAACACCAGAAAAATCTTCCAGAATTCTGGATTTATACAAGCCCCTGAGAGTTTGCCTCATCCAACTGCCTGAGTCTTAAAGTCTTTAATAATCTAATCTTACTTATTCCATTTACTAACCAATGTAAACCACCTCATACCACAAACTGTGTAACTACTCACTTCCCAGCCTTCACTGACATTGTTCCTATCTGCAAGTCCTTTCCTTATTTGTGAACTTAGGTAAATCCTATCCCACAGCCTTCAAAATATACTTCAGTACCTATCAGTTCACCCATTTCTCAAGCTTGTTTGTTACTGTCACTGTGTAATTTTGCAGACTATTCTATTTTATATGTATTATTCTTGCCTCTTCAAGTAGAAAAATGCAAACTTTGTAAGGCAGTGGTCAAGACTCACACTTACTTTACAAACTCCACCTATCATTAGTGTTGGTCAAGTTGATAGCTAACTCTTACTTCTGCAGTTCAACCCCATGAACTACAAACAGGCGAGTAATTTCCTCTTCTCTTAAGTTTTAACGTCAAAAATTTATTTTATAACATGAAGGATCCTACCAAAAATACTAGGGTCATTTTAGAATGCAGTCAGTTCCCATCTGTTTATTTCTCTAGCCCCTAAATAAAAACACATGCCAGGCTGGTACTCACTTGATACTGTCTGCACAACCGAAGTAGCAGTTGTTGTAGTAGAAGTGGTAGAGGATGGGGTGGACGATGACGTTGAAGTAGACACTGCAGGTGCTGGGCTACTGGTTGTAGGGGTGGAAGCTCCTACTGCTTGTGCTTGCACCTGGGCCTGGGCCTGTGCCTGAGCCTGAGCCTGGGCCTGGGCTTGAGCCTGTGCCTGGGCCTGGGCTTGAGCCTGAGCCTGGGCCTGGGCCTGGGCTTGAGCCTGGGCCTGGGCTTGTGCCTGTGCCTGTGCCTGTGCCTGGGCCTGGGCCTGGGCCTGGGCCTGAGCCTGGGCCTGGGCCTGGGCCTGCGCCTGCGCCTGGGCCTGAACCTGTGCTTGGGCTGCAAGCATAGGTGTCAGTTCTGACTGCTGAATAACCTTAACTCCGTCTGGTTTAGTCCACGCAGATTCACGTGTCCGAGCATTATAATAATAAACCTGCAGAAGAAGTAGAGCAGTATTGAGGAATCCATCAAACATTATTAAAAATAATGCAACTGTATTTTGTCTTTAAAAGGTATTTAAAAATACCTTTTCAGAAAAGAGAAGATATCCCAAAATAGGTTATTTATGTATTACAGACTATAGATAATTCCACCCCTGCCCCAATTTTTCACAGTAAAAATGCTGTATTTTTAACATACACAAAAAACCCCAATGTTTTATCTTGTACAAAAAGTTAACTTAGCAGGTATGATACTGCTACTCTTATAAAGTCTTGCTTACAAAGTTGGCCTTGCCCAGAGTCTGGAAACCTGAATTTCTAGAGGGTCCCACCATTCTCTCACTAAGAATGATTCACCATTGCCTAAAACACTTATGCAAAAGCTACAGTTCATATTGAACTTCTGCTTTCCTTCAAGGACTGTGGAAAGTCTTAGAATGTGGTAGACATGATACCTATCCCACCCCCCAACAAAAGATAAAAGATACCTAGACTCAGATGAGCTTCCTTGTAGGAAACATCTCACATGTACTCTCATCATTCCATACCAAGGAAATTAAGACCATCCTATGTGATTCCTCTGGGCGAGGACTCTATATATTATGCCTGTTTTCCTTCATGCTTCGCCTTGTGCACCTTATTCCCACTACTAGTTTTACTCTACATCCTTTTACTATAGCTGTGAGCCTATCTGCCTTACCCTGTAGCAAATCACCGAACTTGGGAACAGCGTTGAGAATTGATGACACATCATCAAACTTAAGCTTCAGAGTCACAGGTAAATAAATGTATACTGACAGCCTTATAACTGCACAAAAGTCTAATCCAGTCAGCTTTCCCTGAAGTCTCACACTATCTCCTACTTAATCCAGGCTCATTCTTAATGGACAAGGGCACTGTTGTAAATCTCAATCTGCCAGAACTCTTCAGCTTCACTGCCATCACGAAAATAACAACTTTTATGTTTTATAATTTACCTTCCCATCTGGAGTTTTATTTTCCACCCATATCTCCTCAGTGGGAGGCAGTGCCGGAGTACCAGGAGCAGTCACAGGAGGCATTCCTGGCGGAAACATCATCCCTGGAGGTGGAGGCATGGTTCCCATGGGTGGAGGCATGAAAGGTGGTCTCTGTTAATGTACAAGAACAGTTATGGTCACTCGGAATTATGTTTTTGTTTTCAAGTTATTACTGAATCCCAACCAAGTAAAGCATTAGAAGAGAAAATAGTTCTACAATCTGTTCAAATACATTGATCTGTTGTTATATAAGCAAAGTTTCTCTGTAATAAAAATGATTACTAAGAATACTAATTAAAAAGGAAAAAATACATCAAAACCTAACACTGGTCAACTCTGGGTGAGTTTTGTGTTTTTCTCCATACATTATCTGCACTTTTTTCATACACTGAGTAACAGACTACTTTTAAAGGAAAAAAACTGGATCTCTCTTAGTACCAGGAAGCCAGTATCTTACAGCTCACCCACAATATATTCTAGTGGTAAGTATTTTACAACACACATCAATAATCAGAACAGAAAATCATATGTACCTAATCCTTTAACCTCCTTTCCTACAAGGAAAATATTAGCCAGGAAAACATTCACTCTATCCTATTTTTCATAAAATAATAGTAAAGCGCAAAGATATAAACATCAGTAAGATTTAAAAATCCAGCAAAATAGTTATCTATCCTCAAAGTGTTGTGTGTGTGTGTGTGTGTGTTTGTACTGGATACTGAAGCCAGCATACTTGCTCCCATTCTACCCTAAACTACACCCTCAGCGTCTCAATCTTTTAGCAGAAAATTACAATTCAACTCAAGATAGAGTACAATTTTTTTAACTTTAAAGAGCTATTAATGATTTGACAGTATCTCTCAAAATTTCTCCACTGTCATTCTTCAATGACTACAGGTACAACTCAAGATCTCAAACTAAAAGAATTTAACTTAATTGCTGTATCTTACTGAAGCAGAAAAGGAAGTTGCCCCCTTTTTTAAAAACATATACACCCAACCTGTGGCTCGTTTTTTTCTCTTTGTTGGTTTTTGTTTGGGAGTTTTTTGGTACTGGCGATTAAACTCAGGGATACTCTACTGAGCTACTCCCAACTGCTTCAATACAAGGATCTTTCAAGTTTGTATTGTGCATAAAAATGAGTTTCAAAATTAAAAATGTAATGAATATAGAGCTTAATATTTTAAAAACAGAGCTGTAAGTGATTAAAGATTTCTTCTACAATCTATAAATAATATTAAAATTCAGTTATCCAAAATACATTTAAACTGAAGAAAACAGTTAATAATATAAAACTACATTCCACTTTCCTAAAAAGTATTTTCTTTCTCCATACTCATTTGTGTTGGACTTGGTTTCATGTCTTTTAAGTATCAGCCACAGGCTTACATTATATAAAATATCTACCCCAATATGTCTCATGCAACCTTAGCTAGAAATCACTTCAATTTAATAGCAAACTACACAATCATAGATCAAAACCAAGAAAAGCATCACAATAGTACTGCATCACAACATTTGATGTATTTCCATTTAACTCTTAAAAGCACAAGAACAAATTCTCATGTTTGAAATTTCCAGTCACTATGTCAAAAAGCTATATTTTTCTTCAAATCTTGCAGCAAATATATAACCACATCTCTTAAAAAGTAGACAATTATCTCTCCTACTTTTAGCTCATTCTTGATTAAGCTAATGGAAAGGAGATAATATGTATTTACTTGGTTTCATAAAATTACAAGCTAAACTTGAGAAAACAAATACATATTCAAACAATACAATCTCAAAAGCTGACATTTGAGAGTTGATACTTTTATAACCTTAAATCATATAATAAATAAGTCTAGATACACTGGCAAGGGATATAAGCTTAAGGTTAAAATATCACCAATGTTTTTAATTAAAGAAATGTCATAATAAATCTTTCTCTAAAACAATAAAAAAAAATTCAGTAGAGATAAAAACATGCAAATACTGGCACTGAATGTATTTTTATGATTATTGACACTACAAATCATTGAACATAAATTTCCTCCACTGAACACCTTAAAATTTCAATTTCATTTCTCATAAAAAAGACAAGTTACTAAAAAATAATTCAAGCCATGTGTGGTGGCACATGCCCATCATTTCATCACTCAAGAGTCTGAGGCAGAAGGATTGCCCTGAGTTTGAGGCCCTTCTGGGCTACACAGTGAATTGCGGCCATCTTGAACTACATAACGAAACCCTGTCCCCCAAAAAACAAAAATAAGTAAAATAAACAAACTAACAATTCATAGCACTGATAAAGGTAAGAATTATTCTATTCAATCTTCATTTTATATGTACATTTTCCTAGTATCATCTCAACCATCTAAATTTATATACTGATTACTGCTACCACTATGTAGACACCTTGTCTGTGCACTGTTCTATAAATTGAAACTATTTAAAAATTCAAAATGTAAGAAGATCTGTATATAATTTGGATCTGACACCAACAAAGAAACAGCAACTTTTCTTTCCTCACCTGGAGGTGTGGAGGGCCCATAGGTGGAGGAATCCCTCCTGGAGGAGGCATAGGCGGCATATTAGGGTCAAAAGGAGGACGCCCAAAAGGGGGCCGAGGTGGTGGAGGAGGACCTCGCATCATACCAAATGGCGGAGGCGGTCGCATGAGAGGTGGTGGGCCTCGCATCACCGCATTTGGTGGCGGAGCAGGGCCTCGGAACCTCAAGGCCTGCTGTTGAGCCATCCTGTGTGAAAAGCAAAGAACATATTGCTCACTCTTAGACTTACAAAAAAAAAAGAGGAAGAAGAGGAACAGGAGGAGGAAGATGAGGGTAGCTGCTAACTTTTAATTATATCAAATATGAAAGGCCCTTAAATGAAACTAGTTGGAAAGCCATCATTCTGCCACCATCACCATTCTGCAACCATCATGGTACAAACCATCAGTGAGACCATCCAAGTGATGCCAAATCTAGGAAGAAATCTGGCTAAGACACACAGATGATCTATGTCTGCCTCCACGCTAATTACAGTCACAAAGCATGAAAAACAGCATAGGAAAATCAGGCAGTACCTTGACCAAACAATCAAAATTATTATCAAGGAAAGACAGGTAACGTGACCGAGAGGACATACAGTACCACTTATACTAGACCAAGAATATGCAACCTTAACTCGTTAATAATAAGGAATGTTCTACTATAATACCAATATTAAAAAATTAAAAATTTTTCAAAAAATAAAAATACTAATGTTTTACAGAAAAGGCTAAGAAAGGCTGTAGAAATGTTCCAGATTAAAGAAGACTAAAGATATGACAACAAATATCAACCTAGTTTACATGCTATATTAAAGGGAAGAAATTTTATATTTAAAAAAACAAAACACTGGATCAATTCACAATAAAGTATTACAACATTATAAATTGATCAAGTTGATTGCTAGGCTATGGTCAAGTGAAAGAATGCCCCTATTTTTAGAAAATGAACACTGAGGGATGGTGGTGAGGCTAAATGGAAAAGCACTTTCTTAGCACATATGAAGCCCTGGGTTCAATCAAAAGGAGGGAAAGGGAAAAGACCAAATGAATATGAAGGAGTAAGTGAAAGGTAATATATTTATCACCCAAAAATACTTCAGAATGAAAAAGAGCATGCATGCATGCAAATACAAAAATCAGAAGAAGTACAGTATTAAGCTTCTACACTCTTTTATAAGAGTGAAATTACTTCTAAATTCCAAGTTTATAAATGGGGGTGGATATGATTAAAGAGGTCAATGGTATTCTCCATCTAAAGAGAAAGAGAAAGCCTATCCCTTCACTACACCCCCGTCTCTCACTCTCTAAACACCCTAATATATTTCTCCATGGCATTTAAACAAATATACACTACCATTTAACAGTATTATTTATCTTTTCCAAGTGCTTTAACCTTTTATTAACCTTTCAAAATGCTATGTGCTCTAAGGGCTTTTCATTTACCCATCATAAAAATCCTGTAAGATAGATACTATTACGTCCTCATTTTATAGATGAAGAATTAGACTGCACAAGTTAAATAACTTGCCCATGGCCACATAAATGGTTTAGTGGTAAAGCCAAGATTCAAATACAAGCAAAAGGCTCCTAATAAACACTACGTAAACCCCTTTAGAACAGAAATTCTGTTCACTGTGGTATCCCCAGCTCACAGGTCTGGACATAGACCTCAGTATTTTTTCTTGAATCAATAAATACTTAGGCGATGCCATAGCCTAAGCTACCTTACAAACAGACTATACGGAATCTTATAATTATTTTTTGCTACAGTCAGGTGTACTGGCATATACTTGCCATTTCAGCAACTTGGGAAGTTGAGGCAATAAGACTGCAAGTTAGGTCAACCTGGGCAACACAAGAACCTGCCTTGAAATAAATAAAAATATAAGTAATTTTTTAAACTACAATTTGCTATTGTCCATCTACTGAGTATCATGTATCATGTTCTTCCCAAAAGCTATACATTATGCACACAATCTCTACTTCTATATTCAAGAGGTGAATGAGTATCTTCTTCATATATATTTGAAAATAATCATTTTTACAAGCTCTCCTCACCAGAATGGAGTCTTGCACAACTTTCCCATATTTTTTAAAATTCTGCTTATGATTACCCTTTGAGCTTCCTCTAAATTTTCAACATCCAAAGTTCAATTCTGATACACAAAAAAGTCCTCAGAAGAACCAAGTTGACTCCTAGCACCGTAGGATAGTAAACAAATCCAGAACCACTGTAACAATTGTGTCTAAGCAAATTTGCAATCGATCCAATGCTCAAAAGGTTGAAGATGAGTCAAAAATATTGACTGCAGTAAGGAATATGAATTGTATCAAAATAGCCAGGAAGTCTTTTTCAAACTATATGCAAAAGACAGAAAGCAACCGTTACGTAAGGGTATGTCTTAAATTTTAGGACAAAAAAAGTTAAAAATCACAGAAAGATACTGTTTCAGCATTGAACTAATGATGTACCTTCATCCTATATTTTCTTTTAGTCTGCTTATTTTCCAAAAAATCTACAATACATGTATTCCTCTTTTTGGAATTTCATACTTCTACTTATAACTTAAAGTTAAGTATTTAGGCTTGACTCAGTACTATCACGGCTCTGTCTGCCTTTTGTTATCAAGCTAGTTACACTAATTTTTGAGTCTGAGTGTCCTCAGATGTGAACAAAACTAAAAACTACCTCACATTTTTCATCAATGAGATAATCCCTGTGAAATATGCAAGCTAGTATTCAGTAACTATCATTACTTTAATTACCTCACAAAACCTAACACAGTGCTTCACTTGTAGAAGGAACCTGGCTGTTAATTAAACTAGATAGTTTTCTAAAGTCTGCCACTAGAACGATGGTGAAATTCATATAATTTCTCTATAAAAGTGTTGCCATTGTCAATTATGTGTATATCATGTACTGTGCTCTTTATTTACACTGCACTGCTTCATCAAAACACAACCTTGCAGTAAGGATTAAATGAGTCAATAAAGTGAAACATTTGAAACAACAACACGTTAAGTGCCATAAGTGTTAGCTACTATTGTTATTATTACATAAAAATGGTAGTAGTACTGGCAAGTATTAGTATTAGTATTGGCATTACTATCAGTAACAGTGTTAGGTATTATTATTACCTGGCTATCTACACATTATCAGGCCCTATAATCTGGCCTTGTAGAGCTTTCCACTCTAGTCTTTCTGATTATCAGTATTTTTTGTAGTATCAAGGATTGGAAGATTAAAGCCACAGATTTCAGGCTGACCTACAGCCCATACACTTTTATTTTGATACAGGGTCTTGCTAAAGTGCCTGGGCTGGGCTCAAACTTTCAATCTTCCAGCATCAGCTTTCCAGTGCACTGGGATTACAGGCACAAACTATGACACTCGAATTCATTGCTTGCAGTCACAATGCTCATATTTCCCTTTACCTGGCATGTTCTTTTCAAGGCTCTTTACATGAACGGTTCCTTATTCAGCCTCAGTTCAAAAGTTATCTGCAATGATTCTCATGCCTAACACTCCCTGAATGCTGGGATTACAGAGAGTACTGAGGTTACAGGCATGTGCCACCAACATCTGGCTCTCAAGAGACTTTCTGAAATGCAAACTGTTATCTCCAAAACCCACCTAGACTACGTAAGCTTTAGTCATTGGAATCAAGAATAAATTTTCTATCACTAATACTGGAAAACTCTGATAACAGACTACTCCTTATTAGCGTGCATATGGGGATAAAAGATGAGATTTATCTCTGACATCTGACAAACTTTTTATTCCTCTCAAAATGGGAATTTTCCCGTGTGACACTTCAGAATCTGAAAGATCTTATTTTCTTCCAAACAATAAGAACAATCCATTTCCTTTTACAACTGC
Source organism: Hydrochoerus hydrochaeris (assembly GCA_004027455.1). Lineage (NCBI taxonomy): Eukaryota > Metazoa > Chordata > Mammalia > Rodentia > Hydrochaeridae > Hydrochoerus > Hydrochoerus hydrochaeris. The sequence goes on from PVLA01002798.1 coordinate 86,159, forward strand.
ATCTTAAATTCTAGGCAATTCCAGAGTCCTCATAATTTACGCTGCCGTTTTTCACTTTCACATGCTGAGAATGGCTCTGTTCAGGATGGGAACTAAGTATCTGAAAAGACACTGTTCCCAGACAGGGAGGTTAAAATGTAACACATACAAAGAACAGTATCTCTTTTTTTCCTCGATAACCACCCACAAAGAAAAGATTGTAAAGGTCAGTGGTATTTTGTCATATTGTAATTACAAATTCCATCAGCATGGAGGTTTCAGAGGAAGGTCACTACACTCTTTAGAGCAATGGCGTGAGTAGGTGATCAGAAAACCGATCAAGATCAAAAGCTCTCGACCCGGCCGGCCTGGGCTCGGGTCACTTCCTGGAACTACGATTCCACTCTAGCTCCACCGAGCCCACCGCTGGGAGGCTGCTTCCTCATCTGGAAGATTGGCGAGTAACTTAATTTCGGACGCCTCTGGTCTGTGGCCTGAAAAATGAAAACACTGACTACTCCAAAGTGTGGTAGTGAGAAATAAATGCGAGCCCTAAATAAGGCGCTTTAAGGCAAATACTAAGTGCCTAACAAACGCCTGCTGCTTGGATTATTCATAAATGCGGGATAATAAGAGGGAGGGGGAAGGAATGAGAGAAACAGGAAAAAAAGCCACAAGAAGTGAAGAAAAACAAGTGGAGTGACAGGCCAACTTCAGGGCATCGGCGGGGGTCCCTGACGCGCGGAGGGCTCGAAGACACGGAGCCCGTCGCGGGGTCCAGCAGCCGAGGGGCGGCGGCGAGGGAGCGCGGCCCACGATGGGGCTCAGCCGGAGGGCGGCGAGGAAGCGCAGGCCCAGGGCGGGAGCTGCAAGCCCAGCGGCGGGCCGCAAGGGCGGAGGGGCCCCACCAACGCCGCCGGGAGCGCCCGCGGAAAGCGCAGGAGGCCGCGGCCCGGCGCCCTCATTCAAGCCACCGTCTCCTTCCCCCTTCGTCAACCCCATGCGGTCTTGGCTCCGAGCCGCAAGACCCCTGCCCGCCGTCCGCCCGGAGTCTCTGCAAGCAGACCCGATCCCCGGCACTCCGGCGCGTGGTTACGTGAGAGGGAAAGCAGCGCCCCTTACCTGAGCTCCCCTGGGTTGAATCGCTCGCCGTCCCCCCCGTCCCCGCCACGCTCCGCCATTACAGAGGGCCGCGTTCATCCACCCGCCGACCCGGCGTTCCCTATTGGTCGGAAGGATCGTCAATCCCAAGTGAGGGAGGTGGAGATAGAGGAGGTGCATCATATGATTCGTGAAACTTCCCATCAATCCTGGTGGTGGAGGCGGTATCTGCTGTACTATTGGTAAAAGGGCCCGCCGACTTTGAAAGCGGTATTGGGACTATCCGTTGATTGGTCGCTCAAGAGGCTTTCTGGGAAATGAGACTTTAGCAACTAGGAACAGCCTGCGCCCCTAGTGGTAAGGAAAACAAGGTCCTCCTACGTTAGTCCTTGCCTGCAATAGCCACGTGTCTGCCGGTTTCCAGGAGCCAGTTGTGTAGCCATATTGGCCACTAGCGGCTCAGGCTGGGTAGTCATTGAATGAGCCAATCAAAATGGAAAGAGGTCGCGCCTAAACCGATCGCAGAGTTGCTATGGAAACAAGTGTTTCCTCGCTTTCCAGTAAACAAGATCCTGAAGTCACCACCACTCAACTCTGTAAGCGTATTATTAAATAATATATTATGAATTACAGGCATACCTCCCAATTATACTAAATAGTTGCATGCTGATAAATAGTACATAAAGAGCTTGCATTAAGAAAAATAAATTTGCCAGGCATGGTTGCAACACCTATAATCTTAGCACTGTGGAAGGCTGAGGCAGGAGGAAGTTCAAGTTCAGCACCTGCAATTTAGTGATTTAATGAGAACCTTGTCTCAAAATAAAAAGTAAGAAAGGATTGCAAATGCAGTTCGGTGTAAAGGACCTGCATCAATAAACTGAATAAGAGAAGCCAAAGCTCTTTGCAATTTATATTTTGGATTTCTCCCTCAAACTCAAAACACACTTGTCTAAAATCAGCCCACCCTGATAATCAGAAGATGACCTGTATCACTATATAGAGTTTCTTTCTGGATAATGAAAATGTTCTGGAATTAGATGATGGTGATGGTTGCACACTTTATAAGTATATTAAAATTTATTAAATTGTAACAAATACCATTGTGTTAGGGTTTTACTAAAGAAACAGATATAACACAAGATATACAGATGTATAAGAAATTACAAGATTGACTTACGATTGTCAGCCACAGAATAGGATGAAGAAATATGCAGAGGATGTCTGCAGGCTGGAGGCCAGAGGATTCAATCCAAGGTCTGGAGTTCACTGTAGTGTCCTGTGCAAGTCCGCACCAGGATGGGTCTGTGATGGAAGGCCAAAGGATCCAAGGCAGAAGCTGAAGAATCTGCACCCTGCAAACCAGAAGATGTCTAAGCTGAAAACGAAGACTAGAGTTTCTCCAAAGAACAGAACCTTGTCTGTTCTTCCTCTTTTCTTTTATACCATCCAGGAGATGAGCCACCCTAAGGTGGGTCTTCTACACCCTAGGGTATGGAATTGCTAAACCAATTTAGTTAAGCTTCTACACCTCTCAAATTGACACAACCAGTCAACCACTATAATCCACACCTTGTCAATTTGGCAACTTCAGTATTATAACACAGGTTTAACAATCCTTAAGAATAAGTATCAAGTCCATCAACATTATATTATAGTAGAACCATATCAGGGGAGAAATAGTACAGTTATAATCCCCATTTCTGTAGCTGATCACGAGGTTGGAGCTGGCATTTCTTCCACTTCCTTCTTCCACTGCCCATTCTGTATTCCCTTGGCCTTCAGCTAGCACCTTGGCAGCTCTTGGCTTTTTCCCTGGTGAAGTGACCCATACTTTCACTCCTGAAGGCTCTGGATCATTGTTATCCTGCTTGTATTAGGTTGTTGTAGTGTCCCATTGACTTTAATAACGGGGCATGGTACTGCGAAAAAACTCTCTAAGGGATCTCCTACACTCCCCATGTATTTTTGCCTTCCTTCATTGTAGAGTAGCAATCTAATTTCCTCTTGATAGCCTGAGTCAATCATCCCCAACTGTGACTCCATTTTTAGTTTATCTACTCAGAGGCATGAGGAGACCAAAATGACTGGGGAGAAGTCTTAGCTTCCAGTTCAGTGGTACCATTGTTGTGCACCTGGTACAAGCCCTCCTTCCTCTGGAACTAAGACTTCTAAACCAGGAGAACATAAGGTCATGGAGACAGGAAGCAAAAATTTTGCTAGTGCATAACTAGGGGTAATGGTGAGTGGTACCATTCCTACTTCCACTCCTTGATTCCTGGACCCACAAATCCTGGCCATGGGCAATGATGGGTGGCTGAAGGAGACTGGTCACTATCCACAGAGCACGTCATCTTATCCACTTGATTACTAAAGTCCTCTTCTGCTGATGTTACCTTTTGGTGAGAATTTACATGGGAAACAAATATTTTTACATGGCTATATGGAGAGGACTATCCACATACCTCTTCTCCAAATATCTTTGTCACTGACTTTCCAATTGTGTTTCTTCCAACTTCCTGACCACCTGGCCAGACCACTGGCTATGGCCCATGAGTTAGTATACAATCACACATCTGGAAAAATATACTATCAAGTGCACTGCCCGAAGTTCTGCCCACTACAAGTTTCCCTTCACTACTGTCCTTTAGGGATATCGAAGAAAGGTGCTGTAATTTTATAGCCATCCACTTGTGAGTGGTGCCTGAATAAGGTGCAGAGCCATCCATAAACCAGGCCCAGCCTTCTCTTCCTCTCACAGCTGATTGTATGGTACATCCCACAAGGCCACAGGTGCATGATAGGAAACAGAAAGCAACATAGCAGGCATAGGAGCCATAGGTATCTGGGCAATTTCCACATGTGACTCACTTGTACCCTCTAGACCTGCCCTGGCTCAATCACAAATATTCCACTTCCATTTAATGACAGACTGTTGCTGTGCATGTCCAACCTTATGACTTGGTGGATCAGATAATACCCAGGCCATGATAGGCAACTCAGGTCACATGGGGACCTGGTCTTCCATAGTCAAACATTCAATGTCCACTAAGTCCCAGTAGCTGTTTTGCAAAGAGAGAGTAGTTGTCTGCAGATGATGGTAGAGCCTTACTCCAGAATCCTAAAGGCCTCTGCTGCAATTTGCCCATTGGGACCTGCCAGAGACTCCAAACAGTATCTTTATTTGTTAGATCTGCTGGATCATACAGCTCCAGTGGCAGAGCAGCCTGCACAGCAGCTTGGACCTGTTGCAGAGCCTTTTCCTGTTCTGGGCCCCACTCAAAACTAGCAGCTTTCTGAGTCACTTGGTAAATGGACCAGAGTAAGACACCTAAGTGAGGAATGAAAACTAGCAGCTTTCTGAGTCACTTGGTAAATGGACCAGAGTAAGACATCTGAGTGAGGAATGTGTTGTCTCCAAAATCTAAATAGGCCCACTATGCATTGTGCCTCCTTTTTAATCTCAGGGGGAGCCAGCTACAACAACTTATATTTTACCTTAGAAGGAATATCTCTACATGTCCTACACTACTGGACTCCTAGAACTTTCACTGAGGTAAAAGGACCTTGAATTTTTGTTTCATTTATTTCCTTTTCTTTTCTTTTCTTTTCTTTTTTCCTGCTCTCAAATGCATTACAAACAAATCCAGAGTGCTTGCTACCTCCTGCACTCTAAAGCCAATCAGCATAACATCATCAATGTAATGATCTAGTGTGACATCACATGGGAGAGAAAGGCAATGAAGATTCCTATGAACTAAGTTGTGACACAGGGCTGGCGAGTTAATATACCCTTGAGGTAACAGTGAAGGCACATTGATGGCCCTGCCAGCTGAAACAAATGGTTTCTGATGGTCCCTGTGGGTAGGTATAGAGAAAAAGGCACTTAGAAACAGCTGTATACCTAGTACCAGGAGATGTGTTAAACAGCTCAAGCAGCTGAAGCTGCTGGTACTGCAGCTGCGATGGGAGTCACCACCTGATTCACCTCAGGATAATCTACTGTCATTCTCCAAGCCCCATCTGTCTTCTGCACAGGCCAAGTGAGGGAATTAAATGGAAATATCGTGGGCACCACCACCCCTGCATCCTTCAAGTCCTTGGTGGTGGCAGTAATCTCTGGGGTCCCTCCAGGAATGCGACACTGCTTGTGGTTTACTGTTTTACCAGGCAAAGGCAAGTCTAGTGACTTCCACTGGGCCTTCCCAACTGTAATAGTCCTCACATTACAGGTTAGGGAACCTATGTGAGGATTCTGCCAGGTAGTAAGTACATCAGTCCCAATTATGCATTGCAGAACAGGGAAGAAACTACAGGATGGATCCAAGGACCTACTGGACCCACTGTGAGCCAGACCTTTGCTAAAACTTCATTTATCACTTGACCTCTATAGGCTCCTATGCTGGAGGGCCACAGTGATGTTTTGGATCCCTTGCAATCAGTGTCATTTCAGAACAAGTATCTAGCAGTAACCAAAATGTCTGATCATTCCCCTTTCTGCAACATGCAATCACTCAGGCAACAGGATTTAGGTTCCTCTGGGGAAGGATGGGAGGAAGACTGACTGTAAATTTTTGACACATCAGGATCCTTCAACAAGGGGACCCGTTCTCCTTGTCATTCAAGAGGCCCTGGGTCTGTAAACTGGCACAAATCTGGGAGCAGGTTGAGGGGCTATGATTCCCTGTCACCATGATTTGAAGTAGGTTTCTGTTCACCCTTCAATTTTTTTCAATTATATAAATCTAATAAAAATTTTGTAGGCTTCCTATGTATTTCACTTCTGGGAATGCCATGACTAATTAGCCACCCTGCCTTGGAACCAGCAGATTATGGACTGAAACCTCCACAAACTGTAAACTAAATAAACCTTTGCTTCTTTCATTTTGGGTGGCAGGTATTTTGTCCCACTAAGAGAAAAGTAACCAAGACAGAAATTGGTACCAGGGAAGTGGAGTTGTTGCTGTGACTATACCTGGCCATGTGGTGCAAGAGCCTTTGGGAATGGCTTATGGGAAGAGTTTGGAAAGGTTCAGAGATGCTACCTGAAAGAGGAGAGCTGGAACACCATAAGATTTTCTGTATAGGAAATTTTGGCCAAAGCTCAGAAGATGAGAAAAACTAGTAAAGTCCAGGCTCAGGAGGTTTCTGCTGGGTAGAAGGACTGCATTAATTGTTGGAGTCCAGATGATATGTGTTATGGCTTGGCAAAAAGTTTGTCTGCATTTTGCTCATGTCCACAGATTACCTGAGATTGAGATTAAGGGTGGCAGACTAATTAATCTGGCAGAAGAAATTTCAAGGCAGTCAAATGTTGAGACTGTGGTATGGCTATTGTTGGGGGCTTTTAACCACATCTATGTTGAGAATCAAGAGCAAATAGGCCAGCAGAATGGTTTAAATTATTGTGAATTTGGCGAGGAAAAAAAGCTCCTATAAAGCTGTGGACTGCAAAGATAGAGCTAAGAAGATTTCAATTGCTGAGAAGGAACAAAAGAATATAAAAGATAGCCTGAAGGCATCACAAAAAATCAGCGAGTCCCCACCCTTTGCATCCTCAAAGTTGCTTTGAGAAGAAAGCTGCAGAGCACCATGTTCCAGAATGGCAGCAGACACACTGTGTTCCAGAATGATGGCAGCAGCCACACCAGGTTCCAGAATGGTGGTGGAATAGAGAATTGTTCCTCAGAATCAGGCTCAAAGTGCTCAGAGATTCAGGCACTCGACCCCTACAGCCAAGAGAGAAGAAAGCCTGGTTACTGTTCCAGCTGGCAGCAGACTTTGGCATCATTCATGTGACACTAGTTTTAGACCCATGCAAAATGCAAGAAGTCTGAGGTAAAAAGGCTGCCACCCAGATTTCAGAAGGCCTGGAGCCCAGGCAATATGCCCCTGAGAGAGCAATGTGTGAAGCTGTGAGGGTGAAGCCAAAGGTACAGCAGAGACATCAGTTTGGAGAAGCCAGAAGTGTGGACCATCTGAGGAAACCTGCAAAGCGGGAGCAAAATGGGCCTAAGAAGCAATGGGAGCTACAACCATGAGAAGTGCCATAGGGGCGAAGCCATGCAAGCCCTTTGGAGCTCACAGATTTCTTTGGATGGTCCACATGGGACTATAGGACTTAATGTTTGCCCTGCTGGATTTTGGACTTGCTTTAGTCCCATTTTTTTGTATTTCCCTGTTTGTATCTTTTGGAATGGTAATGTTTATCTTGTACCATCAAATGTTGGAAGTGTTTAACTTTTCATTTGTACAGGGGATCACAGTTAAGAATTTGTCTTAGATCTCGGGAGACACTAGGGACTTGGACTTTTCAGCAGTGCTGACTTTGGCAACTCTTGGAGATGGACTGTCTTTTGCATAAAGGATGTGCGTGAGTCTTCAGGGGGCCAGGGGTGAAATGTAATGGTTTGTGCTTGGATGTCACACCCAAAGCCTTATGCAGTTTTGAAGATGGGCTTCTAGAGTTTGTGAATGACTCATGGTCCAATGCTGGGATTATGGGTGTGAGTGCTATACCCAAAAGGGTGTGGCCTACATACAAAGCAAAGGAAAGAAATAGTCTTCTCTCCGTGCTCCTCTCTTTTTACTTTTTTTTTGCTTTTTTTTTGTTTTCTACAATCAGGACCTGTTGCTCCTCTGCCATGAGCCACCCTGCCTTAGACCCAGCAGATTATGGACTGAAACCTCCACAAACTGAGAGCTAAGCAAACCTTTCATTCCTTAATTTTGGGCATCAGATATTTTTGTCCTAGCAATGATAGAAAAGTATCAAGACAACCATGCTTGCTCAACTGATCATAAATGTTATAGAACTCTGAAATTAGTATATCAAAATGAGATTAAGTGAGTTTTAGCTTAAAATTAATTAATGCATCAGGAATTAAGTCCTACTATGAAGATACTTTTTGGAAGTGACTCAAGAGAAATGATTTGGATACAAAATCAGGCTTTAGAAAAAACTACTATTTTTAATACCTATCTTAAATCCATGGTAGGTACTTTATATACACTAATTCTACTTCTCTCTGCAAAGTAAATGTACTGTCCTCTTTTTACAAATGGGGAAACTGAGGCTTGAGGAGATTACAAGACTGGTGCAAAGTGATACTCTGACATAGCTGATGAAAGGGGAAGCCAAGTTTCAACCCCAGGCATGCTTCTCACATGAAAGCTAGTCATAAATCAGTAAGTTCAAGCCTTACACAAATCAGATAGCTACAGCAGCATGGTTGATGTGTCTCTCTTCCTTATATCTAGACTGTAAATACTTTTAAAAAGACTTTTTCATGCTGAAACTCCAGCTCCTAATAAAGTGTTCATTTGCCAACTAGAGCAGCACCGTCTACTATACTGTGGAACAGAACTCCTGACTGGGAGCATTGGTCTTTGAAACATCTAAAGAAATCTCAGAAAGGCAGAGTGTCAGCCTAGATACCCGTGCTAGCTGCCTCACCGTCATTCTAGATAACACAGGCTTTAAGTAAATTAGATCAGCATTCTAGTTGTGGCTCTACCAACTACTGTCTATATAATCTTAGACAAGCTACTTAACATCTCAGCTTTCACTTCTTTAGAAAACAAAGAATTATTTCCAGGCTTCATAAGTAAGCTATTCACCATGGACTAGGCACGGACAGGCTATCATGGATAAGCAACATATGTTTACAGAGTGGAGTTGGCATTGTTGTGAGGATTTACATACCCCAAAAATCACGCGTACAAGTCCACACCCCACAGGTGAAGAGATGGGGTGTGTGGGTGGGTGGTAATTAGGTCATGGAATAAGGCACTCAGAAGTGGGAGAAATGCCCTAATAAAATGGGGTACAAGAGAGAACTGCCACCCCCCTCCTGCTGCATGAGGCTGGGGGAAGAAAGCTGCCTGTGACAAAGCTTGTCCTCAGCAGATACTAGATCTTCCTGCACCTTGATCTTGGAGTTCTTAGCCTTTATGACCATGAGAAGTAAATGTTTAAAAGTCACTGTTCCAGGAATAGAACCAGTCAGTGTCTCTTGAGATCCAGCCATGTTGGAACTTAGGGCACTGAGCAGGAAAGCAACACGTCCCCCCCTTCCTGGTAAGCAGCTGAGGTGGGCAAGCCAGGAGGAGAACCAGTCAGCATCTCCCATGAGCCTAACGGGGCATGAGCTGAGAATCAAACATCTCATCCTCCCCGACTCCGTTAACAACTGAGGGCCAGAGGCCTGAGCATCTGTTAGGAGGATGACCGTATGTACTATAGCAAATATGGGGGATTTCCTTCCGTCTTCTCTTTGAAGGCCAACATTGTTTTCACTGTTTTGCTTTGTTCTGATTGTTTTGCTCTATTTGATATTCTGTTTTGATAGGTTTTATAATGTTATGTTTTTGGTTTGATTTTGTTATATCTGATTGAATGGACAAACTATTGTGACGTTCATGAGATATACCATGGTACCTATCACTGTTATCCCAGTATCCTGCTGTGAAGTTCTGTACCAGTTTCACTGCATTGTCTCAACTGACATTGTTCTGTCTTGTTCTATTGTATTTTATTACCTTCAAAATAAATTTTTTAAAAAAAGTCACTTGGTCTGCTGTGTCTTCCTATAGCAGTCTGAGGCACTTAAATGGAGATTTTGTTAGCTAGTTATGGAAAAAGTTAAAATGGGGATACTGGGTGACTCAGTGGTTGAGCTCTTGCCTCATATGTACAAGGCCCTGGGTTTGATTCCCAGCACCACAAATAAATAAAATGGAGATATTTTCTGGCTTTTTACACATATATATGGAGACAATAAGATAGCTAGGAAATGACTATGAGCTACATTATATTACTCTATGAAAAGGAAACATACTAAGTCAACAGACAGGACTAGAACAGATAATGACAATAGTAACTTACAGTTCCTGAGTCCCTAGTGTGTTGAATACGTTGTATAAGCATCTCATTTCATAAGTAATGTTTACCTGCCATTTCCTATGTACTAGGCACTGTTTGAAGCACTTTAAATGTATGAACACATTTGAGCCTTTATAAAAACTCTATGAGGTAAGCTGTGTTAATATTTAACTTTACAGTGAACATAGGCTCAGAGAGATTAAAACACCCCAAGTCACACCGTGCATAAGATGCAAAACTGTAAGTCAAACCTAAGCTCCACTTCCAATCAGCAGAGTTCAAAGTCTTCTTGTGCTGTCATTCTATTCCCATGCCTGATGGCAACAGGCAATACTTTACATGGTGGCATTTCAATTGTATCTCCCTTTGTCACTTCACTGCACTATTACCTAATTATGGAATTTAAAACAAAAAGTTCTCACCTCTCACCCTATAATATCCATTGATGCTAACAGTGTGAGAGAACTCAGATGGCATTGTTGTGTGTTCACCTTTTAGGGAGTACCAGCCTGAATGGGGCTGAGAAAGCCTAAATGCAAGTATAAGCATCTTTACGAGTACATGGAATCCAAAGATATTCTTTCTAATAATATGCAGATATTAGGAACAGCATAAAATAGAGTTTTGCCATTACATCCCCCTCAAGCACACACACACTTTTTTTTTTAATTTGTAGAGGTCAAATTGTTTAATCATGATGCCAACATCCAGATAAGACCATTTTTGGTTACAAGTAAAAAAAATTCCAAGTTAGTGTCAGGGAAGTGCTTATTGGTCAGGGAAATCTCAGGGTATCTGTGGCTACAAAACTAGTTGACCTGTGCTTTACAAGGACCAGAAGGCTGTGAGGACTAGAAGAGCTTCCAGCCTCTTCCTTTCCTTCTCAGCCTACATGGGTTCTCCTCTCTTTTAATCTTTGCCTATTTGCTTGATCCTCCTCTTTCTGCAAACCCATTCCATTCACTCAACCTCCTCATCACAGATAGAAAGAGAACACTTGGTTTGCCTCACTGCCTAGTGTCCACACATCACCACCAAACCTCTGCTTATCTATGGGCACCATTTCTTCAGAAGGAAAAGCCTGAGAGCTCATCAGGTAGCCAGCATATTAGCTAGTGTTGATTTGCACATCATCCTATGCCAATTTTGTGTAGCCGGAGTAAGGTCATGGAGCAATACTGACCTATTCAGATCCTGAGTCTAGGGAAGCAATTGCACATGTTTTCCACAACCTCCGCTGCATGGCTCAACTCTTCCTCCCAATGAGCTTCCATTTCATTCCTTGTGCTGTAGCCAATTAAGCTGCTAAAACACCCCTTTCTGAAACCCTTTTAATGGGTTTTCATTGCTCAGTAGGGCAAAAATAGACGTTTGACAGTCTTGCCTACCCTCAACACCCACACTAGCTTCACTTCTCTGTATTGTGTTCCACTTCCAATCATAGTTGGTTTCTTTCAAATCCTCAAAGATTCCCACTCTTCCCACCTCAGATGCCTAGCTCATGCGTTTTTCCTCTGCCTATAATGCTCTCTCACCCAAATAATTCTTACCTGCCTGAATTAGATGTTTCCACATTCAAAAAAAAAAAAAACTTCCAAACCTAGAAGCTTTTAAAGCAACAAAAGTCACTATCTCACCCCTTCTATACGTCAAGAATCCTGGCATGTCCTAAGTGTCTCTAGCTCAAGTCTCTCGGCACTCAAGCTGTTAGTGGAGTAGAAGAGATACCTAATGTTGAAAGATTTGCTTGCGAGTTCACTCACCTGGCTGTGGATGAGTGTCAGTTCCTTACAGGTTAATAGATGTTCATCCCACATGAACATCTCTGAAGGGGAGACGATAACTGGCAGTATCCTTGTCTCAGTACAAGCAATGTAGGAAAGAGGGAAAACCAGATATGCACCTATAGTCCCACTCTGAGAGGCTGAGGCAGGAAGATTACAAGTTTAAACCCAGTATGGGAAATTTAGCCACTTAGCAAGACTGTCTCAAATCTTAAAAAGGTTGTTGGTATAGCTCGGTGTGAAGACCCCAAGTTCAATCCTTAGGGGAGAGATAGAAAGCCAGCCCAAGGTAATGTCCACCACATCTACTCACATTCTACTGATTAGAAGCAAGTGGCTAGGTCCAGACTACCGGGGGAGGGTATCATACAAGAGCTAATATCAGGGGGCCGGAACCACTGGGGCCCTTCTTACTTACCACACTGCCTTTAACATCTTAGTGTATATGTTAGTTCCTCCAGTACATTCTTCAGAGAGAAAAATCTGACCTCCTGACATAGGCATGTAGGTAGCTCTCCATTATATTCTTGCCCTGTTGCCCCTAAATGCTTTGTAACATCTCAACAACTTGTTGCTACATATTATAACACTAAAAATTATGTTCATGGTATGTTTCATATCTTATTTTTTCCTGACAACTTACTGGGGTTTTTTTAGTGCTCAAGTAGTATGTAGTAATCAGTTACAGACATCATAACATTCTTCCCCTGTATATTTCAGTATCATATCTGTTTTCTACACAGCAAAAAATATTTTGATACCTAACAAGTGTCAAATCCATATTCCTCAACTCTCCTCAAGACGTCCTTTTCAGCTGGCTTGGCCAAATCAGGGTCCAATTCCGAACCATGCAGGGGCTGTGGTTGCTATGCCTCGAAAGGTACTGACTTGCTGAAGACCAGGTCAGTTTTACCTTCTGGATCTATTTGATTGCTTCCTCTAACCTTTGAGTTTCTTATAAGCAGATAGTTAGATCAGAGATTTGAGCACATTTAAATTAAACATTTTTGTCCAGAGAATTTCATAACTAGTGCTGTATATTTCTATTGTATCACATTAGGAGACACATGAGTACCTACCTGACTGCCCCTCCTCAAAGATACTAAGATTCACATGGGAGAAAAGTGATCACAGCTCAATCCTTTCAGAATATTTCATGCATGATATTACTTTGGCTTCATACAAATGCCCAGTTACCCATCAATAGGATGATCTTATAATTTATCTTTCAAACCATCACACTGAGACTAAACAAGGCACTAGTAATGATTATACTTAGACAACAATCATAGAACTAGGACCATCGCAGGCTAAATGGGATAGTCAACCTATCCGTCAGCCATTGACATAATGATTTAGTGGTTTTATCCTTCCCTGAATCAATACTTTCCTTAGGGGTAGCAAACTAATGACTTTCTATTTTTATGTCACCTTCTACATTTACTAGCTGACAGTCTTCTGTAAATTACAGATTTTTGTCAACAGAAGCTATTTAGTTACCTAAAAATATAGTTCACATTTAAAAAGTAGATAGATGCTTAATTCTATCCCTTTAGTAATTTTCAAAAAGATGGCTGTCTCAACAAGAAACAAATGGGTTTTCCAATTTACTTCCTCAAGTATTATGGAATTCAAATATCCTATGGAGTCCATTGTTTTCAGTCAACTACAATTATGTTGCTTAAATTTCCATACATTATCCAATTACTCTTTAAAATAATCATTTAGGTAAGCTATCACTACCATCCTCTTTTGACATATAAAGAAATTGAAACAATGAGAAATTAAGTAAGAGCTCAAAGCTAAGGTCACCCAGACAATGGCTTCAATCTCCAATTAAAAGTAGACCCCAAGACTGAATAGAGTGCGCTCATGTTTTTAATTAACAATTTCCCCTGACTGTGGCATAGTGGCAGTCAATAAAGAACTCAATAAGCAAGTTATTGAACTGATTATCATTTCTAATTGACACTAAAAATATTCTAAAACCTACTTAATGTTTGTGGATGCAATAACAAAATCTGTATTATGACGGAGGCAGGAAGGATGAGAAGAATGTGAGGTAGAAGGAGGAGCTAGGAAGGGGGAAAGGCACAGTTTCATACACTTGATAACTCTGGAAGCAGGGTAGTATGTAGATCAAAGTTTACAGCACTGATCTCTGTACTACTTAATATTTGAAATTTTTTATTCATAAAGAAAATACAGGGCTGAGGGCATAGGGTAACATTAGTGTAGCATACGTATACAAAGCCTCAAGTCTGATTCCCAGCATCACAATAAGTGAAGAAAATATTCTAGACCCTTGAACCATTAAAAAGCAACACACTGCTTACAAGTGTTTAAATGGATACACAGCAAAATAGATCTGTTATGTTGTTACTCTACGGTCTGATAGCAAATCAGAAAGTAGAGTCATGACATCAGCTATCCCAACACAAGCTAAGTTACATACATAAAGATTAAGTTTGTCCTTGTAAAGGAGATAACACAAATCTTAGTATATGTGCTGTAAAAAGCAGCATGATAACACAAATCTTATGTTTAACTTTTTGTTGGGAAGTGGACAATGATGATTGATACAATTTTTAATTATATATATATTATATATAATATGCTATATAAATATATAGGAAATGTGACAGCCACAAAATGAAGAAGAGACAAAAAAAAAAACACTGGTATATTTGTCTTCTAGACGGTATTGACACAGGAAAGAATTATCTAAGTTGACCAAGAAAAAGAGTCAGGTAGTAAGATCCCAGGTCCCTTAACATGCTAGGGTACAAGTAGAAATCCATTTAAAATATTATTTCTAATAATGTAAAAGAAATGAGGAAAGTAGAAATTCACCATTACTACACCCACAGCAATAAATGCAGGAAAAAATCTACTGACAAATGCCAAAATTACTTGATGAAACTTTCGGGCGAGATGCATTGTTTTGTAGCTTCAAAATTTACACCCCAAGTTTATAAAATGCAATAGCAGTTTAACCTAAATCCACAAATTCTTTAGTATTCCTCCTTCCATAAAACAGAATTTAATTCCCTCTCCTTGGGTGTGGGGTGCACTTAGTGACTCACTTCTAATCAGCAGGGTTTACATTTACAGTGGGGAAACCTGGCAGACTCCACCCGAGTCAAGTGGTCAGCACGTGGGGCGGGGCTGACGTGATCAGAAGGGCACTTCACCTCCATGGCCTTCTTCCCCCAAGTCCATATCTTCAATCTAAACTAGAGGAAACTATAAATGAATCTAAATCAATCAAATCTACCTAATCCAATCTCTTCCATGAAAAATACAAGGTCATGAGAGACAAATAAAGATTGATAAACAGCACAGGTTTAAGGCAATAAAGAGACCTGGTGACTCCGTGTAATGGGCCATCCTGAATGGTATCCCGACACACTGAATTGAGGGCAGAAACCACAGCCATACGCTGATGTATGTATGCCTCGGCTTGTGTATCTGCAAAATAAGAGGGCTGGATAAGATGCTCGTCCAGAGTAAGGGCGAGCAGTGTAGTTATGCATGTATGTGACCCCAAAGGCTCAGCTATGTGGATGCCTGGAGAGCTCTCAAGGTACCTTTGACCTTGAGAAACACACAAGGTTAAAGATTGTACTCCCAGCTTCACCATCTCCCAAACATATTTTGTTGGCAAAATGAGACTGGAACCAAAATCAATAACACTTATGCTAAGCTGAATACAAAAAGATTCATCTTTTTAAACCAGAATGGCACCTTATTAATTTACAAAGAGAATTACATCTGTCAGGTGGACCAGATGTGCCTGTCCTCCCTACAGGTGAACTTATGTAGCTGCTTACAAAACAGGTCACAAGACTGGAAGAGGAACAGGGACAGTAAGGCACCTGATTTGAATTTTTAATGGCTTTGGACCACAACACTCTGATAAATTACTTTTCCAGAGATGTAACTTCTACATGGACCAAATAGAGATATACCTTCCACCCGTTCCTGCCCTTGGCTTGGGGAAATCACTGCCCTGCTGAAGAACCCCATCATTGCATATATAGATAAGTCTATCTCCCTGGCTAGAAGGGCAAAAAACAAAACAAAACAAACAAAAGGCCAATTCTTTTTTCATGTGTTCTATAGAAAACAAAAAAAAGGGGAATAGTGTTTATTGTTAATACTACTCTTAATACAGGCAACAAACAATGAATGGATGGTGAACTAATTAATTTTTAGACTTTTAAGATAATCTTATGAACTACCTAGGATCTGTGAGTCAGAGATGAGAGTCTATGTTTGTTTCCATAATTTTTCCCACTAGGATACCATATAATTATTTAGGCTTCATTTACTAAATTATATTCACATTCTCTAAGATTACCATAATTTGTATTTTTCCTGAAATACTCAACCACATATTTCGCAGTCTCTTGGTTTATTAACATAAAGGCCAGTATCTAAATCCATTGTGTATGCATTTTACTATTTTAAGTTTCAGAAACTTTGAATCTATCCCAGAATAATTAATAACATACTTATAGTTTCTTGGCTTCTTAACACAAACAGGTTCATTTGTTTTTCTCTAAATTTTGTGGGAAGAGGTACGATGGAGAACCTCCTCTTATCTCCTAACAACAATGACTTCTTTATGATTAATTCTAGTTCTAAAATTATACTCTGAAATTATTTCTGTTCCTTAGAATTAAAAAATCAACAAATATTGGGGATCCCTCAAAAAGGTAATGTTTAAAACTCTCATATAATGCAATTATTTCATACTATTGTTTTTCACATGCAGTTTCTTCAAATTAACACCTTAAGAAATTACTAAAACAGTTACTGAAAGGCTGAAAGGAGTCACTAAGATCATCTTTTTCCAGCTTTTTTTTTTTTTTTTTTTTTTGGTCTACAGGTGAAGAAATGGTGACTGAGAGTTTAACTTTTGAAGTTACACATCCAGTTAGTGGCAGAGGCAGGATCAGAACCTAGGTCTTTGCAATATTGTGCCTCAATTAAATTTGACCATCAGCTGTATTACAATTGTCTCTTGAAATATGCAAAATTCAACACCTGTAGTATGGCATTTGTAGCCCATCAGTCTCAGGATATGGGATGATAATTTTTTTTATTATAGAAATAACTCATTTTAGACATTATTTGAAATCTTCTCCATTAATCAAATATGTCAAATCAACTGTTCCAAGTCTGGATTATCAGAAAATAATCCTCCATGCCAGGGATTTAGCTCAGTGGCACAAGCTTCTGCCTGGCAAGTGCGAGAGGTTGTAAGTTCAATCTCCAGTACCCACCCCAAAAAAAAGAGAAAGAAAGAAAGAAAATAATCCTCCATTCATTCATTTGTCAGTTTGACAAATATTTAATGAACATGAATCTATGGATCACATTCTAGCAGTAGACAAACAAACCAAATATCGACCAAGAAGAATGGTTAGTAACAACTAACCATTAGGTTAGGATATACAAACATTTTACATAGAATGTCTCATTTAATTTTTCTTTGCAATCATATTCAATAGCTACTTATTATCTTATTTCACAGATGAGAAAACTGAGGCTTAGAATGGTTAAGCAAGTTGTCTAAACTCACAGGTGATCCTACACTACAATATTTGCCCTAAATCATATGTTATATCACTTAGAACACAGGCAGAAACACATGATTCGTGTTTGGAAGGACATTCTATTATGGAAATGGAAACTGAAAAGCCAAACAAAGACCAGAAAAAGATGCGTTAGGGACAGCATTTTGGAAGTAATTTCACAAACAATAAGGATGTCCCAAGGTGTACAAGGTAGCAGCAGGAGATAGGCCTGGAAAGGCAGGAGGAGGTTATATTTTATTCTGGGGGTGATATGATGTTAGTACTGAAGGGTTAAAATTGAAGAGCCACAGGCCCAGATTAGCTTCCCAGAAAGTTCAGCTGACTGCAGTGAGCAGACTTGCCGGCAGCAGGAGCAGTGCTAGGAAGGCTTGTGGGGAGATCTTGACCCAAGACAATGACAGGGAGGAGGGAACAGATTCATTCGGGGGCTGAGAAAATTTGGAATCAACAAAACTAACTGACTAAATCTGAACGTGCAGCCAGTCAGAAGGGCAACATCAAGATTTCTGACCCAGGGAATCTAGCTTAACACAGAGAAATAACTTCCCCACTTTCTAGATCAAACGAACAGCCGTGAGCACAGAAATATATTCCGCATAAACTTATTCTGGCTTTAGACTTTCGTTTATACTGACCCATATCCAAACCCCTGCTAGTAAACTCATTGCCGGATACCATAGGATTTTTAGAACAAAATAGAAAGTGAAAGCATGTGGTGATTAAGGTATTTACTAACCAGTTATCTGTCTCCAGATATCAAAACTTTACAAACTCCAAATAAGAAGCTTCTAGAAATTTCATGAACAATCAGAAGTCCTTTAATGTGAAAGGACTTATTACAGCAGAATAATTATGCTAATATACAAATGACAAAGTCTGTCACTATTATGGAGTTCACCTCTTGTGAAATGATACATTTCTTTTTTTTTTTTTCAATAATTTTCATTACCTTTCTAATCTACACCAGTCCTAGAGTAAGAAATGAAATATAGTAGCAAGATCTAACTACTGTCATTAGGGAGCTTATCTTCTCCTGCAGAATAATAGTGTCAAAAGAAATTGCAGCACCCCTGGTAAGAGGCCCAGCCGGCCACGGCTCAGAGGCTGGGGGGCCCAGGAGAAAGGCGAGAACCCAGGAGGCACAGGGATCTGTGTTTCCCTCCTCCCCTGGGGCAGGCTGGCTCCACCAGAGGAAGCTGTGATTCGGTTAGGCACACAAGATGTAGGAGAGTGTTACAGGTGACAGAAAGACGCAGAGTGCAAGGGCATTTGGATTCCCCACAGCATTTTGTCCTGGACCACATTCTGATGCTACAGTATAAACAAGGAAGCAATCATTACACAAAGACAGCTGCAGCTCCCCTGCACACTGGCTGCATCGGTTTGAATCCTAGAGCTACCGATTATCAGCTGTGCACTTTGGGGCAATTTATATCCAGCGTTTGTGCCACAGGCTACCAACCTTCAAATGGAAATAGTGGTACCTCCGCAGAGCTGATATCAAGGTTAAGTGAATGTAAGCCCACTTGTGGTGATTGGAGCAAGATTTACAGTGAGTGTTCAATAGATATTAGCTCTTTGCATTATTATAAATATCCTTGTTTGGTGCACGTGGTGCTGAGCCCTGGCCCTTTATTTTGTTTATGTAAATTTAAGACTGGATCTTGCTGAATCACTGGGTTGTCCAGGCTGGACCCCAACAGATGACTCTCCTGCTTCAGCCTCCCAGAGTCCTGGGATTTCACACATATGCTGTCATTGCCAGGGTAATATTAATATACTTTTTATTCTTAGTTTCTCTTTTCTCTTTATTGTTCTGTGTCTGAGTCTCTGTTGTTAAAAATTGTTCTCAATTTTTTCATTGGCTAGGTAAAAAAATACATGCAAACTATTAGTCTGCTGTTCAATTCATGATGGGTATATTTTTTTTCTTGAGGCAGAGCGTTGCTGTATATTTCAGCCAGGTCTTGAAGTTACTTTGTAGCCCAGGCTGGCCTCGGACTCATGGCAATCCTGCTTCAGCCTTGAGTGCCGGGATTATAGGCGTGTGCCACCACTCCCAGCCATAATGGGTATTGCTGGCAAAAATAACACAACTAACACAATTTAAACCTGAAAACAGGCTGGGGTGGTGGTGCACACCTATAATTCCAGAACTTGGGAGGCTGAGGCAGGAGAATCATTGCAAGTTTGAGACCAGCCTAGGCTACAAAATGAGCTCAAGGGAACTGTATAGCCAGATCCTGTCTCAAAAAGACAAAATAAATAAATAAATAAATAAAACTGAAAACAGCTATGACTGTGTGTGGTAAGATGTGGTATTGACTAAAATTTGACTAAAGATCCAATCTTGAAGTGCATATCTGCAAAATTTGACCCAAACAAGTTGATCTGATAGAAAGCAGTCATTAAAGACACTTCATGCAAACTGTAACTAGAACTGGCAAAATCTGATACCAACAGAACTGCTGCTAAGGAATTTTTTTTTTTTACTCGGTACCGGGGATCAAACTCATGACTGCACGCTTGCCAGGCAGGTGCTTATGCCACGGAGCTAAATCCCCAGCCCCTACTAAGTAAATTTTTACTGTATAATGTAAATAAAGAAAAACTGCTTGTGTCAGAAATAAACTTTAATAAACAAAAACTGTAATAGCAAAAACATTTTCAATATTTTACAGTATAAAAAATCTGATCCAGAAATGTATTGATGTGTGTTGGTGTTTATTATTCAGCAGAATTTATTACTTGTTGAATTTGTGGGCAATTATTGGTGTTATAGGGCTTTGCTTCTAAAAGGCTTCCTCAAAAAAAAAAAAAAACCCACAAGCCAGGGGTTTAGCTCAGCGGTGTAAGTGCCTGCTTGGCAAACATGAGGTTGTGAGTTCAATCCCTGGCACCAAAAAAATAAAAATAAAGGGCTTCCTCAACAAGTGTGCAACAATGTTCTACAATTTCGATTCTATGTCAAAATGTTAGCCTGGTGGGGTAGTGTACACCAGTATCCCAGCGCTTTCGAGGCTGAGGTAGGGCAATTGCTGGAATTTGGAGGCTACCTGGATGACATAATGAGTTTAAGGCCAGCCTTACCTGCATAGCAAGACCCTGTCTCAAAAGACAAACAAACAAAAAATCAAAATGCCACTGGGGTCCAGAGAATCAGTGTCAGGGTGGGGGTATGAACTGAGGTGCGCCTGCACGTGTGTGTGTGTGTGTGTGTGTGTGTGTGTGTGTAAGAGAAGTTGGGGGGAAATAAAGAACATGGTGACTCAGGCCAGGGGCAGCGTGGAATTCCATAGGATTCTGGCTAGTATACCAGGGCACAGCACTGTGCAGGCTTCAGGATCAGGTGTCTCGAGTTGAAGCGGATTGTGCCACTCACAAGCTATGTCACTCTGCAAAAGCCACCACCTCCCCATATCTCAGTTCCCTTATCCAAACAAGGCAACTGCACTGCCTTGAGCACCTCAGGACACCGTGAGGACCACAGAGATAATGACGTCTGTTGGTGCCTGGTACGAGGTTAACTCTCAATGTAAAGATCTAAAGATCGGCCACCACGGGCTCTATTGTTTCAATGCAGAGAGTTCACAGAAGTTGCTCCTCTAGCTGGCTGCTAGCCAGCTGAATAACTTCTTTAGAGTGGGATCTTCACATCACATTTCTCTGGCTCAGCTCCAGGTGGAGGACCCCTGCACAGTGCCATGCGTCCCATCAAATCCCAGTGATTTTTAGCTGTTGGATGCTTATTAAAGAGAATGAAATGAAAGGGGTGAAAGAAGAAGTCGTGGCTGTTACATATACGGGATGCATCAAAGGACTGCCAGACGACTGGTGAGCAGGCGAGTGGCCCAAGGCAGGGAGAACACCTGGGATGCTACTGCTCAGCTGACAGGTGGGTCAGGGATTGGAAAAGGTGGAAAGAGTCTGCTGTTTATCTGCAGGATCCGAGGCTGCCTGAGGCCAGCTTGACTGCCACTGCCACCTGTCCTCCTGGCCAAGTTAGCACAGGCTGAGAACCTGCTGTGCTTGCCTGGAAGCAGCCCCCAGCCAGGCTGAAGGGAATATCGGGACAGGTCTGATGATGACCTGGGCGTTTCACAGAAGGCTCGGAGCCACTCTGGCCTCAATGAGCACCCCACTTCCTCTCATCACATCTTCCCCAGAACTGAAATACAGCTTGGAAAGACGGCTTTGCGCCCTCACAGGCACCGTGGGTTCCTCAAGCCACTACACGCTCTCTCTTTTCACAAGCCTGCAGGGCTGTGATTCTCGTCACTTGACATTCACGGAAGGCTTTGTGTTAGCAGAAGAAGGTTTCTACAAGGGATGCTACCACAGCCTGTCAGGTACGGTCACCCGGCTGAGCAGGGCGAAGAGGAGGGGCCCGTGTGCCGAGGACCCTGGCTACAGGCCTGCGAGGAGCAGGGAGCGGAGCCGCAGACACCGCTACCCTTCAGACACACGTGGGAGCCGATCTGCTCGCTTCTGAGGCCTCGGCAGCTCTGTTACTGTCTTTCATGTTCAATCCAGCGGCAGGTGATGAAGCTGAGTCCCAAAAGCACCTCAAGTCCATCCACTTCTGCCCAACTTCCCAGCCTGATTCCCCACAGTACCGCCAGCTCCATTTCCTCCTCTTGTCCCTCTGTCCTATTCACCCATCACCTATGCACCTGGCCCAGCTGACCTCTGGTTGTGTACCTACTTGATGTATGCATTTTTTGCATTTTTTACATTTTTCTGATATTTCTGGGAAGAAAACCATTCACGATTCTCATAGCAAGTATGTAGTATTGCAAGGAATGCTCTTTAAAAAACAAAAGCAACAGCCAGGCATGGTGGCACATGTCAGTCCCCACAAGTTTAAGGCCAGCCTGGTCAACTTAGTTATTTAAAAAGAACAAGGGCCAGAGATGTAGCTCAATCAAAAACCCTAGATTTGAATCCCAGTACAAAAAAAAAAAAACCATTTAAAAATATTCTTCCTTTGAGTAAAATTTATCCAGGATAAAATCCAAACTCCTTCACAAGCTGCTGACCCTCCTGTGATCTGCCCCTGCCTGGCTCTCCAGCCTTCCCCTGCACTGCCCTCCGGGCCTGTCCGGAGTCGGGTTCACTGACCATCCTGTCTCCGGCCTCCAGCCCAGCCTCGGTCCAGCTGACCTCCGCTGGTGCCTAATGCGAGCTCACAGGGGACCTCGATGCCCTCCTCTCAGCACTTCCCTCTTAGGAAGTGGGTGGGTGGCTGCGGACACCCTGCGAGACTCTCACATTTTGCCTGTTTGCTCGATGATCCAAAGTCTGTCTCCTGAGATAGAGCGCAATTTCCCTGAGAACAGGGATCGCGTCGGTATTTTTCATCACTGCACGCCAAGCCTCGCATAGCCCCAAGAATAAATCGTATAAACGTTGAAAAATCAAACCAAGGAACTGTGTGATCCTGTCAAATCACCTGCTCCTCTTCACGTTGGTCAGTAGAGGGCAGCAAAGACCCTGAGTTACCTAACTTCCCGGCCTTCAGAAAACTTGCAAAAACTTGTGACTCTCGCGTGCCAAATTGCAGGCTCGGGTTTATAAAGGAAAAATTTTCAGCCTTACAAATTCTTTCTTCTTATCTTTTCTGGAGTCTTCTTTACTCAGAACTCTACCGAATTTTTTTTCCTCCCGAGATTTCAGTCTGACAATGCCACTTACAGATCAAAAGCAGATGTTGTATGGAGTAAGCCAAAAAGACAGCTGGGAGCTTGTACTCAACACGTTAGTGAGGGGGATAAAGGTGCTTGTGTCACAGCCGACAGCTCTCTGGGCTACGGATTTACAGCCCTCCCCTATGGCGTGTGGGCAGGGCAGGTACCAGGTAGGCAGCTGCCGTTTGCACTGTGAACGCTCGCAAGCGCAAGTTGAGGTGCTTATGGTTCAGCTCTGTCTCTGCTCATTACAGCTTCTCCTCTTAACACCTCCCCCAGCCCCCCGAGGGCAAGAACTTCAGTGTCTTCTTCCTTCATGGGCCCCTTGGCACCTTCTCCAAAAGTGCCTCCAACTTGGCACTTTGGTCGTGGGCAGCACAGTCAGCGTCTCCCCGGAGGCGCCTGCACTCACACTCTCCACCACGTTTAGAGTCCTACCAGGCACGGAGGGGATGCTCTGGGGTGCAGATACTCCTGGATTGAGACAATAGGAACAAGACTCAAAAGGAGGGCATGGTTTCTCCACCTCGGCACAAATGACATCTTGGACAGGTCATTCTTTCCCACCTGAGAGCCCGAAGCCTTCTTTTAGGATACTTGCCATCATCCACAGCCTCTGCTGATTAGATGCAAATAGCACCTGCCCCTCTCAGGTTGTTGCAATAACCAAAACACTTTGGAAACATTGCCTGAGAACCACCACTCTACAGAGATGAGAGTGGATTTCTAGCAGTCAGTCAGTGACCCTCTTTTCCTAGTTCTGTGCCTCCTTGCTCCGTGCTGATCTGCTGTGACCCGAAGCCTAGGGACGTGGCCCATGGGACATCTGACCTGATGTTGCCCTCTCAGCTTTTCTTCTCCAGCAATTTGAAACCAAGAGTGGGGACTGAACTACCGTGTGGGTTCTTAGTGGGGCCAAAACTTTAAAGCAAAAGCAAGTGATGTGGGTGAGTCTGTGATAAAATAGGAGACTGAGAAACAGAGACTCTGTGCTGAAGAGATAAGAATGAAATACCCTGCAGAGTCAGGCGTGGTGGCGCACACCTATAATCCCAGCACTCAGGAGGCTGAAGCAGGAATATTGTCACAAGTTTGAGGCTACCTTGGGCTTCATAGTGAGTTCAAACCTAACCTGTTTTTAAAACAAACAAAGGAATTAGAATGAAATGCACTACAGAGATATATGGAGGTGAGAGGCAGAGGAGCTACCTGACACCGGCTTGTTCTGGGTCTATAACTTACTATGGTCTGGCTGTTCTTCCTGCCTCCAGCAGTTTATGGGCTTCCCGTACATTTATAAGATTTTTTTTTTTTCTGGTACCAGGGATCGAACTCACGACCGTGTGCTTGCAAGGCAGGTGCTTATGCCGCTGAGCTAAATCCCCAGCCCCATTTGTTTTTCTGTTACCAGCAACTAAGGAGTTCTAACCGGTCCTTCTTAGGTGGCCTAGAACTGAAATCAGAAGTAGAAAATGTTAGGAATTCAGCAGCTGAGAAGCAGGGTCCAGCCCCACAGGCAGCTTCAGGACTCAGCCTCCGGGCCTCCGCCTCTCTTCTCTACCGAATGACTTCCTCACTCTCTGTTGTGTCTTTTTGATTTTTGGTTTTTTGGTTTGTTTGGTTTTTTCCTGGTCTTAATCTTGGTTTGTACACAGCCTGGCCTTATCACAGCCTCAGCTCAACTTCTGGCCACCCCGTCACCCTCACCATAACCCAATCTCAGGGCGGGTTTCTTGGCTTAGAATCCTGAGAGGGTGAATCCGGATCATGAGACACGCACTGCCTGCTCCCCATCTGGCCACCACACTTCACCTGCTGCTCTCAGGTGCAGGTGCTGTGTCAGTAATGCAGCATAATTGGCTTAAAAGAAAAGAACATTATCTTTAACCCAAGAAAGAAGAGCCTGGGAGGGAAGCAGCCCATCCTCTTGCTGCCTGATTTCCATAGGTCACCTGAGGACATGAGACATGAAGTTGTGGCCACCATCCTGCAAACCAGAGGTAAAGCCAAGAGAACTTCCCAAAAAATTGACAAAGAGGGCAATGACGACCTTAAACTGCTGCATTAACCATTTCTAGAGCTACCTTTAGACTTCTTATTGCATGAGGTATCCTTTCAGTTGACTCAGGTATCCTGTTACTTGAAGTCAAAAGGATCCTGACTGATAGAGTCCAGCTCCTTTTTTGCAGGTCAGGTTGCCTAGGTCCTAGGTCACTAACTGGCAAGCCTATAGATAAGTAAATTAGAGACCTTATGAAGCTTTACTCCAAAGTATTTCAGCATTTATCTTCTAAGAAACAAGGACATTCAACTATAAAACTGAACTATTAATGTACTAGCTTTAAGACTGGTTATATTATCTAATATAAAAAACTTATTAAAGGGCTCTAATTTTCCCAGGAATGTCCTTTGGAGATCTTTTGCCTTTTTTGTTTGTTTTTACCTAGGTTTCATCAAGAATCCCAGACTGTTTTAATGATCATATCTCCATAGTTTCCTTTATTCTAAAATGTTTTTTAATGGGAAGAGAAGCTTTCAGGCCAGATTTTTCCTTTTATAGCAAATACCACAATCTCAATTGTCTCATTGTTTCTTCAGAATTAGCTGGGGATGTAGCTCAGTGGTAGAGGGCTTGCCTACTGTGCCAAACACCTTGGGTTCGATCCCCAGTACCAGAAAACAAAACAAAAGCAACTTCCAGAATTAGATTTAGGTAAAGATTTTAATAAAATCTCTCACAGGTAGTGCAGATCCTTCTCAAAAAAAGAGATCCACTGAGTTGTATTATAACTGATGCTAGATTTAATCAGTTACTTAAAGTGTAACCTGCTAGAATTCATCATTGTAAGGTATCTTTTCACCCTTATAATCAATAAATAATCTGTGAGATGGCACATTGAGGATATAAAAATATCATCTTCCCAAATAAATTTGACCAAATGTTTTAGAATCCATTTACAAACTTTGCCATGACCAACCATTACAATGGTGATTGCTAAAATCACAATTTTCCTAGTACTTTTCTTCTATATTACTAGCTGGCATTCTATATGCTAGAAAAAGAGCTTTATTTTCACTCACACCTTTAAATTTTCTTGAGTACTACTACAAACTCAGATTACTCACTATATTAATTTTTCTTTGTGGCTCTCAATTTGTTTCAAATTTGACCAACAGAAGCCCTTCAATCCAAATCACCTCTTGGACATTTCCCCATCAGTTTTGAGTACTTCTTGGCTCACTAGCAGAAGACTCAGGTTTGTCTTCTGTCCTCCTGATCCACACCTTGAATCAGCACTTCCCCAAGGACCCTTGATCCCTTTTACTGGGAACTAGCTAGAAACCAATATCTGCCTGACAGGAGCACTTATGGTTGTTGGCATCTCATTGCTTATAGGCCCATTATGTGGGTAAAATCAGAAAATATGTTTTATTTAAAATCTTGCATTCATCTTGATCTTCCATGTCCAACCCAGCACCAGAGTTCTTACTCTTTAGCATCCCTTAATAAACTATTCCAGCACCAACTACTATATGGGCAACAGCAGAAAAATCAGTTTTTATAATCCTATCATTTATTTCATCTTATCTCTTTTTCAGCCCACGTTTCTCTTTTCTCTCACAGTAAGAACCTTGGTTTTTGCCAACATCAACATATTTATTTATTTGCTCTTTATCATAATTTTAAATTATTGTGTCCCCAGCCATTAACCTGGTAATAAAGTTCAAGATTGCAAGTGTTTTAAATCCTTAGAATATAGTCCACTAAAAGTACAGGTCTCACTCCTTTTTTCAGGATTGAACTCATGACCTCACGCTTGCCAGGCAGGCGTTTGTGCCACTGAGCTGAATCCCCAGCCCCAAAGGTAAAGCTCTCTTTAAAAACCTTAACACCTTGAAATAGGTTTTATTTATTTCTCCTTATATTCAATTAGAATTTCTTGTCCTTGTTGATTTAATGTAATTTTTAGGATGTTGAAGGCAAACCATTCAAAAGTTATAACTGCATGAAAAAGAAACTCAAAAAAAATTCTTCAGCCCCTAGATATAATCAATTTTATTAGTTTCAGGTTTATGCCATGTGTTACTTACTTTCTTGTTGATAAAACATCCAGGGCCCACAAGTTAAAAGGTGGAAAAGTTTGTTTCAGCTCACAGATTATAGAGGATTAAATCCATAGTCAGCTGGCTCCAAGGCAGGGTGTCAGGGCAAAGGAGAAACAGTTTGTGGCTTGGTAGGCAGGAAGCAGCAAGCCTTCCTCCTCCTTTCCCTTTTTATTCCATTCCAGCTGAAATCCTATTGGTCGGTGCCACCCACACCCAGGGTGGCTCTTCCTTCTTCAAAAACTCCATCATCCACACCCAGAACTATGCTAACCAGCCAAGGAACTAATCCAGTACTATGCCCATGATCCAGTCACTCTCCAAATCCTCACCTAGAATCACTAGAGGTTTTGGGGGAACATCTAGATATAAGCCATAACACCTAGATTTTAAAACTAAGCAAATATTGTGCTTGCTTGGGCAGCACATATGCTAAAAATAAGCAAATATATACCATGTATAGTTCTCCAGAGAAACAGAGCCAATGTGTACGGGTGCGTGGGGTGGGGGTGGGACAGGTGTTCTGAGAAATTGGCTCATATAATTTTGCAAGCTAAGAAGTCTCATGGTCTTTCTTCAGTAAGCTGAGGACAAAAAAATCAGCAGTGTAAAAAGTCAAAAGGCCTGAGAAGTAGGGGAGCTAGTGGTACAAATCCCAGTCCCATGACATGACAAGACTGATGTCTCACCTCACGCAGGTAGGCAGGGAACAAAAGGACAGATTCCTCTACCTCTGCCTTCTTTGCCCTGCTCAGGCCATCTGCAGATTGGCTATTACCCACTCACACTGGGAAGGACTATCTGTTTTATCAAGTCCAAGTCCATGAACCAAAATGTTAATCTTACCTGAAATCTCCCTTACAGACATGCCCAGAAATAACATCTGCACATACTAGTTTACTACTTTTCACTGTTGAGCTATACTCTATTCTTGAAGGTAGCACAACTTATTTCTTCTGTCACTACTGAGGGATGAGTGATGCTCCCAGTTCTTAATGGTTGTGAATAAAGCTGTCAGCAACATTTGTGTACAGATCTTGCAGTCATACATTTTCATTTTTCTTAGGTAAATATCTAAGAATGCAATTTCTGGGTCAGATGGTAAATATGTGTTTATGTTTTTCCAAACTGTTTTCAAAAATGGCTGTAACACTGACATTGTCATGCTACTTAGAAGATTCTTTTCCATTAATTTTTAATATTTGAAAAGTACTTATACAACATAAATCCATTGTCATGATTTAAAGAAGTTAACAAATACAGAAAAGGCAAAAATCCCATTAATTATTTTTCTTAATTCCTATTTCTTAAATGTGACCACAAAGATCAGTTTGTTGTACTTGAAAATCCTTTCATACATTCAAAAAAACTACATGCTCTATGAGTTTCTGCTTCCATGAAGTTCTAATGGTACCAGAATGCCGGGAAATGGTGGTGAGACCACTGGCATTGAGATCAGCCAAACCTGGATCTAGATCCTGGATCTATGTCCTGTCTCCAAACAAAGCTTTGAAATATTAACACATTCTTTCTATATAAATATATTGATTATATATGTATGTACACATACATAGTATTATAATAAGTCAAACCTTCATATCACAAAATAGATATAAAATAAATATATAATTGATCTTAAATATTTAAATACCTAAATATATAAGTTTCCATGTACAGTTTCTAATAAATATGAATTTATAATTTTTTGGCATTTCTGGGGAGTAAAGATTAACACATTAATATATCAAACTGCCTTAGGTCTCAGACAGAGTATGTTGGTGTAAGTATTTCATCTAAAACTTATTCAGAAAAACCTTCAGGAAAGCCTTCAGAAGGTGAAAAGGGGAGCGAGGACTAGGCAATTTTATGGAAGAGGTAGCTCATTTCTAACATTCATAAATTAGCTGTAATTGACCAAAAGTAAAAACCAAATTACCCACAAAAAGGTGTTTGCTGTATAGTTTTGTTGTTTGTTTGTTTGGTACCAGAAATCAAACTCAGGATCTCACACTTGCCAGGTAGGCGCTATGCTGCTGAGATGTATCCCCAGCCCTTGCTGTATAGCTTTTACAGTGATAATTTTGAATAAAAAGTGTCTATCAAGAAGGCATTGACAAGGTGGCTGGGGATTTATCTCAGTGGCATAAGCACTTGCCTGAGAAGCACGAGGTCACAAGTTTGATCCCCAGTACCAGAAAAAAAAAAAAAAAAGGCATTGACAAGAAAGATTTAATGTAACATTATACAATCAGCAAAAGATAAAATTAACCAAATTGAGTGGTTTATAAAAATATTAATGCTATTTAGTCACTGACTGATTTTGCTTTAACCTTAAAATTTTATGATTATTGACTTCTGTTGTATTTATTCTGACCCCCCCCCAAAAAAATTATCTCATCATTTCAAATATCAATATTATTCTGGTGTATTCACTACAGTGTGCATTATTGTTCTATCTTGCTATTTTATACCTTCATATTAGCAAAATATGAAATTCTATGAAGAAAAAAACCCTTTGATCTTAAAAAAAAAATTCCCCCTCCTTCTGCAGCAGGAAACAAATTGCTTGTCCTCAGGAACTTTCCAATCAAGAACCTACCTTAGTAGAAGTGCTATACCACTAAGATTTTGATGTCTTCATTAATCTTTCTAGACAACGTACTTTGAAATCAGAATCGCTTCTCTTTGATTTCATATATTTCTGAGGCTCTTAGCACATTACCAATCAGAAATGAGGTGTGACTCCCCAGCCCCTGCCTGCAAAAGCTACTGTAAGCACAATCTTACTGTAAATTGAGGGAGTTCTGCTCTGAAGAATAAGCTGGTGCTGGATCTCACTGACTGTTGGTGGATTATGGTGTGGTGTATCCAGAGGCTATTGAATACAACTTACAATGCTTAATCAAAATCTTCACTCCTTTCCTACAAAGAATTAATGAATTTTATGTAACAACGTGGAAAATGGGCTACAATATACTAAAATAAAAATGAACCTTACCAAAATTTTATATTTTGATCCCTCTTGTCTATTTTTTAAATTATTCATTAAAAATGTAGGTACATCAGTATAAAATTTTTCTAGAAAAATAAACACCAACATGTTTACATGGCAACTTGTTTAGGTATTGCACTTGCAGTACTGTACGTGCAGGCCTGTTCTATGTGGATTGTACATGTAAGCAGTGTTGGATTTTGTACTGAGCTCAGCAGGGCCCTTATACTTGGTCAAGAGAGGCTCCTACCTTGGCTCCACTGTTGAGAGAAGGGCATGCAAACACATGATGAAAAGCACATTCACTAAAGATTTTATGGAATTAGATGCCCACAGCTGCCGCCAAGCAGTCATAACCCTAAACATCTACTGCAGTGACTAACACCATTCAGGTCACCATTCAGGAAAAGCGTTGCTGTGTTTCCTGCTTTCAGACTTGAAATCAAAAGATGACATTATCCAAATGTCACGAAGACCTATGAGTCGTGCTGCTGCCAACATCACAAAAGGACACTACTCAGACTTGTGAGTGTGAGGGAACGTTCAGGTCTAGCAGCATTTAAGTTTGAGAAAAGACAAATTAATTAACTTGTCGATTCTGCCTTCTCAGATGACAACGATGCTATAGACTCTTGCAAGAAGAAGCATTTCCCAGGAGTAAAGAACGTCTGTTTCCTGCTTAGAAATTAAAGTTCCTGTCTGCAGGCCTTTAAGTACTCACAAATTGTTGGTAGGTTTATAGTAGACGCACATAGTAGCCGAAGAACATTTTGGAATATTAAGTAACATTATTCCTAAGTTTCTCTACATGGTCTACACAGCATGCTTGAAGCATGGAGAAAATATCAATATTTTAATTAGCAACAGATGGACTTTAAATATAACAACTATAGTAATTTTATGTTTATAAAATAGTAAGTTAAATCTAAAATGAATAAAAACTAAGCCTTTTTTGAATACTTTTATTTAAATTTTAATGTCCATTAATTACTATTTGTATTTTGTCCTTAAATTTCCATTGAAATCTTGGGTATTTTAGAAAAATATTACTTTTTGAAATTATATAAGAAAAATAACTTTAATTTTTGATATCTATTTACTTAAATTGCATTTCTATGAAGTATATGCAAATTTGAGATCTTTTGATAGGACTAGTTTTATGTTTTAATTCTTTAGATGATTGAGAATAAGAATGATTTGAGATTGTGACAGGACTGCCAAGATATGAAAATAAAACTCAGAAAAGTAAGGACAGAAAGAAGTAGAACAGATTCAAAGAATTGGTCTGTTTCCATTTTTTAAATTGTAGATAATGAAAGTAAGCAATCTTTGGCTAAGCATGGCCTGCTTACAATATGCATTCCAAAAATGCCTTAAAATATGCATTCCAAAAAAAATTTAATTACTGAGCAAAACAATGAAAATTAGAAAGAAAAATGTTTGTTGCAAATCCACACTTTGGATTGGTCAGACAAAACATCTGTTACTTTATACTCATTACTAGTAAAGTTTTTTTCCAATCAAAACAGGACAGTAAGAAAGATGGTTTTTCATAGCCTGGTTAACAAATCAGAAGAAGCAAATTCAAGTCTGCTCTGCAAGAAAGAAAAGAAATTATAGAAAAATTCGCAAATTTGATAAAAAAGAAAAAATTATGGATATTTAGTGTTTATTGGAAGATGACCCTGGAAAACACATGCTTTTGAAATCATAAAAATATTTCCAGAAAATCTTAAGCTATTTCAAATTGTTAGTTATGAATTTTCCAGTGCATAAACATGACATGTCAGGAAATTTAATATTTTCTATTAATTTTTTCAGGAAAGACACTATAAATCCTTTTCTATGTGGACAGATCAAGTACTTTGCTACTACTGTCACATGATTCTCTTCTGTCTTCACAATTAGCTTTGTCCACTGGAAAATTTCTGACTAGAAACACTTAGAATTTCAATTAAAAGATCACAAAAGAAAAAAATACAAATATTAGAAGCAAAAATTTTCTGAAACAACGGACAATCAATAGTATTCAATAAAGAAACAAGAAAGCAATGAAATGCTGGCATGCAGTATCACTGTGACACGGTAACAGCCTTCTAACAATGGCATTAGATGTTGGATATTTAGCAAAATTTTGGGTGACAACAACAGCACAATATTCATAAAAGCAAGGAAAATTTCCAGTTTAATAGAAAAATAACTCAAACTTGATGCCAGAATGGCAAAGCATGTAAGACAAATAAAAGCTGAGCCAGGTACAAGCCTGTGATTCTAGCCCTGAAGGAGGCTGACACAGGAGGATGTCAAGTTTGATCCTCAGTAAACGACTCAGTGAAACCTTGTCTCAAAAACACAAAACAACACAACACAACACAACACAACAAAACAAAATACAGTTAAAGGCCTGGGGATGTAGCTCAGTGGTAGAGCACTACCAGATTTGATTCCCAGTCCCACCAAAAATCAATCAATCAATCAATGAAAGATATTTTTAAGTGGAGAATTAAGAATACTGTTTAAAGTAAAAAAATATATATAGGTACAATTTTTTAAATTAACTAAGCTTATTTTAATGTATGGCTAGAAAATATAATAAGCAACTAACAGGTATTATACATATGCTGAAATTTTCAGAAAATATAAATTGACGCAGTCAAAATTAAGTGTATTGATGATTTTTTAATATATTATAAATATTAAATTTGGGGGGGGGAACCTTAACCTGAAGACATTGATTTAAAAGAATGACGAGACCAAGTTAATGATAATGGCAGTTAGTAAAGAAATGGACTTTTTTTGAGCCATGTAAAATATATAGTTTGAATTTCTTATTGAGACATAATCTCAGCTATGCCAATGAATAATGGCATCTTTGGCATCAGTAATGACATAGAACATTTTCTGTATCTGTCCAAAGATGAGACATCTGGTAAAAATCATGTCATTTGTTACCACAACCACTTTTGGACAGACAAAAGAAACGTTGACTAAATGTTATTAAAACAATAGTATTTATAATTTACACAAAATAACACAATGGACAAGAAGAATGTGAGAAATAAAAGATGATCCCAATAGCCCTGATGAACATACTTGAAAATAATCCTCAATCAAATACAAGCAAACCAAATCCAACAGCATTTAAAAAAAAAAAAAAAAAAAACTATTCACTGGGCTGGGGATTTAGCTCCGTGGCATAAGCACCTGCCTAGCAAGCACAAGGTCATGAGTTTGATCCCTGATACCAAAAAAAAAAAAAAAACCTATTTACCATGACTTGACATACAAGGATGGCCCACTATATGCAAGTCAGTACATGTGTATGTCCTATCCAACAAAATAAAAGACAAAAAAATTTTGGTCATCTCAATGGATACAGAAAAGGTATTAAGATTCAATTCCAAGGCAGGTGTGGTGGTGCACAGCTGTAATCCTAGCACTCTAGGAGGCTGAGGCAAGAAAATCACAAATTTGAGCCCAGCCTGGGCAATTTGACTTAGTGAGACGTATCTCTAAACAAACAAACAAATAATTCAACATCCCTTTGTGATAAAAATGCTGAACAAATTAGGTACACAAGATCATCCTCAAAATAACAGGTCATTTATAATAAGCCAACAACTAACATTCTACTGAATGGGGGAAAGCTAAAAACTTTCTAAGATCAAATAAGACAAGGATGCTGACTTTTCACCAGTTTTATTCAACATAGTTCTGGAAGTCCTAGCCAGACCAATCAAGCAAGGGAAATAAAGGACACCGAGCCTGGAAATCATACTGTCTCTGCATATGGCAAAATCTTATATGAAGAAAATCTTAAAAGCTCCATAAAAATTATTAGAATAAATTAATTCAGCAAGTTGCAGGATAAAAATTCAACATATGAAAATTATTAGTGCTGCTATAAGCCAGTAGCAAATTATCTGAGATAGAAATCAAGAAAACAATCTCATTTATACCAATCCTTTAGAAAGCAATCTTATTTACAATACCAAAAACCGAACCAAAACAACAACAACAAAATTCCTAGAAATAAGTTTAACCAAAGAGGTGAAAGATCTCTACAATGAAATTTTTAAATATTGAGGAAAGAACTTGAAAAAGATATATAAAAAATGTGGGAAGACGTCCCATGTTTGTGGATTGGAAAATCAATATGGGTAAAATGTCCAGTGTCCAAAGCCATTTGCAGATTTGATATAATTCTTATCAAAATATCATTGCATTCTTTACAAAACTATAAAAAACAATTCTAAAACTTATATGAAATGATACACACACACAAATCTCAAATAGACAAAGCTATATTGAGCAAAAAGAACAAAGTAGTAGGCATTATACTACCTGACTATACTACAAAGCTGTATTAATCAAAACAACTTGGTATTGGCATAAAAATAGACACATTAACCAATGAAATGAAATGGAGAGCCAAGAGCAGTGATGGTGAGCCTTTCAGAACTTTCAATGATACAAACAGCCTGCTGTAACACATGTTCCATAGATTCACCACCACTGACCTAGAGTAATAAAAGTATCTCCAGTCAAGTGAATTTCAGCAGTAGTGCTAAGCATTGGCATTGGAGAAAGGCAGTCTTCAATAAAGGGTGCTGGGAAATTGGATATCCATGTGCAGAGAATTATGCTCTGTCTCTCACCAGTTATAAAAATCAACTCAAAATGAATTAAACACTTAACTTTAAGAGCCAAAAGCATGAAACTGCTAGAGGAAAACATAGGAGAAATCCTCTAAAATATTCAAATAGGCAATGATTTTTTTTTGGATAAGATCCCCAGAACACAGGAAACAAAAGTCAAAAATAGACATATAGGATTATATAAAACAAAATTTTCTGCATAGCAAGCAAAACAATCCAATCAATAGAGTGCACAGACAACTTACAAAATGGGAGAAATTATTTGCAGTGTATATATCTGGCAAGAGATTAATTTTCAGAACATACAAGGAACTCCAAAAGCTCAATAGTATAAAATAACATGATTACAAAGTGGGCAATAATGCACAATTATACATATATGGAAATATCACAGTGTACTCCATTAATCTGAACAATTAATGTGTTAGTAAAATGACCAATAAATCTAAATATACTTTTTTAAAAAGAAGATATAGGTGGTCAAAAAGTACATGAAAAAAATGCTCATCATCAGGAATCATGAGAGAAATGAAAATCAGAACCACAATAAGTCATAACCTTACCCCCATAAGAAAATCTATTATTAAAAAAAAAAACTAAAATAATAAGTGCTGGCAAGGATGCTGAGAAAAGGGAACTATTTCACACTGTTGGAGGGAATCTAAATTAATACAGCCATTACAGAAAAACACAATGATCTAAGAAAGTTTTCCTAATTACTATTATTAGAACATACATTATGCAAAAACCTGATTGATTATAACATTACTAGTAATTTCACCAAAATAAAGACAAGAAAAGTAAATTGGGAGTGGTGGTATGCACACCTATAATCCCAGCATTCTGGGAGGATAAATCAGAAGGATTGTGAGTTGGATCCCAGCCTAGGCAATTTAGTGAGACTCTTTCTCAAAATAAAAAACAAAACAGAGGGCTGGGGTATTAGCTCAGTGGTATAAGCACCTGCCTAGCAAGCATGAGGTTGTGAGTGTGATCCCTGGTACCAAGACAAAACAAAACAAACAAAGCAGAGCTGGAGACATCATAGCTCAGTGCAAAAAAGCCCCGGTTTCAATCCCTAGTCCAGCAAAGAAAAAGAATAATTTTAACGTGCTAAATATATAGTAAGGTATAAATCATATATGCCTTTTAAATTACTCATCCAAACATTAGCCAAAACATATAACTCTCAAATATGTGAAAAATATTAACTATTTAAAATATACTTGTATCTAGTCATATAAAAACATGTTCTTATGTTTATTTCTGAGGCAGAAGGATGGAATATATTCTATTCAACAGTCTATTTGTTTGTTTATAACTTAGTATTTAAACATAGGGTTCTTCATTTTTATTTAGTACCAGGCCTACAAATGTAAGGGTGGGTCAGACTGAATATATGCTAGTTTTATAATTAATGCTAACATTATTGGAATATTTATTGAGTGCTAAATGTATGCTAGGCATTGAGCTGAGTATTCTTTAGACAGTAGCTCATGCATGTGACAGTACTTCACAACACATCTTGAGGTACATTTTCTAATTTAATTTTGTGACTAGTGCACCCAAATCTTGGAATTCTTGTTATTTGCCTAAACATGATCAAAACTGAATCATATCAACATAGACTGTGCTCATCCTGAACTGAGACTACCTGTGAAGGGCTAATAGAATCCTAGGGTGAAAAGCTTTATAAATGCAACGCCTCTCTGCTGGGTAATATCTAAACCTTACCCCAATTCATGCTGCCTGACATTCAATTATACTTAACAACTACATATTCATTCCTTTTGTCACTGAAATCTTTTCTATCTCCAAAAGAAACAAGTGAAAATACAAATACCCATAAAAGGCATACGTAAAAAGAGAGCAATATTAAGTCAGGGATATCTCTCCCTCTTTTTTTAACCACAAAAATAACCCATTAGACCACGAATGAATTTTCAACCTCCAAGAGTCTGAAGGCTGAGCCCCAAGATGCCGACTTCTTTCAAGCTTTGTGTTGTCTCCTCAAAGCCATACATAAACTTTTCTCCATTCTATTTGTTATATTCCTCCCCTTGACCTCCTTCTCTCTCTCCTTCTCCTTCTTCCTCCTCTTCTTCCTCATTCCACTCCTTTCCCTTCCCTTGTCTTTCTTTTTCCTCTCCCCCAACTCCTCATCTTCCTTTCACTTTCTCCTTTTCCTTTTTGTCCTCTTTCTCCTCCTTCTTCTCTGGTACTGAAGATTGTTTCGTTTTGTCTTTCTGAGACAGGGTCTCACTATGCAGTTCAGGCTGGCCTTGAGCTCACTTTGTAGCCCAGGCTGGTCTCGAACTCACAATGATCCTCCTGCCTCAGACTCCCAAGTGCTGGGATTACAGGTGTGTGCCACCATGCACATGGTATTGAAGATTAAACCCAGAGAGCACTAAACTACATCCCCAACCCTTTTTAATCTTTTATTTTGAGACAAGGTCTCCCTAAATAACTCAGACTGGCCTCAAATTTGTGCTCCTCCTCCCTCAGCCTCCTGAGTAGCTAGGATAACAAGCACTGTATTTGGCCAATCATACTATATATTTTATATTAAAATGTTAGGTATGCAAATAAAAATGATGCTTCAGTACAGACTCCATGCTCACCTTGGAGTTTAAAGACTCCTGGTTTGAAGAACAGAGTCTTAAACTGCTATCAGTTGCCACCACAGAGGGGTTCACTGACCCTGAGTGCAGAGCCAGGACCTGCAGGAGAGAGTAAACAGGAAGACCCCAAGAATCAGGAGATAAGGACAGAAGCTGGGTAAGACCAGGCACAGGGTTAACTTCTTTCTGACTTAGTTAAGCCCCTGCCCTGATCAGCTTCTATTTTACTCTACTTCCCCAGCCATTTCAAAATCTACCTTTGATTTTCTTGAAGGAGGGTAAACTCTGTCATTAGGTAGGTAGATGACTGCTAGGAGATTTAGGAGGGGCAGGGTTTGCAGCAATGGATGGAGGAAACTTTCAGATATGATGCCCTATAGTCCTTCCAAGTTTCTGTGCCCCCTGCAGCAGTAAGTTCAAGAAAAATATATTCTATTAATATATATTTTGGGGTGCCCTTTCCTAAGTGCTGGGCTATGTATGAGGAAATCATGAACAGGACAAACTTCTTGAAATTATTGATCATAATCACAGAGATAAAGAGGAAACAAGTAGTTCACCTCACTGTACAAAACTACATCTGCTGTGGGGACCAGACTGCAGGGTTTTGTCATCAAATTTACCATGCAGATCCTAAACTCAGCTTAGATATTCACAGTTGTTTAACCAATGGGGAGATGGGGTGATTTATCCTGCATTTGCTCTGGGCTGTAAACACAAAGGAAGAAAAGCATTGTTAAGGGAAAAAGCGGGCTCCTCCTTGCAGCAGTGTGTTTTTCGGTCCTCATGCAGTAGACAGCAGGACCAATAATCCAGTCTGCAAAACTGCCAGATAGAAAAACCAAACCCTTTGAAGTAGCTAATGAATACACTCTTTTTAACTTACTCCGATCTCATCACTGAGAGCTGTGCAGTTGCTCCTGGGCAGAAGTTTCACTAATGTAGGGATGTTGACTGGCCACTGCATCAAATATTTATCAAGTCACAGATGGGGATCTACAAAGAGTTTGCAGAGAGGTCTCGTGTCTCCCTTCAGTGCGAGGGGAAGCGCGTCAGCACTGCAAAATGCAAGCCCACACATCCATATTTTCAAGCTTATGTGTAGGGTTGGCAACCCATTTTAAACAGGTTAAATGGGGCCAATTTAAAGAACTCCCTTTTTTTTCTTAAAGAAACCATGGCTTATTTTTATTGTAGACATTTAGATTATTTTAAAGACACTCTCTTTTTTGGTGTTTTTTGCCTTTTTGAGACGCAGTCACATTGTGCAGTTCAGGCTGGCCTTGAACTCCCCATCCTCTGCCTCAGCCTGCCCATGCTGGGATTACAGGTGTGCGCTACCTCGCCCCATGCTGGGATTACAGGTGTGCGCTACCTCGCCCCATGCTGGGATTATAGGTGTGCACTACCTCGCCCCATGCTGGGATTACAGGTGTGCACTACCTCGCCCCGCAAAAATTCTCCTAAAATAAGAAAACAGAACACACCCATTATTCACCACCCAGAAGTATTGTAAATTATACTCGTATTTTAAATAAAAATTAAGACACACCACATGCAATATTCTGTACAGGTTTACTCTTGTGCTTTTCTCACTTAACATGTTTTAATAGATTTATATAATATTGAGTACTTTTCTTCATAATATTTTCATATATTTAGACAGTAGTCTAGCATGTGAATAGCTATTACTTATCCAGATAACCTTGTGGTGTTGGATGTTTAAATTGTATCTAGTTTTTCTATTATAAGTGATCTTTTTGATAGACATCCCTATAATTAATTATTTGTGATCAGTTATTAGTATTTTCTCAAACAAATTAATAAAAAAAAGAATCACTATGTCCAAGAACTTGCTATATTGGTTTTCATTTCTGGCATCAAATTATGGAAGGATGGGCTGTCAATTCTAGGGGGCTGTCATCTCCCCCAGTCTCAAGAAAGACTATGAAGTCACTGGGCTACACAGTAGCCTTGAAGTTTGGGGATGCTGGTCTGTATGTTTATTTTTGTAACAGCCTCCTTGAAACTTGAACTTTTGTCCTCTTTAATTTAACAGCTATCTGATTTCACTATTCTCCCATCTCTTCGGTTACACTAGACAAAAAGAATGATCCCTTTAATGGTAAACAGCAGTGCCTGGGCTCAAAAGGATTTATGGCTTGCTGTTTCACATTGAAAGTTACCACAATGATGGTGCTGGGTCTATCAATATCTTCTCCCTTTAACAATAGGTGGTAAGCTGTTTCCTGCAATTAAAAGTTCCTAGAACAGAGATTCAGTAGTATTTAGAATAAGCTAGGGAAGGGACATGGTTAAGATAGGCTGTCAGCTTTTTGATTTGCTAAATAAAGAACTGGAAAATAAAAACAATGATCAACTACTGTCATCAACTAATCGCTAAAGAACATTTGAACACACATGCACTCACACAAAAATAAATAAATGAGAATACAATTCCATAATACATTAGGTACATTTTTACCTAAGAAGGAACAATTTTACACACTGCCCTTATTTTTTTCTTCTCACAGAAGAGTTGGAAACATCCTTTTGGATTGGCAGCGCTCTATGAACTGTGGCTTGACAACCAGCATCTTACAGTATCATAACCATGCCTTTTACAAGGGCAGGATCTGATCCATTTCTCTTCCTTTTTGGACAAGAAAAAAAGGAGAGGTCCCTGTACTTTCCCTCCAGGGAAATGATCTAGTGCATACGTACAAGTCTCTTGCTACTTGCTTGGGCTGTGAAGTGTCCTTAGATTGTAGTAATGTGGGTAACCATTTTCATGATTTGCATAGACCCACAAACCACTCATATTATTATTCATTTAATATTTACTTTAAATCAATACTTTCTTCAAAACTAAATTTATTTCAAAGGAAACTTAATATCTCAACATAAATGGGAAACCACTTGTCATAGGTAAAGCAAAACAATAAAAATAGATTCCAGCCTCTCAGACTTTTTTGCCAAAAGATTTTGAGCTTGCGACTTGTACAGTACTTTCTTGGTCTCTAAAGAGAGAAATTAGCAAGTGAAAAGAATTAAAGATTAGCACAGGTGAGTCTTTGCCCTTGACAGAACTAAAAGGTTGGAGGGGAATTGAAATGGAAATCTCGCACTATGCGAGCTCATGCATTTTGATGCTCTGTGCAAGGCTGGTAGGGGGTCCTGCCAGTTTGCAAAATACAAGCAAGAAAGTAGAGACCTGGTCTCAAGCTGTGCTCCTCTACTTGCTGAATATGAACCCTAGAGCAAATCAACTCACTTCTTAAAGTCTCAGCTTCTCCAGCTGTAAAATGGGTAATACTAACCTCTGTCAAAGATATGGTGTGGAGGAGGGAGTATAAGAACATTTAAGCATTTTATTTCTAAAAGTGCCCTAGAAATGATGAAGAGTAATTTTATTTACAGGTATCAGGTCTTTACTCCAGTGATCCAGCATATACTTACAATCCAAACATTCGCTACAGCCTAAAATAAATAGGTAGATTAAAGGATTTAAAAATGAATTATTGAACCCCATATCATGTGGGATAGGTCCCAGTAGCATTAAACTAAACATTTTTAATAATTATAACTATTTGATTAACCACTCTAATTACTGGGAAAGCAAGAACCCTGTGCATTATTACATGCTAACTGTAGAACTAAATTACCATAGTTCCTCTCTGAGTTCCTGGCACCTAGTTCAGGGTGCAGTGCACTGGAGATTGACAATAAATGTCAAATGATGCACTCACAAAAACAAAAAGCCAATGAATAAAATAAATGAGTGAATTCATTATCAACTAAAAGAAAGAGATGACATCCCTGTAGTAGACCTCAGCCTTCATAGCAGGTTCCTGTGGTCGTCTGCTATCCAGGACTGTGCTAATCATGTTCTGTTCTGTTCTGTTTTGTTTTGTTAACTTTCTGTACTTAGTGATGTTTTGGCTTTTTGTTTTTTGGGGATTGAACTCATGACCTCACGCTTGCCAGGCAGGTGCTTATACAGCTGAGCTAAATCCCTGACTCCTTTGTGATGTTTTGACATCTTGGGGTCTTGTGACTCTGGGAAAGGACTGCCCATCCCAGGGTTAGTTAATTCCTAGAGGCAAATTTTCCTGCCCTACATACAAAAACCAATCCCTAATCATGCCCCCATCTAACCCCCCACTCTCCCACTTCCCCTACCCAGCCTCCATTTATCAGGCTCTTACAGTTGGGGACATTAACCCCCCCATCACCCTAAGGCCAGAGCCCACCAAAATTATTCAGACTATTCTGTCTTAATCCTGTTCAACAGTTTACCCTACCTCACCCATTCCTCCCACAAAAGCTACAGTAAAGGCCATTGTCAGTGCTGTCCCCGCAGGTCTCCGGTGCCTCACTGTGAGGCTCTGCAGAGGCTTTCCATGCTGTGGGAACTTCGAACAGTGAACTATCACTTCAATGCAGTTGTCTCTGATCTGTTGGCCTCACCATACCTGGATAAAACAAAATCCCAGAACAAGTACAAACCATGAACCCCCTCCCCAGCTAACCTCAGTTCATGCATGAATAAAGGGGAGTTTTCCTTACCTGCACCTCAGGGAAGAGTAATCAAAGGCTTGCATGTGATCATCTCAGAAATGGAAACGTGACCATGTTAAAGTTGCAATGAGTCTTTCGCTGGGAAGGAAAAATAAAAACATGATTTTGTTTTCTACTGCTGAAGTAAAAACCAGGAAGGTGTTAGGTTTGTAGCTATGAAATAATTTTGCTAGCTAGTGGCTGTTTGAAAGAGTGCCAACCAGGAAAAGCAGTGCTAAGAGACAGGAAGAAAAATCTGGTCCTGGTGGCATCATTAGAACCAACCCTATACCTTAATTTTTCAATACCCTGTGTATAAGACCTCACAAATCAGGTTTTCTGTACATTCAATGAACAAAATTCTAATTTACAGGATCTTCTTCACCCTCGATGCCCCAAATCACACCTGGGGATATTTAAAGCTGCAATTTGAACTACGGTAATTTAGTTCTACAGTCAGAATATAATAAGCTTTATCCTGGGCCCAAAAGATAGTGAAACCAACAAGACCTCTAAAGGGAACAAGTTATATCATGTACAGGTATAAATTCTCTGGTGATGGAGCATGGACCAGAGATCTAGCAAGAAAGCTAAGCCCCTGCCTGTGAGCCAGAGTATGGACTAGGGAGAACCAGGAGGCTGCTAAACCCCTGCTTGTGAGCCAGCCTAAAGCCAGTAGTCAGAGCAACTAT
The DNA here is from genome assembly GCA_004027455.1 of Hydrochoerus hydrochaeris. Taxonomy (NCBI): domain Eukaryota; kingdom Metazoa; phylum Chordata; class Mammalia; order Rodentia; family Hydrochaeridae; genus Hydrochoerus; species Hydrochoerus hydrochaeris. The sequence goes on from PVLA01002798.1 coordinate 128,830, forward strand.
TTAAGAACAACAACATGCAATATAGTAACAATTGTAGGTTTCCTACTATCTTTTCACTTTCATTTCATTTTATTGATGTTTTATTCCATTTAAAATAAAAATAAATAAATACAAGACTTACAAGATAAATTTAAAAATTCTCTATGATAAATATCATCATTATGTATATCTAAAATATACCAATAAAATCTAATCAAAAAAATAACCTCTAAAGAGTTTCAGTTTGCATGGGAAGACAGGCCTGCAAACAACTCAGCAGAAAGAGAACAGGAACAGTCACAGTTTCCAGCACAGGCAGTGGAGTGGGGCAGCAGTGGTCAGTCTGTGTGCTCCTTCTCCCTGCACTTTAGTCCTGTATTAATCACAGCCTTGATTCAGTAGTTTCCCACCAGGTATCTCCCACTTGCAGTGCTTTCAGTCTGGTGAATGCTTCTCATGTCACTAGGCCCAAATTCATTTCCTTCCCTCACGACTACGTAGGGCAAATGTTATTATCCCTATTTTACACTGAAGGTCCCTGTATTCAGAGGGTTAGCAAAGGTAAATGATCCGACATGAATCAGCAGTGAAATGTGAACTCAAATGTAGGATGCATGATTCTGCAGGCCATTGCTAAACCACTTCGGGGATTTTCTCTGTACTAGATCCTACCCCAAAATAGCAGTAAAAAAGTACCATTCCAAGAGGATTTGCTATTTTTCCAATAGGATATGTGATAAGGGTCTTTTTATTGTATTCCTCTGTATGTGGAAAATAGTCAACTCCAGAAAAATGTTTTTGACACACAAGTTATTCTGAAGACCACAGCTAATGAGTACAACGGAGTACACCCACGTGTGGGTATAGCCTTGCTCCGGTCCCCAAATTCTTCTCTGGGATGTCTGCATCTGGCCATCCACTGAGAGGTGGAGCAGGCAGCTGCAGCACAAGTGGAGATGAATCCCTTGGGCCCGAGATCAGGATTGCTTGTGGTTGAAAGGAGCTAGGCGAGATCTCTAACTGCCACCGGTCAGCGAGCTCACCTTTGCTTGCAGCAGTGTGCGTGGGGCTTCTGAGAATTTCATCGCGCCTCCTGGAGACTCTGGAGGCAGCCTGAGCCCCGGGCATATCGGCCACCTTGGCAGATTTCCTTTTAAAGCTTCATGTTGGCTTGTCAACCTCATCATCCCAAACAAGTTAAACAAACAATTTTTAGACTGGCAGCCCCTCCGGATGCTGCAACTTTTATTGAAGGGACTGCTGGTTTTTTCATTTTAAACTTCATTCTCATTATTTTCTTTGCAGAGGAAAAGGCTGCATCTTTCAGCTTCGGTAAGAAGTATATTGTGCGACGTGGGCATGCAGTTCACAGGCTGACTGTGAATATTCATAGGCTCCCTTAGACATCACAGCAAATCTGTGTGAGAGGATAAATATTTCACTTTAAAATCAAAGCTGAGTGGGATGCTTTTAAATCATCATTAGGTTTTAATATCAATGAATATATATTAAGTATAAATTTGAATTGGATATACTTTGCAAATGATAATTAGTTAACTTGTTTTCCCCCCTTAATGGTGTTTCTCAAAGCTCTTTTTTAGGATGACTTCAGTGTTTTGAGATAGATGTGAATAGACACATCAGATTTTGTAGCATATTACTGCTTCCTTTATTTCAAAATTACTACTTTAGGTTTCTTGACAATAAAGAATGGTCTTTTATTTTCTGGTAATTATTTCAATGCTTGGTCAGGGAAATTAGGATTTCACTGCTCTGTTTTATGTATTCAAAGATTTTCCTGAAATTCAGTTTTTACTACTGTAGAATTCAGTTTTATTGATTATTTATCCTAAGAAATAGATAAGGCTTAAGAATACTAACTGCCATTTACCAGTACTTCCACTGTGCTCTGTGCAAACCTCATTCTGCATCTAGAAAGCAAGCACCCTTGTTTCCTTGCTTTACAGGTGAGGAAACTAAAAGCTTAAGAAAGCTTGCCCCACCAAATCTGGCCAGTGAGAGAAGGAAGTGTGTTATCAAGTGAATTCAAAGTTAGCACACTTACCCTTGACCATGTATTCTTTCAATCCACAAATATCTATGAAGCCCTTCTAGGCCGCCCCAAACACTGCTCTAAACACTGGAGACACAGCAGACAGAGGAGCTTGTAGTTTCCCCAATTTCTCTGCCAGACTGAGCTATGAAGCTGAACTTAGTGACTTAGAATGTATCTCAATAGTTTTTAAAAAGAACTAGAGAAGTAGCTCAGGGTGGACAATGCAAAGGTCCTAGATTCAGTTGCTAGGGGAGAGTTATGGATTGAAAACTGGTGGTCAACTTAATGCCAGCTGGATTACATCAGCATGGCGCTGGGCGTAAATGTTTCACCTGAGGAAAGTTGCCAGCATAAGTAGTGACCTGGAGAAGGAGAAGCTATTCACGTTAGTGCGCTAAGGTGTTAATGGGTTGAGGTGTTGTGGGTTCTCCTAGGTGTTGCTGTCTGAGCTGTTGGTTCTCCTGGAGAAGCTCTGGTCTTCACATCGAGCATTGCTTCCTGGCTCCGGAGGGGAAGACGTGTGCCGCTTGGTCTCCAAGATGAACTCATCACACTGGCTTCCTGGCATGTACTCGACTGTGCTTGTTTTTGGAGGAGCTCAGGGCCTCCGTGTCGCTGAGGATGGCTGCGGTAAGAAGTATATTGTGCTATGTATATTTTCAGAACAGCCCTGGTCTTTGTTGTGAGTGTGACTTCTTGGTTCCAGCATAGAACCCTCAACCTACCAGCACAGCTCCTTCACCCTGCTGGCATAGACTTTTTGGCTTCCACCGCTGACCTTTGGGCCTTCCCAGCATGGATCCTTAAAAGAGACTGGCGTGAGTCCTTCTTGTGGGCTCTAGACCTCCAGTTGGACTCGTGGGAGGCATTGTTGTGAGCTCTGGGTCTTCATCTGGACTCATACAGGACATTGCTGTGGGATTCAGGCCCTTGCCTAATATTCTATGTCTTTGGCATTGTGGATAAATTTCCTGCATTTTCTTGCATTAACTATGGGTGACCATCATAAAAATATTGTAAATTCCATGTCCTGATTGAAATTGTTCTCTGTACAACCCATGACTACAACAGGGAGAAAGAAAGAGAGACAGAGAGAGAGAGAGAGAGAGAGACGGAGGGAGAGAGAGACGGAGGGAGAGAGAGACGGAGAGAGAGAGACGGAGAGAGAGAGACGGAGAGAGAGAGACGGAGAGAGAGAGACGGAGAGAGAGAGACTACCACCTCTTGCCAGATTTACAGCGCCTGTCTCTTGATCAGCAAAAGGGGGAGATGGAAAAAGCCCCATCAATCAGCCCCACCCACGCGTTCCTCTGTTTGTCAGAGTAGCCTCTTCAGCCTCCAGAGCATTTGGAGCTTTCTCACGGCAGGAAACTAAAATTTTTTTTTTCTAGACTGATAGCTTAGATCCTCCCCAAGCAGTAGGCCCTGTCTGTCTTCCTTGGAACCTTTCATCTTCGTTTACGTTTCCTTCTTTCAGAGCTTCTTCAGTAATTGGTGGCTTTCTGAGTGGCACATCCATGACATCTGCACAGTTGAATCAGGTGGGAGACCAGGGAAGGGGACCCAGCAGTAGTCCATGCCCAGCTTTAACTCGTGTTCTCTTCTGCTCCATCTGCCCTCCTTGCTTTCACTTGCCCAGCACAGAAAAGACTTGTCATAGATCCGTAGCCTCAGAGCCTGAGAGGGGGATTCTGGTGCCCGTGGTTAATTTTTGGGAAAGCCTCAGAAGAAACCTGGAGTGGAAAGCAGAGGATAGGAGAAGTAGGACCGGTCAGGGAAGGATCTGGGCAATGATGGAACTCAGGAGAAGTCTGGCCTAGCTCTAGACCCCCTGGGAGACCTGCATCAGCTGCATCTCAGAGGGGGTCCCGCCTGCCTCACTGTCCCTCAGCCCACACATTGTCCTTGGAGTTCCATAGCAAAGGGCTCTCTGAAACCAAGGACAGTCCTCTGGAGAAAAGAATGAGGCATGAGCCAGTAGCAGTGGTCATCTGCAGCAGCTGGGGTGCTCAAGAACTTCTCTGTGATGGAATGACCATGCAGTTCTACCTGGGCCAGCAATGTCCGTTAACAAGCTTCCCCACCCCATCCCTCCTCCTTCCCTGTCCTTTTTGCTTCAAACACAGATATTCATTATTAAACCAGTCCTCGTGGAGTTTAGAGTCATGTAAGGGGGTGAGCAGTGAATGGATAAATGGATAAGCACAAAATAAGTCCAAGTTGTGACTATTGCTGTGAAGGAAACAAAATACAGTGAGACAACAAGCAGCAAGGAACAGGGACCTATTTCAGATCAGGAAATCAAGGAAGGCTTTTCTGAGTAGGTGACTTTTCAGCCAGGACCTAAAATGCAGAGATAGGAAGATCAAGGTGTGGTAAATCTTGTTAAAGAAGAATCCAGGGAGGGCAGGAGGCAAATACAAGTCCCCAGGACGGAGATTAAAATATTATAAGAATTGGTGCAAGATTAGAGAGAGAGTGGATGATGCTCTTTATGGTCACAGAAAGGAGTTTAGACTTATTTCACCTGCAACTGAAACCCTTTGAAGTCTTTTTAAGCAAGGAAGTGATGTGTGGATACTGCCTACTCGAACTGAAACTTCACTCTATCTCATCCAGATGTGCAAAACAACAAGGATAAATGGTATCTTCTTCTTTTTTCCTAACTTGACTTTTCAAGATTTGTATCTCAGTCTCTAGTCTGGTTATTCATCTCTCTGGTTAAAACAGCTGCCTTAGGAAAATACCAGGCTTTGCTCAGCAGTGCAGGAAACCTATGCACAGATCCTTATGGCAGCCAGGGAAAGGCTCTGGTGCTTGGGAGGGGTCCTTGTTCTCCTTTTGTTACTTCCCTGCTGCAGAAGAGCTCCCCACCTCCAGCACCACAGCCCTTCTGACCTGCCTTTACCTCCATCTTGTTGCTACAAAGTCACCTACAGCCTCTCCACAAATCTGCTTGTGGGCCATCCTTGCAGGCCGCAGCTTTTCCACGGTCAGTTACCATGGTCAGCTCCACACATCCTTCCACCAGAGCACATGGCACCATTCTGGACACTTTCCAAAGAACCCCAGGGTAGACTTTTTGCCATGTAACTCTACGTACTCATGCCTGACGTGTCTACCACATTTCCTGGATAGTGCACTACCAGGTGATCTCCTTCCAGAATGCAAATTAGGATCAGGAAGCCAGCTAAGTCTCCCTGCAATCCATTAAGAGAGGAGGCTGAGTGGAAGGAGTCCATGTCCTCTTCATTCTCAGGTGTGGACCCTTGACATCACTTTTTTCTTCCTCCTCTCTTGACTTTATATTTTCAAATTAAAACATTGGTTTTATATTTTCAAATTATTATGCCCATTACAAATAGTATAAGATCACTCCAATTACAGTGTATGATGTGAAGAGAGTAGAAGCAGAGATACCATTTGGAAACCGCTTTATAGTTCTCCAGGAAAGAGGTCTTAGCAGCTTGCCCTGGAGTTGCAGGGGAGTTGGAGAGAAATGGACAGAGAGAAATGGACACATATTTTGTGTGTCAATCTACCCAGCAATGTGTTTTAATAAGACTTTACTGGCACCTGCTCTACATAAAGCCCTGGAAAGACACAGATGACAGAAACATGATGCTTGCCCTAAACGTGCGTACAAAGAAGAGATCTAAACCAGCCTCATGCTACATCAGCAGTAGAATTATGTATAAGGAAGATAATAAGTGGAAGTGACCAAAGGTGGATTCCTAGATTCAGTCATGGTGGGTTTCAATATCGCTGTCCCTGTAATTGTTGTGTAACCTGAGAGTGGAGGACACCAGATGGCTCTCCTGGAAAGAAGAGCAGTTGTCTCCATTTTGGCTAAACCCAGCCCTATTTCTGTTTGTTGATATATACAAAGCTCAGCGAGCTTTGTACATATCCCCTCAACTGGCTTTAAGCATTGAAATTGTTCTGGCTGAGGTGCTGATGTGTAGTCTTTAAAGCAATGTGACAGATCCGAGATGCCCCGTGTACAGCTCCCAAGGAACATGCATGAGTTAGCTCAAGTGACGCCATGCTGTTGGCTGGGACTGAGCTTCAAGAAAGAAGCTATGACATCTCATAGCATGGTGATTACAGAACTGAGGCACTGGCCCCAAAACACTAAATACTGCCCCAATCTGTGATATGCAGAATACTCTTTCTGCATCTCTCTCTCTACCTATAGCAGAGGTGATTTCAGGCCTCCTACCTAGCCCAGCTCACAGCAGTCACGAACTCCTGCCCTTCTCACGGTCACTCATACCCTAACTGCTCCCCTCTTCACAATTTAATAAAACCCCAGATTTGGTCCTGGGTTGAGGCCTTTGCTCCAGTTAGCCTTTGTTCTAGCTGGACTTAGGCCCCCTTGGCTCCCTTCAACTACAAACAGGCCTTAGTGTCTTTATCCTTGATGTGGATTACACTGGAGTGATAGATTGGCATTGCTTATTGGAACTCCAATAACCTTTCCCTGGAATTACAAATGTGGATTCCTCCAGACAGCAACCAGGTCCAGGAGGGCTTCCTATACTTGGGTAAGTACTTAGCCTCTCTTAGCTTCAATATCCACAAATCAGAAACAAAAAAAAAGGAAAAAGAGAAGAAAAAGGTCACTAATAGAGTTTACTACATAGGGTTGTGTGAGGACTCAGCAAGATTACAGATAAAGCACTCAGGAATACGCACTGGCTCAGAATATGCATTTTAAAAAATCATTGAACACCTTACCTAAGCACCTAGCCATATGGTTTTCCTTCATTTCTCTGGAATCCATCCCCACCCTCAGAAGGCTTCCATGACAGAGACCAAGTCAATTGTTAGGATCCAGCCAGCCAGCACAGTCTGCCCTACATCTGTACAGAGCATAAGAGCTGACTTATGCCATTATGGAGGCTCAGAGATGACTGGGAAGATGACGGTTTTCCTGTGTGAGTGAGGAGTGACAAAGAACAGCATTTGACTTCATGATTTATTCAACAAGTAATTATTGAAGGCACATGAAGTGACAACAGGTTAGGTTACTCCTCCTAACCACCCTCTCAGGAAGCCATTATCAACCCATTTCCCAGATGAAGACTGAGATTCATAGAGGGTAAAGTAATTTATTCAAGACCACACAGCTAATGAGTGGCAGGCTAGCTAGTCAAGGTTTGACTTCAAAGCACACACATTTGTCTAAATGTTATCAGCCAGAAATAGCTACCTATCAAGTGTCAGCTGTCTACCAAAGCACTGTACTGAACTCAAGGGACTTAATTTAGCTGAGTTCGGGCTCTGTGAGGAAAGACAGGTTACCTACCTGTGTGACTCTGGGGCTGGAAGGGGTACTGAGCATTGCAGGGACACAAATCAGCTCTCTGATTCGGCAAGAGGGACACACACCATGGGTTAGAAGCAAAGAGCTGGAGCTACAAAAGCCTAAGTTGTGTGTGTACCTACCAGCAAGTTTATTTTACCTCTAGATCAATGTGTTTCCATCTAGAGTATGGAAGGAAATCACTTCCTAGGGTAACTGGAATATTAAATGAGATGATACACATGAAGTGTCTTGTGAGTGCCTGACACAGTGCTTCAAAATAGTAGCTGCTGGGGCTGGGGATTTAGCTCAGCAGCATAAGCACCTGCCTTGCAAGTGTGCAGTTGTGAGTTTGATCCCTGGTACCAAAAAAAAATAATAGCAGCTACTGTATTATGAATCAGGATAAAACAGGTATAAGTGGTGGTAAGCAATGTAGCCCTACAATACTTTAGCGTTTCTTGCCCAATCACCATGTCATAATACACGTATTTAACACGACTTACTGCTGTTTACCCCTCCCCCACTTAGATCTGGAGTTGGGGAATGGGCTACTTTGAGTCCTAATTATCCACCCCATCCCTACTCCTAAGGGCATAGATGCAAGGCTGAGGAAGAAAAGGTAATAGGAAACAATAAAGTTCTCAGTCCCAGTGATAGTTAGTGATCAGCCCTCCCTGCAGTGGGCAGAAGTGCAATGCTGACCCTTCTTTTGAGAGGTTTTCCTGGTGTTCTTCAAAGACTTTTGGTAATGTCTACCACCTCCCTGACATGACTGAATGTGCTCCTGTTCTGGCTGATTGCTCAGGGCTCCACTCAGAGCCCCTGGGCATTGTGGATTCTGCTTCCATTGTCTTGCTTGCTTCTTAGGATGGTTCTCTGAGGCAAAATCTAAGATGGTCCCACACTGGTTTTCTCTTGCACATAACCCACATCTGGTCATGGCAATCATAGTTTGCTCTGTTATGCGATGAGAGTGCAATGATTTCTGAGGTCTCAGGCTGGCATTCAGGGGCCAGAGGCCATTCCTGCTTCTTAGATTCCTCAAAAACAACTCAACCTAACCACTGCATGCCACTAGTAACAACAGACTTTTTAAAATTCCTTGAGGGACTGCTTGAAGTCATTTACCTCAGGCTTGAGGTGAACTGCAGCCCCACCCTTGGGGATGAAGAATCCTCTTCAAAAATCTCCTAAAATTTCCAGCCCGGTGTGGTGCCTACACCTATAACCCCCGTACATACGGTACAATGCAGGGTGAGGCAGAAGGATCACAAGCCACAGGCCACGTTGGGCTATACAGCAAGACCTTTTCTAAAAAAAACCAAACCTCTATTTTTTTTTTTTTTTGTACTGGGGATCAAACTCATGACCTTGCACTTGCCAGGCAGGCATTTATGCCGCTGAGCTAAATCCCTGGCCTCAAACCTCTAATTTCTAACCCCTGGCTCGTTTATACCCCTTGAGGTAAGTGAGGGTTTTCTCTGCCACATACTTTGCAAATGTTTGTATTTTGTTCCAGTGCCTCCCTTTAGAATAAGCCTCTGCAGAAATTCCCCTGTTAACGTAGAGCTTAGTGAATGACTCATTTTCCCCAGCAGAGCGGGCACAGGCGCCCTTACCCAGCCTTCACGAGCCCTGGGCTTCTGTCCTAACCTCAGCCTGGCTTTTCCAAGTGACCCCGGAGCAGCCCTTTCATTACTTGGGTCTCAGCTTCTCCTTTCGGTGAAATGGAAATCAAATCTCTCCAGGGAGGTGTTGTGAGGAATAATAAGGCAATGCCTATAAAGTGCTTTAAGTACTTCGGGGAAAGACATTGGCGAAATACCAAATGATAATAATAACACCGTCATCTTCATCCACATTATTATTCATGGGTTGAGAGGAGAAAGTGGTTGCTGATGGTATCTTTGTTCTGTGGGCAGGAGGACTTCAGGCCCCAGGATGTTCTATCAATAAGTCAAAGCCGATAAATACTGAGCACTGGAAGTGGAAGTTATCCAGCCATAAAGGCTGAATGAATGTACATGCCTGTTTGTATTTGAAATGACAACACCTGACTCTATTTCTCATTTTTTATTTTTATAGCCAGTGCTCAGAGCAGCTAGAATTAAGGGGAAATTGCATTCTTTTTCTGCGTGGTGGTGAAGAAAAGGGATTTTTTTTTTCTTCTTGGACCTTATTACCCATTGTTCTCTTCTTCAAATACCTATTTTTACTGTGCACCCTCCTTCTCTCACCTCTGTGCTCCACCCTATTCCTTTCTGAGTTCTAATCAGCAGATGCATTGCCAGTCTGGTTAATCTGAGATGCGGAGGGGTCAGAGGTGAGCCATGGGGAGCCCAGTCCCAATCTTCCAAGAAGAAAGCAGTTGCCCCTCTCACCCAAACTCATTTGTTCTCCATAAAAAGAGAGTCACATAGCATCTGAGCACCGTGCTGGATGCCAGAGCTCAGTGAACAAGAAACAACCCCTGTCAGAAATTGAGTCCCTTAAAATTCTACAAAATCCTCACTGGAGGCCAGATAGGACCACATGATTCATGAACCAGAAAACTTTTATCCAGCGATACAACCATCAGCCTCAAATGATTTCCAAGTTTACATTTCTGGTTCTAGAGGACATCTTTCTGTCACCACCCCACATAAGCAGTGTGTGATAGGGAAGTCACGAGATTGTCCCCTAAGCACAGAGGCACATGCATCTTAAAGCACAGGGTGGAATATGCTCTGGACATAGCCCCGAATGCAAGGTTTCAGTCCACACCTGCTACTTGACTCTTAAATTTTCTAAGCCCCAATTCAATACACAAAATGAGAATAGAAATAATGACTGCATGCACATTCCAGAGGTGCATTAGGGGTCAAAAGAGACAATATTCTTCTCTTAGTTCACTGAGAAGAGAGGTTTGTGCTCAGATTGTTTGGACAGTTCAATGCCAGTATCTTGTACTATGAGTAACTAAAGTTAACAACATGAAATGTATTAACCACTGTAACCCTCCTATTATCTTGTTTTGAAATTTTGTTGGTTTTTTCTGTCTTTAAAATAAAAAAAAGAGACAATAACAGCAGGGACAGCCGTGAGGTTCACTTCACCTAGAGCTTAGGGTTGGTTGTTGAGTTGATGCCCACATTGTGCCAAGGTCTTTGCTAGGTGAATGGGGTCACCTGAGCTAGAGCTGGAGATTTCCGCATTAAACCAAGCTGCTGGGCAGTTCAGAACTTGGTATTTTCTATTCTAAGATTTTGTGGGTACTAAGGAAACAGGAAAGAACCATTATATTTTTTATTTTCAAATTTCATAGCATTTTTTCTGGTTCTAAAAGTGTATAAAAATTCAGACAATGAAGACAGATATAATAAAAGAAATTTTAAATGTTATGTGGTCTCATAAATATAAATTTTAGGAAATAAGCCTTCCAAACCTTTTGTTGTGCATTCTCACATATCTTTGTCCCCTGCTGCCTTAACCTCAATATACCTTGTTTTGAAGCTGTCTTTTTGACTTAAATTGTGTACCCCAATCACCTTCCCATCTGTTTTTATTTATCTAAAAGACTCTGACCAGCCCTGGAAGTCTGCTCTTAAGATACAGCTTCCACTTTGAGCTTTTGCAGCATTCTTTAGGGGCCGCCCCCAGAACCATAGAGGATAGGAACTGTCCCTTAGCTAAAAGACACATGGGGTAGGTACATTTATAAGCCCCACTTGCTAGGTTCTGAGACATTGACATCTTGTCATTTTCCCCCTCTTTTTAAAATTTCAAACTGAAGTTTGATGTTGAATTAAAAATGTTGCCAGGGGCTGCCTGCAGGGCCCTCAGGCTAAAACAGTGGCAGCATCTGCCAGGGGAGACCCACAGGTCCTGCTTCGGACCATGGCAACGTGCAGATGGCATCTGAGCCCGACAAAGCAGGCAGAAGTGTGCATGTGAAGGGAGATTCAAGGACCATGACTTTTTTTTTTTAAAGCCCACCTCACAAGTGCTTGGCCATTTTTTGTTTGGGTTTTCTGACTCAATACCCATAGGACACATTGTGTTCAGACATTTCCAAGATGGTGGACGGGGAGCAGCCACTTGAGGGAGAAATGCCAGACCTCGTGAAACATTTTGGGGCACAGATAAATGGATGAGGGGGGAGTGTGCTGATGACCAGCACATTTTTTTCATGAAGTTGGGGTGTCTGCTGAGAGGAACAGATGAGTAGGAGCATGTGGATATGCTATGGAGACCAGAAAGCCCTCCACGGTGGAAGCCCTGAATTCACCTATGTGCTTGCTCCATAATGGAGTTGGAGAACCGCGGCTGCCCCTAGAAAAGGAGGCCAGGTGTCTGGGAGACAGAAATGGGAGGCTTGCCTTTTGCACTAGAGCTTTTGGTTTCTTTTACATCTTGCATCATGTTCATGATTTCCATCTCAACGTAAAACAATCAAATAGCTCAAAGGAAGTTTGGCTCCTGGTACACATCCTTTGGGAAAAATATTCCTTGGTGAAGGTAGCTTTCCTTACCTTTCGAATCACGCGTGACTCCACTGAGTCATCACTGAATAGCACTGACAGCCTCATTCTTTCCTACAGAGCATCTTTCTTTTGAAAATGAAAATAGAAAATTCAAATCAAAGAACTATCAAAATGAGTTCAATTATTATTCTTTATAATTTAGTATCCTATGTATTCTCTGACTGTAGAAAAGGAGTGATGGTCTTAGATGTCACATATGGCTTTCAATAAATGAGAATGGCTTTTGCACAAGTGTTATTATGACTATATTGCTGATACTATAGTTGTGATATAAAAGTAATGCTTTATATATATTTACTAACCTATAATTCAAGCTCAGTCTCAATTCCAGCTGTGCAGCTTCTTGAGATGTACAGATTATTTAACCTCTCTGAATAGTATAAAAAATACTAATCTTATTATTGTTCTTTTTAGTGTTTTCTTGGTGGGGGAAATAGATGCTTAAACCTCAGACTGATCCATAGGTATGTGGAGGAGGGAAGACAGCTGTGAAATGGAATGGAAGCAGTTTGGAAGAACAGTTGTTGTCAGCACCTAGAAATCTTACTGAGCAAATCCATGTAACTCTCAGAAGCCCTACCCTCTTAGGCAGCCTCCCAGTGAGTCTTCCTCATGATGCTAAGCTTTATTTTATTCCCCTTACCTTCATGCCTTTCTCCCCGCATGTTGCCTTTCAGAAAGAAACCGCAGAGATGGTCACTGCATCATATGAATACCTGAGACTTAGCCTTTTTCTAGGTTGAAAGCTGTTCCTGGTGATGACTGTGGTAAATTATGAATGCTACGGGAATACATGAGGAATAAATGCATCTAAAAATTGCTCATGCTATTTTCTTTCTTTCAACAAGCAACTGCTGAGTGTCTGCTAGTGGCAGGCCCACTTCTACAACAGTTGCTCTCAACTGGGGACCATTTGCACCCACAGAAGTCATTGGGCCAACATATAAAAACATTTTTTGGTCCTCGCAACTAAGGAGTGCCATAGATAACAAGTGGCTAGAGGTCATGAAGCTGCTAAACCTACAGCATACAAAAACTGCTGCTACAAAGAGCCACACAGCCCAATGATCAAGGGCACCAAAAATGAGAAATCCTATTCCAGAGGACAGAAGAAATTACATCCCCTAACAGACAAAGATCCTTACTCCTGTGGAATATACATTTTTCAAGGAGTCAGGAATTATACTGTAAAAATAAGTAAATTTAAAAATGATAGGTGCTATTTTTGAAAAAGACAAAGTTGATCAGAGTAGGAAGAGTCAAGGATGCCAGAGTTGGAGAGTATGAAGGGGACTTTGTGAAAGCGAGTGGGTGGGGTTTGAGGGAAGTAGGCCTATTCCAAGAAAAGGAAACAGCTAAAGCAAAGACCCGAAGGCAGAGTAGTCTTCCAGGCTCATCTAATAGAAGAGGCCACCATAGGACGCAGTGAGCCAGGGAGAGGAGCAGAAGATGAGGTCAGAGAATGAGCAGAAATCTAGAACACAGGGCCTTGTGGGATGCTAGAAGGACTTTAATGTTTACACTGAAAGAATGAGCGCAGATGTGACGTGATCTGACTTGTGCAGTATTAGCTGATCTATTGAAAGCAGAACAAAGGTGGGCAAGAGAAAATCAGGGGAACCTATTTGTTAGGAATTATTGTAGTAGATGGGCATCCTGGATTAGAGTGGTAGCCATGGAGGCAGTGAGATGTGGAAAGATAATTTTGAAGGAAGAGCTAATAGGATGTGTGATAAATTGGTACAGAAAATGACCTTTAGGTTTTTGGCCTGAGTGACTGGAAGGACAGGATTGAAATGTGCTCGGATGGGAAATGAGAGCTGAGTCCAGAGCAGACTTAGTGAGGAAGACCAAGACTTTAGCCTTGGAAGTATTAAGTCTGAGATATTTATGAGATTCTTGAGTGAAGATATTGAGTCAGCAGATAGATACACAAGGCTTAAATTCAGAAGAGAGATGACATCTGGGAATGAAAATGTACAAATTAATAGCATTAAAATGGGATGTGATGAGATGACCCACAGAGTGAATGGAGATGGATAAGAAAACTGACAACTGAACTCAATTAAAAGCTTGGAAAGAAGAGGAAGAACCAGCAAACCTTCACTGGCTTTAGCCAGGTAGATATTATTGAGAAACATGATAAGGGCTATTTGTAGGGAGTCTGATTGGAATGAATTCAAAAGAGATTGACAGAAAAAGGTATTGAAGACAGAAAGAAAACACAGACAACTCTTGAGAAGTTTTAATGAAAAGTGGGGCGAGAAGTGGCCAGTAGTTACCAAGGGGAATGCAGTCAAGAGGTTTTTTTTTTTTAAGATGGTGTCTTAGTTACTTTCTTCATTGCTAGAAAAAAAAAATTCAACACCTACAAATTAAAGCAGGATTATTTTGGTTCACAGTTTGCAGAGGTTTCAGTCCATAGTTGGTTGACTCCAAGGCAGCCGGGTAAGGGAGCATGGTAGAGCAGAAACAGCCCATGGCAAGGGCAATCATGAAGCAGAAAGAGAGATCAAAGAAGGAGGCAGAGAAATACACCCTCCAGGCCATGCCTCCAGTGACCCACCTCAGAAGAGGCTTCACCTCTGAATAGCACATTTAGCAATAAATTGATCAATGAACCAAACCATTGATGAGTGTCACGCCCCCATATCCAGTTCCCCCCCAAAAGCCCCACCTACGAGTACTTGACGCTTAGTGGGGGGGGCACATCTGGATATAAACCATCATAGATGGCAACAAATGTAGAAAGCAAAAAATTATATGAGAAAAAGGGGACAGACTAGCTTGGATTACACTTTGAAGTAGGTAAGAGGATAAAGGACTCAGTGCAGAATACTGAGTTGATTTTAGATTATGAGAAAGAAGACAGGGCTGGGTGTGTTGGCACACACTTGTGACCCTAGCATTTGGGGGCTGAGGCAGGAGAACTGCTGCCAGTTCAAGGCCAGCCTGATCTACATAGCAAAATCCTGTCTCAAAAAGACAAAATAAATAAGTAAGAAGGCAAAGGAGGTGGGTGAAAATGTTGGGAAGTTTAGGTTTTGGTTTGCTGGTTGCTTCAGTTTTTGTCACAGAGTATAAAACTGACCCATCACTTGAAAATGAGGCTCAGGGAGGCACTATTAGAAACTCACAGAGCAAAATGTGTGAAATAGCTGTCCACAGTAGAGAAGAATAAATGAATCAAAGACAAATATACAATTGTCTGGCATAAATAGCCACTTGAGTTTCAGAGTCATCTTTTTAAAGTAAGACCTACCAAGATGGTTACAGGATTTTCTTCAGCATATTTAGCTGCATGGATACAAATTCAGAATAAGTAGGTGTCAGACTAAACCAAAGCTATAATTTTCACTGAATGTGGTGAAATGGAAGGGTAACAAAAAACTTAAAGATATATGCAATGGAATCACTATACAATAACCTCTATACAATAGAGGTTATTTAATAATTATTTATTTAATATTAATAATAAGTATTTTTATAATGTAGGTGTAATCTTTAAGAATCAAGTAAAAAGTACTTTGTTGAGTCAGCCAGACTCCAAATTTGGAATGCTTTTCATGAATTCCTAGAACTCACATAGGTCTGCAGATGTCACCCAGCCCTTTCATCTGTTTCCCAGGAAGCAAAAGTACCATATCTTATGTCCCCTGAAGAGATGACATGGTTCTCCAGAGAGAACATGACCAATACTCAAGACTAATGAGTGAGACTAATACTTACTAACTCCAAAATAGAAATGCTTCCCAAGTAACTTAATCAAATTTCCCAGGCACCTTTTCAAATATTTTCTCTTCTTGCATTTTTTATTGTCTTCCTGCATTCTTGAGAGTGATAAGAAACAACTGGCCAAGTTTTCTCCTATTATTTTAGTCTATTAATTAGTTCATTCAACAAGTGTATAATGACTATTGCCTCTCAACTAGGTACGGGAAATACCTGCGATGGGAAACCGTGTTCTTTGATATTCCCAGCTTTACAGCTGTAGAGGTGATTTCAGCATGCTATGATAAGATATGATTAGGAAGAAAAGACTTACATGAGCCCATAAAAAAGGCCCTAACCCAAGTAAGGAAGGGGAAAGGTCATGGAAGGATTCCAACAGGAGAGACATAGCAGAGCCTGTAATCCCTGCACTTGGGAGGTTGAGGCAGGAGGATCACTGAAAGTTTAGGGCCAGCCTGGGCTACACAGTGAGTTCAAGGTCAGCCTGAACTGCATAGCGAGGCCTTATCTCTAAAAACAAATAAAAACAAACTGAAGCAGAGAGAATTGTAAAATGAACAGGAGTTAGATGGAGAGGGGTGGAACACAAGTATTCCAGGTAGTTGGGATCTATGTGAAAGCCTGATGGAGAGAGAGAGCAGGGTATGAAAAAAATCATGGTGCCAAGAACATAAGAAAGTAGGAAAAATCAGAGAAAGATGGACTGAAAAGGCTGGCAAGAGAATAATAGGATGGGTCAGCAATTTTTATCAAGAATTTGGGCTTTGTCCTGAGGGCAGTGTTAATAGGCTCCTCCCTGCCCCATGCTGGGGACTGAACCCACGGGAGCACTCTATCATGGACTCCCTTCCCAGCTCCCGCCCCTCCTCTGTCCAGAGAGATTTAAACTTGCAGTCCTCTTGCCTCAACCTCCCAAAGTGCTGGGATTACAGATGTGTGCCACCACACCCAGTCTTGACGTGCTGTAAACAGAGCAGCAGCATTACCTTGTGCTTTGAAAAGTTCACTGGTGACTCAACGTCAGTAAAGGGTCACAAGAAAACAGCAAGCATGTGTGGGGATAGTGAAGTTAACCAAAAGGCTGATTTAGTCACAAGCAAGAGAGACATTGATGTTCTGGACTAGATCTGTGGAAGTGGAACTGGAGAGAAATGGATGATGCAAGAGGTGTTTTAGGAAGCTGAATCAACAGGTATTGGGGATTTCTTGGCTTTGAAGAGTCAAAGAAAGGAAATAGAATCTAAATCCAATGTCTATATCTGTTAGGGAAATATTGGGTTTGGAGTGCCCATGACTTATCCAAGACAATATTCCAGGCCGGGTGTGGTGGCTCACGCCTGTAATCCCAGCACTTGGGAGGCTGAGGCAGGAGGATTGTTGTGAGTTCGAGACCAGCCTGGGCTACAAAGTGAGCTCAAGGCCAGTCCGAATTGCATAGTGAGACCCTGTCACAAAATGGCAAAAAAAAAAAAAAAAAAAAAAAAAGACAATATTCCAGAGGGCACTTATATGTAGGATCTGACACAGGGACAGAGAGGCACATTTGAGAGTTACAGCAAGCCAGGTGCAGTGGCATATGCCTGTACTCCCAGCACTCAGGAGGCTGAGGCAGAAGGATCATCATGTGTTTAAGGCCAGCCTGGGCCACAAAGTGAGATCTTGTCTCAAAAAAAAAGAATGAAAGAAGGCGGAGAATTATATGCAAATGTATGGTAATCAGAGCCATGGGGTGGATAAAACAACTCATCAGCTGTGTAGAGTATGATGAAAGGAAAAACAAAGTCAAACCCTGACTGAGGAACACCAACATTTAAGGGATGGGAAGAGGAAGGAGTTAGAAAAAAGAAGCTGAGAAGCCAGGAAAAATCAGGAGATTGGGAAATCCTAGAAGCCAAAGAGTTTTAAGAAAAAAGAGTTGGGTGCAGTGGTGCATTTGAGTAATCCCAACCCTCTGGAAGGCTGAGATAGGAGGATTGCAGGTTCAAATCCAGCCTAAGCAACTTTGTGGCTTAGTGAGACTCTGTCTCAAAAGAAAAAAACGTTTAAAAATCATTCAGTGTGAAGGCCCTGAGTTCATCCCCCACTGAGCATGTACACACACACACACACACACACACACACACACACGCAGTGCCAGGCATAGTGGAACACATCTGTAATTCCAGCTACTCAACGGGCTGGGTTTAAGGTTCAAGTTTAAGGCCAGCCTAGGCAATTTAGCAAAATTTTTTAAAAATTAAAAATTTAGGAGTGTAGCTCAATGATAGAATAGAACCCTTGGGTTTCATTCCCAGTACAGAAGGAAAACAAAAAAAGAAGTCATGTTAATAATGTCAAGAGTCACCAAGAAGCTGAAGGAGGCCATGAATCCAGAAACCAGATCACAGCAAATTAAGAAGGGACTTGGATTGAAAAATGTTAGGGGAAAAACAGACAATTCTTTTAGGAACTTCATTAAATCTACAAGTGAACTTAAGAAAAAAGAATTAGGGGCAAACCTTCACACAAATTATCTCTTAAATGACACATTGGTCCCAGGTGTCAAAATCTCTCAGATGCAACATTTTCATGTGAATTTCCAAGCTAATGGCTTCAACTCTCCATCTTATCTGAGAGAGCACAGACTTAGCCAAAGACAGTTATTCTAATGCATCTCAACTTTTCTTTTATTGAGACAAAATTGTATGTCTTTAATTAGGTTCCACAACCCTATCATCTTGTAATGATTTTGGTGACTATCCTTGGAATGATTTTCAGGTCCCTCAAATTTCCCTTTAATTTCTGAAACATCATGAAACAGAAATCTCGTGATATGAAATGTAGTGGGGACTCATCAGCTGGGTCCCAAAACCTGATGGGCTAAACAAAAAACCAAAATCTCCCAAAGGATGAATTGGAAGGCTACAGAGGAGTGCATACAGATAAACACACAAACTCAAAATGGACAAAAACTAAAGCAGCTTGGGGCATCTGTGTGGCAAGAGATAGTAAGAACTATCTTTTGAAGGTAGTGTCCCCAGGGTGCGGTCTACTTGGGATACAAACTAGACTTTGGCCAGAAAATGGAAGACAATCTTCGTTAACAGCCCCATCAGAGGACTGCGTTTCTTTCAGGGAAAACTCAGATGCTAGAAGGGAAACAGGCTGGTCATTCACCATAGCCAGTAGGAGATTCAAGTACCAGAGCTAGTATTCCAGAGCTAGTTCTAGTCTAACTGCATGCAACACCTCAGGTCATTGAGCCTCAAGTAATAAAAATTCAAACCAAGATTTCCCATGGTATATGTTCGTTGCTAATAACACAATGCTGGAGATGAATCTTTAGGCTCTGCAACAGCACATACTATTGACATCTTTCTGGCCAATCTTCCTCCCTTCTCTGAATTAAAGTTTCAAATCTCAAAACGCAGCCTAGGACACTGATGGATGAAGCACCTGAGTTGGGCACCTGGCTCATTTGATCAGGAGAGACAGCGGAAGTAGAAAATTCAGGCCCCAAAGTATGCTTTGAGTCTGGGTGATTCCATTTGGCTGAGTCCCCAGACAGAGGAACTGGAGAGCAATCAAATACGCACTTTTCTTTGTGCAGGGTACATGGAAGGGGCTGAGGATCTTAATGTCCTTGTAGTTAGATAACCTCATACACTTCATCATTAATCCTGGACTAGAAATGTCCTTTATGCATCCACTACCACTTAATTATGTGCAAAAAGAGATGTCGATATTTTTCTCATTTTACCTTAATTGTGGAGAAATAGTTGCAAAAAGTTATGGGCAAGTATGACTTTTATTAGATAGGTGTATCTTATTTTGCAAAACACATGTTTATGGAAAGATGCATGTAAGAGATTTGAGGATTTTATAATGGTTGTCGTTGAATTAATCAATATTCATTTTCCCCACTGGCTAATACTTTAGTGTGGCTTCTTTTCAACATAAGTTTCAAACTTTAGAAGCGTAAAAACAGCAGTATTCAAGCTTGTGAGGCAACCAATCATAATTTAAATTCAACTCTACTGTTTACTGGCTACCTCCCATTGGACACATTACTTACTGCTTTTAAGCATAATTTTCCATGTTTGTAAAAGAGAATTTAACCTTGTTTTAGTGAGCAAGGCATAACAGTGTGTGAGCTTGGCACAAACACCTATAAATTTAGTATTTATTGTTACTTTTGGCTTTTATATTTCTGGGCTCTCCAGTTTTGTTAAGAAATTAATAATTGAAAAATTATTATTTAAAAAATTTTATGGAAAATCAGAAAATATTTATTATGGAAAATTTGGAAAACACAGAAAAACATTTAAAAAAAACAACTAAAAGTAAAGTTTCTTCTACTTCCATTTCTGAGAGAGCATGTTTGCATTCTGATGTCATCTATGTATATTGATGCCCTTTGGTTACTCAGTTGTTCAAAACACTAAGGAACCTCAGCAGTGTAGATGTGTCTTTCTAAAACTTCCTACTACAGGAATTCGAATACCATAAAATTCACCTTTCTGAGGTGTACAATTCAGTTTTTCTTAGTAAACAACTGCCCATTCGTATCTGAAGGGAATCAGTTCCAGGAATTCCCACTGATACCAAGACCCATGGATGTCCCTCACATAAAATGGTATAGTACTTGCAGATAACATAGATCTCATTCCCATACAGATGCCCCTCGACTTACGATGAGGCTCCACCCTCACATCATGGGATAATCCTACTGTAACTTGAAGACATCGTAATCCTAAAATGCCTTCACTACATCTCATCTAGCGACCACCACACCTTGGCAACACAATGCACTGCAGAGTGTCCACTGCTGCTCCAGTCAGCGTGATCTGTGGCTGGCTGGGAACCATGGCTCTCTGTGCTTCCCAGCATCACCAGCTGCTGTCAATGTGCATATTGCTAGCTGGGTAGAACACAGTTCAGAGTTTGTAGTAAGGTTTCCATCAATCACATATCACTTTCATATGATCATAAAGTTGAAAAATTGAAAGCCAAATTGCTATAAATTGGGACCAGCTATACTTTAAATCATTCCTAAATTACTTATAATACCTATTACAATATAAGCACTATGTAAATAGTTATCATACTGTATTGCTTAGGGATTAATAACAAAAAAATCCATACATGTACAGTAAAGATGCAGATTTTTCCTCAATTTAAGTAGGGCTCACGACCTTGACAAAGTTGTGTAAAAATTACTATTAATTTCAGAACACTTTCATCATCTCCCAAATAAACCCTATAACCACTGATATTCTCCCCATTTCTCACTTTCCACAGCTCTTGGTAACTGCTAATCTACTTTTCGTCTGAATGAATTTGTATCTCCTAAATAATTCATAGAAATGGAATCATACAACATGCCCTGTTATGTCCATCTTATTTTTTTTTAACACGATGTTTCCCAGGGTTACCCACATGGTAAAATAGATCAAGGTGTTATTCTTTTTATTACTAAATAACATTCCAGTTTATGGGTACAATGCACCTGTTGAATCATTCATCCAGTTGATGGACACTTGGGTAACTCTACTTTTTGGCTATTGCAAATGATGCTGCAATAAACATTCATGTGTACATCTTTGTGCAAATATGTTTTGAACCCTTTCTAAAAGTAAAAACATTTTTAAGATCTATAGTAGAGTTCTAAAGATTTCTCACAAAGCCATTTAAATTTACTATATTTCAGAACGGAAAACATATAAATGTAATGAAACCAAGAACTGAACACATAAATCAGTAAGTCAAAACTGTAACATAGTTAAATCTGCCCCAGATCTAAATACTATGGTGGACAGAAGCATTTGTCCTACCTGAAATAACCACTATACTAAATTAATAAGTGTAAATTAATAAGTTATTTTGCTCTGCAACTATCCTTAGACAATTCTTCATTTGAAGGGATTTGTTTATATTGCTACACATGACTTTAGTACTTTGTTTAATGTTATACAAAATCACAGAATAGACTTATCCACTGCCCATTTCCTAGTGCTTTACATTCTTAGTTTTTTGTTACTATAAACTATGATTCAATGAACATCCTTGTGCATACATTCTTATATCTCTGTTTTTGAAGTAGCTGAAATGTAGCATCTGCACATTACCAATCTTAATTCTGCCAAATTGTTCTCAAAAGTCAGGGTTTCTTACCTGAGGCACACTTACACTCACTGGTTCAATGCTGTTTGCTTAGACTGTAAACTCCTTGACCATAGGGTCCATCCAGTTTCTAAAATGAACTGAATAGAAGAATTTGGGTTGGTAAATTGTGGGAAAATATAAAAATACACAATTTATACTGTGTTGTGGGTTGTCCCTGAAAAACCGTGGTAAAGTCCTCACCTCAGTACCTGTGACGATGACCTTAACCGATAGTAGGGTCTTTGCAAATGATTAAGTTAAGGAGACTGTGTCCTTATTAAAAGAGGTCGTTTAGACACAGTTCCATGCACACTGAGAGCCTGCAGAAGGCCATGAATCTCCAAACCAAGGAACGTGGAAGGTTTCCAACAGATCACCAGAAACTAGAAGAGAAGCCTGAAGCAGATTCTCCCTCAGCCTTCAGAAGAAGCCAGTCCTGGTGATGCTGTGATCCAGTCCTGGTGATGCTGTGATCCAGTCCCGGTGATGCTGTGATCCAGTCCCGGTGATGCTGTGATCCAGTCCCGGTGATGCTGTGATCCAGTCCTGGTGATGCTGTGATCCAGTCCTGGTGATGCTGTGATCCAGTCCTGGTGATGCTGTGATCCAGTCCTGGTGATACTGTGATCCAGGACTTCTAGCCTTTGAAACTCTGAGGCAGTAAGTTTTTGTTGTTCCAGTTTATAGAGCTTTGTTATAGCAGCTGTGATAAATTAATACACTTTAAATTAATATACTTTGGAATGAGTCATTTTGGCCTCCAAATTAAATATGAATGATCTGAAGTTGGTGACTATTTCAAATTTGTTTGGCATCATTATCACTATTCTTTGTCACCCTGAATGTTTTGATTTTTGTGTTTTTGGTTTTACTTTATCTTTTTTTAAAAAAAATTTTTTTTAACTCTTTACTGTTCTTTTGTTTTATAGAATTAATTTCGTCCATTGAGCCTTGAATTTCCTTCATTCTTAAAACACTTGTAAAGTCCTTTTGTGATTAGCTATTGTCAAATAAACCTGAAAGCATTCACCTTTTACCTCCTCAATATATGAATTTATTTTTCCAGTTTGAGTACTCAGCAACACAGGCTGTTTACAGGGAGAAAACATGAAACATAAGATATACACTTGATTCCAAGGTATTTCTAGAATGAAGAGGAAAAATCCTTGGAGAAAACTTGCCAGTAGAAAAATGGTACGGAGGGAGGTGAGGGTATATTGGTAAATGACATTGTCTTTCCTACATCAAAAGACATGTTGATCTAGTGGGCAAGATGTTTGTGGGACCATGATACAGGCTCCATACTTGAAAGCCAAGTGGAAAAATCCATAAAAGAAAGACTTTGAGGAAATTCTGACAGGATGGAAATAGGAATAGAGGAAAGAAATTTGAAAGGCCTAATTTATTACTCATTTTGAATAGCAATAGAAAAACAAATGTCATTCATGGAATCTAGTACAGCTAAGTTCACAAAGTAACTACAGCTACATATAGCAACATGGACAAACGTTAAAAATACTAACTGTAAGCATACTTATATAACAAAGCAACTGTTTAATGTGCCTTGGTAAAATACATTCAGATCAACATAATAATTGCCTTCTGAGGACTGGAATAGAAGAAAAATAGGACTGAACTTAGAAGCACTTGGAAAATGTTAAAAAGATTTGTGATACTGTATACAATCTTACTTAATAGAATATGAGCTCCTTCGTGGGCTATTTTGTACCTCACACTCTGTTAGGAAAGTTTACAGCCATTATTAACAAAGCATTCAAATATTCTAGAGGAGAATTTAAGTGTATCACCTCCTTTTCAGAGAGGAAACTGAGGCACAAAGAGAGTAGTAGGTGTCCCAGATCCCACTGCTGATGAAGTTCAAAGCCTGAGCCTGTGTGTCACTGGGCCTTCTCATCAGGGTGAAGGTACTAAGTTGCCAGCGTTACCAACTTAGTACCTTTGTGTAAAGGAAAGTGGCAGCTTCGGTTCTGCCGTTAGCAAGAGCAGGCGGCTCCTCTGGAAGGCCCGGAGTGCTGCGTCTGGCTTGGAGGACAGCTCGGCCCTTCCCGAGGCTGGGGAGGAGGGGTAAATGGCAGCATTTAGCTTTTGTGACAGAACCGCGGGGGCCTTGGAACCCTTCCACCCACTTGAAAAACGGTCGCCCAGCTGACATTAATAGAAAAAGACCATTAAAAAGCTTTATGCGATTCTGTTCTCCTGGTTCTGGTCCCTCTTTGCCTTTGTTGCTGCTGGCATGTTATAAATTATAGATGCGCCTAGGTGCTGCCGCCCCCCGCTTCCTCTGCAGGGCCCCGGCTCCCGCGCATCCTTCCTCCGGCGGGGGCCGGGCCGTGATGAGCGCGCTGCCAGCTCCGCTGCCGCCCACCGCCCGCGCCGCCGGCCCTGTCACCCGGAGACCTGGGGCCCCAGCCCTGGGGCGCCGCAGCTGCCTCTCACACCCCGCAGCCCACAGTCAGAGCTCGCAGAGCGGGTGGGGGCGGGAAAGTCCTAGCTGCCAGCGCCCGGGAAGGTTTGGGGGAGCCGGTTTGGGGGAGCGTTTGGGATGATGTAAGAAGAGCACTCATTTTTTTTTGTTTGTTTGTGTGTTTAAGTATTTTTTACACTTATTTAAAAGTTTATTTATGTGTTAGTATAGAGCATCAAATCCATTCATGGATACTGTCGTTAAACTAGATATGCCCTTGCATGCGGTTTCATTTTAAAGAAATAAAAAGTAAGTTAGCATAGGTGATACGCAGACGAGGCGAAGATGACGAAGGGCATAGAAATGACAGGTTTGCCAAGAACTAACTGCAAAAGGACCAGGTGTTTTTGCGCGGTGTGGACCTTATAACTTAATGGAAGCAGAGGGATTTCTCCTCCTGAAAAAGGTAAATTTGAGGTGGGAATGTGAGGGTTCAATGCCTTAACCAGGAGGAACACGCGAGCCCCAGACTGAGGTCCTCAGGGCCACGCTGTGAGCTCTGCAGAGGTGGGCACTGGCCCTCACCCACCGCCGGAACCCTGGCGGCACACACGCCATCCTCAGAAGTATTCGCTAAGAAATGGTAGTTCGCATCCTTTTATTTCTGCAGAAGATGAACCTGCAGCCCAGAGATCAGTGGGTTGGTCCGAGATCACAAAGCGAACGCAAAAGCCCGTGCCTCCTGATGCTACTCCACTAAACGTCCCTGCCTGTCCCTGCCCCCTGCAACCCTCCGCCCCCCCCCCCGCAGGGAACCCAGTGCTTTGGGATTCCACAGATGGAAGAAAATGTGGGTGAGAAGGAACAGCAGGAAAGGATGGAAGATGTAGCTGACTCCAGGCCCTCCCTCCTGATACCCCTAACCCACCCTCATCACACAGAGCAGTGAGGGGCCACTCTGGTCAATAAAGGACACAGAGAGAGGGGTGATGCCTCAGGGTACCCTCTGTACTTTTTTTTTTTTTTTTGGTACCAGGGCTCAAGCTCACGACTTTGTGCTTAGCAGGCAAGTGCTTGAACCACTGAGCTAAATCCTCAGCCCTGTACCACTTTTCGTGGTTGCACAGAGCAAGCTGTCCACATACTGCAGATTTCATTTCTTTGGAGAGCTCTACCTAAGCCCTTTCCTGGATAGTTTTAAGACACACAAAGTTTACATAGGAGACCCGTTAATGCTCTGTCTCTGGGGTTAATATTCAATTAGACAGTTTTTTAAAATGCATACTATTACTGGGGAGACCGCTGCAGCACTTGTTTCTTCCCTCTGGGAAGCAGTGTTCAGATACAGAATTATGAACCCCTTGTCGTTCCCATGGAAACCTTCACCTCTGGTGACTCCAGGAGGTGCACGGGTAGCGGGTAGCGTACCAAGGGACAGCAAGGCCCGGCGAAGACCTCAGAGGTAGAGGATTTAAAGAGCTCTTGGACTTCCTCCCAGAGTTCAAGGGCCATCTGAATGACCATGGCCCTTTCTTCCAGGGCAGCCAATCCAAATTTTGGGACACACTGATGGTGCCAGGAGTGTGCATATATATATATATATATATGGGGGGGATCAAGATGAATTCATTTCTTTCAAATTCCTCTTACGTGTGAGCCCCTATCATTTAGACACTTATTTTCATGCTCTTATCCCTTCATTTAGTGCAGAAATTGCAATGTGAGAGGGACTGAAATTTCTATCGGAAACATAAACTTAAACCCATGTGTATTTTGTGGCATCCGCTTTCTTTTGTTAAGTCATGTTTCCCCATCTTTTCCTTTTGCAATTGTTTGGAACTATGTATAAATTTTTCATTTGCATCTGTCCTTATTTAAATTCCACCCTTAAATCTGGTTCACGGTTCCAACCTCTTGAGAGCTGAATCTTTCAGAACTTAGTACTCACTGAATTTGTTTTCACTCCCAACTCCATGTTGTTCCCAAATGGGATAAGCCTGTCTTCCAGGGTTCTGAGTTGTTGATGATCACTGCAAAGGAGAAATTGGGACATGGGCCTTAAACTGAGGCAGGGGCTTCATGTGCCCTGCTCTTGCCTTCTGTCCAGGCGGATTTCAGCACCGTGAAGAGCTCTGCACACAGAGTCAATGTCTCTTGTCAAGCGCCCCCTCTGATGTCCTTGTCAAGCGCCCCCTCTGGTGTCAAGTGCCCCCTCTGGTGTCTGGAGAAAGCCTCTAGGCCACTAGAGAAAGCCAGCAATGGCCACTCAGCAGAGCACATCCTGGAAGCTGGGGAAGGTTAATGCTTCTGAGAGCAATGCTTAGTTGATGGAGCACAGAAGTCAGTAGATGAATGTCCAGCATCCCGGCTTTCTGAGAAAAAATTCAAGGGAGCACGGCACACATGTACCTCAGAGTTCCCAGGGAGGCTTAGCTAACCCTAACCCTGTGGCCAGCCCAACCATGCATCTGCCCTTGGGAGCTGTTCCTCATGGGGTCTCACTTTTCTCATTCTTTCCATCCAGGTTCCTGAGGGTACCTCCCAAAGATAATACCTACACCAAGTTTGTATTGCAGTCTTTACTTTCTCTGAAACTAAACTGAGGCAGATAGTAAGCTGCAAGTTGCAAAGAAATAGATGGTGGATAACCTCTGATTTAATTTTAGGACAACTTTTTTAAATGACTGCTCCTTTTAAGAATATTTTATGCTTAAATTCTTTATTAAGAAAATATTAAAAGTAGAGAAAACTTGAGAAATAGTGAATAAAGGAAATCTAATTATAATCCTATCCCTTTAGTAATGTAGTACAATGACTAGCCAGCATATCTGTTCTAGGGAATTGAACCCAGGGCCTTTGCATTGGGCTACATCACTAGCCCCTCACTCCTTTTTTTTTTTTTTTCATACTAGAAATCGAATTCACAACCTCACATTTGCCAGGCAGGTGCTGTGCCACTGAACCCTACCCCTTTCTTTTGAGATGCTAAATTGCCCAGGTAGGATTGGAAACTACAATCAGCCTTCTGCCTCAGTCTCTCAGAGTGCTGGAATTTCAGGTATGTGCCACCATACCCTGGAACTGGCCAGAATTTTTACATACTGTATTTCTTTTCAATATTTTTCAATATTGAAATATATTTCAATATCAAAAAAATTACACTTTTTATTCCACTTTATGTTATTTTTAGCTCAATGTCTTCTTATTCTTGAAATGTTATAAAATAGCCCTAAAACCATTGCTTTCAGTAGTGTTCCCTAATATGATCTCTTTATTTGTTGATCTCCCCCAGAGGTCTCTGGACTATTGAAAGACTGAGTCTGTGCCTTATCTTTTCTCCACAGCACTAGCTTGGTGCCCAGCACTTCTTAAGAGCCTCATTATGACTAAATCAATCAGCAAATGCACCATAATTTGCTTTGGCATTTTTGTATAATTACATGGACTTTTTGCAAATTTTCAAGCTTGTCATGCATGCTACAGTATACATACAGTATTTAGAACTTTTGAGATTTTCCATCACCCCTTCTCTTTCTGCATCTGTGTTGGCCTCATTCATGTGACAAACACTGGCAGTCAGTTCATGTGAAAAGTGGTGGAGCAAATACGTCTGAACACATTATCCTTTCCATTGGCTCAGCAACTTACGCAGAACAGTTCAACTGAGATATGCAGACCACACAAGCAACCTGAAACTTGCCATCCTTGTTGGAAATTTCCTTTAAGGTTATTCCATACTGAGAAGTACTCCTGGGGCTCCTCAGGGGGATACATTGTAATTCCTTCCACTGATCACAGGTCTAATTTATTTGCTGGCTGACATGGCTTTGTTTCCAAATGGCTTCTAAACATTGTACCACTAAGTGATAACTCAATAATACAGCAAATGTATTCTTCACTTCTAATGTGCCAGATTCTTCACATATAATTTCCATAGTACAATCTCCTGGGTGTGGGAAGTATACTAGACTATGGAAATTATATGCAAAGAACTATATACCATATGAAAGAATTATACATCGTATGTAAAGAATTATATACCATGTAATTCTCTGAGGTACTTACACATATTTTCTTATAAAGAAATGGGAACTAAGAGAGTTTAGAGAATTTGCCCAGGGTTACACAGAAGAATTAAGAATAAAATATAATTTCATTTTATACAGTTTTTTTTTTTTTTGCCTAAGAATTAAATGTTAACTCCCAGGACTGGTTCTCTGCCAAAGTAGAAATGTTGCCTGTTTGAATGACATAACCCAAAAGATATTAAAATAGTACCCTAGTCCTAGAACTTTACCTAGTTCCTTATACTGCTTTGGGCCTAGAGATGCCATCATGAATTTACTTCTTGAATTATGGTGTTGTCGGTGAATGCACCTTGTGAAAGAGAAACAGAACTGACCTAGGAGGGGCCATACATTAAGACATTTGTACTGTAGACATGTTGACCTCAGTTACCATATTAGTTCTGAGGTTTCTCAACTAGCTGCAAATTTGCATTATTATTCCTGGGCTGCTTTTTTAAATATTGCAACCTGACCTCACCTGCCCATTTGAGACGCTGATTTGGTGGAGCTGAGCTAAGGTTGAACCAGCCTTGGGAATTCCTGAATTAATTGACAACCCTGTAAAAATCCTGAAATAAGTAAGAATTAGAATTAGAAACCTTTACAATTAAAAGCAACTAAGTCTTAGAAGCTGCCTATATATATATATATATATATATATATATATATGCTCATCGACAGATGAATGAAGAAGGAAATTGTGGTATATATTCACAACAGAGTACAACTCAGTCATAAAGGATGTTTCAATCATTTGTAGGGAAATGGATGCACACCAAGACCATAATGTTAAATGAAATAAATCAAATACACAAATTTAAATATCATATGATTTCTCCTATATGAGAAATCCAAAGTATAAATAATTTAAAGAACAAAGTAAAAGATAGATTATGGGACAAAGGAAGACTGACATGGTGGAGACAGGAAAGGGACTGAGGGTGAAGGAGAGAAAGGAGGGGAAGGGGGAGTAAAAAAGATCAAGAGATGATGCGCATAGGAACCAATTCCCCAAAACGAACGCACATATTATGTATATACTACATAAACATATACTATGAAATTTATATACTGTATAAACATATACTATAAAAGAGCAAAGAATCAGTAGGCTTTGTTAAGAATGTCTTTTAGGATCCTGAGTAAAAAGGTAACTCTCACATCTAATACGTAAACGAAAATGAAAAAGTCAACACCAACAAACTGGGCCTGGGAAGACTTTGAAGACAATTAGTACATCTTTGCAATACATAATGATTAGAGTTCTCAAGGGGAGTTGGTACATGTACAGAACACATCTCAACTCTTCTTTCATCCCCTTCTTCTCCCACGTCCCTTCCTCCTTCCCTTGGTCCCCTTTCCATTTGTAAAAAAAAAAAAAAAAAAAAGCTGTCTTCTTATTTTCTATGATTGATGCCTTGTTTTGCTCTATTTATATTTTGGGTTTCTCATTTGTTATGTTTTTTGTTTTCTTTTCTAGATGTCTTACCAAAGCTTCATGTGGTCACAGGGCTTTTCTGGGGGTGGCTGAATTTAGAATGTGTAGTTGACTCATGGTGCAATGCCAGGATTAAGAGTGCTGAGACTGAGGGTGGGTGATTGCAGGATCAGTCTACTGATGAGTTTAGCACTACCCTAGTCCCAGTAGTCTGGATAAGGTAAAAGGGGCAGAAAGATGTTGCCCCTTGTTGCTTTTGCTACCAGTGGTTGGCATGAACTGTTCTCCTCTGTGATGGCCTTCTGCCAAGCCACTCTCCTTTGGAGTCATCTAATTATGAACCGAAACCTCTACAAACTGTGAGCAAAATAATTTTATTTTAGATTTAATTAATTTATTTTAATTTAATTTTAGATTTTGGGTATTTTGTCTCAGCAATGAGAGAAAAGTAACTAAGACATCATTCAAAAGAAATCATGCAATATTCAATCTTGTATATAGATTTATTTTACTTTAAAAATCTTCTTTGAGACAGGGTCTTGCTATATAGTTCAGGCTGGCCTTAAATCCATGGTGATCCTCCCACCTCAGCCTCGTTAGTGCTGGGATTATAGGTATGCACCACCATGCCCAGCTCCATTCTCTTAAAATTATATTGTTAAGGTACATCTATTTTCCCACAAATGATTCAAGTTTATCCTTCTTTAGGCACAACAGTATTCCATTGTGTATAAATATCATTTTTCTTTATCCATTTCTTTATCCATGTCATTTATGGACATATGGGTCACTTGCAAGATTTAGCTATTTCTAATTATGCTACTATAAACATGTGTATCCATATATCACTGTTATATGATGTTTTTAACCTTCAAGAAGACACCTAGGAAGGAAATAATAGGGTCAAAAGGAATTTCTACTTTTAGCTTTTTGAAGAATCTCCATATTGATGGTCATAACTGTTGTACAAGTTTACATTCCTATCAATAACAGAAGGATTCTTTTTTCCCCACAGCCCCGCAAGCATTTGTTATTATACTTTTCTTGATGATAGTCATTGTTTCTGGAGTAGGACAGAACCTCAGTGCTGTTTTAATTTGCATTTCTCTAATGGCCAGAGATGCTAAACATTTTTTCATGGATATATTGGTCGTTTATACTTGTTTCAATCTGACAAAGGCTATGGATGACAGACCTACTGCCAACATCATATTAAATGAAAGCTTTCCCTCTAAAATTAGGAACAAAACAAGGAGGTTCAATATCATCACTCCTGTTCAATACAGTATTCAAAACACTAGCCAGAGCAATTAAGCAAGATAAAAAAAAAATTAAAAGGCTATGTACAAGGAAAAGAAGCCAAATTACCATTACTTGATAGTATAGATACCCATATTTCTATAACTGACAGATTTAGTGCAATTGCCATCAAAATACTAAGAGCATTCCTCACATAACTAGAGAAAACAATCCTAAAATTCCTATGGAACCAGAAGAGACCAGAATAGCAAAAGTAATCCTGGGTAACAGCAGCAAATCAAGAGGCATTCCTATCCTGGATTTCAAGTTATATTACAGAGCTACAGTAAAGATATATTTTTTTATGTGTTTGTATCAGACTACTGTTTTGTTAGAGCTTTATCTTGGAGTTTCCAGTCCTTCCTTCCATCTAATTACATACTTCCTAGGTGTCTTCTCCTCTCCTGAAGATCTTAGTCTCTATTTCTAGTCATATTCCAAGGCCTATGCTAAAAATAGTGTGGGAATGGAAGTGGGCAGAGATGAAACCTAGATCAAACCAAGCAATTCATTCTTGTTAGGTGTCACCAGGAAGGGAACAAGCCGAGGATCAGAAATTTGCATGAACAACTGGATGGAAACAAGAGAGTCTATGATAGAGAAATCTTACATACAGAGGGAAGATTGGCCTAAAAAGTTTTCCCACGGTCCTGACACACACAAACACAGCTTCTGTATGCACCTGTGGCATAATCTTAGGGACAAAGGAAACTCTGAGGAACCTCTGAGCTAGCTAGGTACACCAGTAGTCAGCTAAAGAAAGTCAATCAGCCTAGAAGCTAAAGAAAGAATGATTTCCTTTGGGTATTTTTAGAAGCAGAAATATTGAATTTCACTGTGGTAGAAATGAGATAGAAATGATGAATTTATTGATTAACTACATCTTTTTGCTAGGTAGTGTTAAAGTATTTCATTATTTAATCTGCACAATAACTATAAAAATATTGTAGTCATTACTTTCTCCAATAGATGCAGCCAACTGGTACACAGCACCATTTCTACCTTCCTTGAGCTACCTTCCTGTTGTCCACAGGCTAGAAAACTCAGTCATTTCCTGGATCCCTGGTAATGAAGGTGAAGATGTGAGACAGAATTCACAAAGTACAAGTCAGGCGAAATTTAGAAGGTAGAAATGAGAGGAAGGGAAATTGCAATGTTTGCTAGCTTCATCTGGGAAAAAGAAAAAAGTATGGAGATACCAGTGCCTCACCTCCAGCCTCCAAGGGCAATGGTAGTAGTAGTGGCTGCTGGTTTCAGTGGTTCAGGGTCCTGACAATTGCAGAGGCGATGGAGGCCTCCTAATGTCTGAATGATGGCCATGAGGGAATGGTCTAGACCTCTGATGCTCCAAAGACAAGCTGCTGATTCTTCACCACCCAAAGGTTTTGTGCCTATATTGTGTAGTGTCTCAAGAGTCATTCCTACATGCCCAACCTAGAGCCCACATCTTTAGCCCTTCCCATCATTTTATATGTATTTAATTACCAGCAGTAAATCCCTTTATGCTTCAAAATTCCAAAGGTGATTTTTCCCACACTAAACTTTCTTTTAACAGATGAAGAAATGGAGTCTTACTCTGTAACAATAAAGGTCACTCCACTAGTAAGAGATAGACCCAGAACTCAGAAGAACTAGAGTGAAGCGTTCATAGGCTATATTTCTACTAGGTTTGACAAAGCAAAGTACTACAAAGCCAAATTCACATACACTCTCTTCCCACTTTTAAACCTTTGAGTTGCACTTGTGATTGCGGTAAGTGCTTAACTTAATTGGTTTGCATCCATGCCGAGACCTCTGGGATGCCGCTTACATAACTCATCCGCAAGAGCCTGTCTTGCCAATAAGTACTTGCAGATGGCTCTCTCTCAACAGCCACATTAAACACAGAGTACTGTTCTCTGAAACTAGCTACTTAGCTACCCTAAGTCTTGGAGTCAGAGGAGCTGAGGGCAAAAAAAAAAAACTTCTTTTGGTTATTTTACACTATTTCCTGGTACAATCCTCATAGAAGCACTGGGAGATAAGCATGATTATTGACCACATCTTAAAAGATCAGGAAACTGAAGCACACAGATCGTCACCTGCCCGTGTGTATGCAGCCAGTGAATGGTAGAGTCCAGATACTAACTCAGAAGGTCTCTCATTTGTAATGACACAGACTTTTAGTCACACTCAGAATGTTTTTTTTTTTAATTTTATGTGCTAGAGTTAACTGCATCAAGTCCTCTCTGCAATGAAATCAGACAGAAATAAACAGACCAACAATGATGAATTTTGGCCTCTTTTAGGGTCAGTCCTCTGCTCCAGCTCTGTCTGGTACATTCTCTTCTCGGGAATGCAGGGCTGGTGCTTCTGACTGCTCCAAGTAAGCTGGACCAGGGAAGCTTTAATCTCACTGCAACCATTTATGATAGCTGTAATGGGTTTTCTCCAACATCCTTCGCTTTGCCTGTATGCAAGAATCACCTTGTGCATAACTGTCCATTCCCTTTCTGTGAATGTACAGTGGGCACAGAAAAATACAGTCAGAGCACAGACATGTGGGCAAGGGGGAAAAAATAAAAGATATTACCAGAAAATGGTTAACATCTGCAATCTCATGAAAATTTAAAATCAGAGTAAACACAGGGCTCTCTAATTAGACGGGTCTCATCCTCCTGACCAGCCTTTCTACAACTCCCATTTCTCCTAGAATAGATCTTCATGAAGGTGAGCGTCTTTTTAAAATTCTGCACTACAGAAAGCCAGGCTAAGATGGTTCTGTCGAAATTACAAAACACAATACTTTCAAATAGCTGCTGAATTATTTAGTGACTTTACACTGTCCAAATGCTGGGCTCTTTGGGTAGACAATGTCTTGGTTTCCCTCCTATCTCTTTTGTTATGACATTCAGTAAGTGGAGAGATATTGCTCTTCTTAATAATTTATAAAATAATAATCCACATTAAGAATCAAGCTCCTCTGATAGGTTTGTGGTTTTGTATCAGGTAGTCAAGAGGATGGGAAGCCTGACACTCTTTTCTACTTCAGTTAAGTGATTGATCCTGGCATGCACAAGCTTAACTTTTTAGTATTTGCTTCTTTTTCATCACAATCTTTTCTTCCCTCCTCTAACTTTATCTTCTGTGGTTTCTTGAAATGTAAACTCTGTTTGCTACCACTTCTTGTTGGCATCTGACCATCTGATCAGCCCTACAGTGAAATATGTAATGAGAAGCAGTGCTGGATGCGTGCTTCTGCCATACACTTGACATTTTAGAGTTTCATATCCACTTTGGCAAAGTCATATTTCCATGCCTATTTCCAGAGAGGAGGAAATAATAAAGGAAAGGAGGGAGGGAGGGATTAAAGAGAAGAGGCCACGGGTGTGTAGCTCAATGGTAGAGAATTTGCTTAACATGCACAAGGTCCTGGGTTCAACCCTACCACTAGGGAAATAAAAAAGAACATAAAACATATTTATGAACAGGTTTGGTATATATGCTTTTCTCTTTGGAGTATACAATCATTCCCTTATCTTCACATACAGTTTATGGCTCGGTTCATGTGAATTCTTTAACAGCCACAGGAATCAGTTACATGAACAGTTATCTTCTTACTCAGAGCCCAAAGGTTCTAAAAAGCTCTGAAAGTAGCTTAAGAACATGGATCTTGACTTGTTCAGCATTGCCCCACAACAGAGCTTAGCACAGTACCTTGAACATTCATCCGGTCGGTATCAATTTAGTGGTTATAGTTCTGTCTGAGAATACAGTCACGAGTAACACCAAGAGTGCAGCCAGTAAAAAACCAGAGGTGCTGTAGGTGCTACAACAATAGAATGCACCCGGGGCTGTGGGAGCACCAAGAGAGGGGCTACAGATTGACTCAGCCCACAGAAGACAGGAAGTGACATAGAGGTGGCAGCATCTGAGCTCGAGGCTGAGTAAAAGTTTGCCAACTGATGGAGCAGCATGGGAGCTAGAATGATAGGAAAGAGCGTGGGAGAATGGGGAGCAGGGGTAAAGCAGAGAGTTCCTGCTAAGTGTTAAGCAATGGAAAGACAGGTGAAGATCTTGAAAAGACAGGTAAAGGAACTTGAATAGCATGCTGCAGATTGCCTGAGAGTGTTGGCAAGAGCAGAGAGAAACGTCACTCTCCTACATTTTTGGTGGGCATATTCAAGTCATAACCTTTATGGAGCACAGATTGGCAATCTTTATCCAATATCACAATGTACATCTCTTTTGACCTGGCAGACACCTCTAGGAGCTCATCCTATGGGTATAGTAAAAAATTATGTATGTATGAGTTTACTTATTAAGGCCTTGCCGGCAAAAACAAAAGACTAGAAAAAACAAAACCTGACTCCATAAATGAGTTTGTTAAATTAATTGCAGATGCGCCCACCTGTATGAACCAGCACCTGGCGGCTGCACAATACAAGTCTGATGGGGCGCTGCTGCTTGGTGCCTCAGCCTTAGTGGTTTCAAGGATCCATGTGCTGCTCCGAATAATGGTTTCTGCTCTGCTGGAGTCTAGACAGAAGCCAGAGTGGCTGACCTCCCTTGGAGGGGGGACAGAGGTATCCCAGTGGCTTCTGATTCAAGTGTTGAATTGTGGGAGTTGGATGAGAGATATTATTATTGCCAGCAAATTCTGCAAGTATGAGCATGATGCCATTGTGTCTACAGCCAGCGTCCTGGGCTCCGCACACAAGCTGTCAGTGGTAGCCAAGACTCCTGCATCAAGATTTGGGACCCTGCTCAGCAGGAGGTACAGAACTCATACAGAGCTCATGAGGGGCAGGTTACCTGCCTTGCTGCCTCTCCCCACAAGGATCTGTATTTCTTCTATGTAGGGAGGACAACAGAATCTTACTCTGGGATACTCCATGTCCCGAACCGGCATCACGGATGGGCTGCAACGCCTCTGGCTACCTTCCTCCTCCCTGGTTTGTCATCCTCAGCAAAGACTTCACTTCTCTGGTGATAAGAATGGTACTATGTCCCTTGTGAATATCAAGAGTGCAAAGTGTGCCCTCAGCTCAGCTATGCACACTTAGTGTGTCACCAGACTGGTGTTCTTCCCACGCAGTATTCGCTTCCTGGCCTCCCTCAGTGAAGACTGCTCCCTGGCTGTGCTGGACTCAAGCCTTTCTGAGGGGTTCAGAAGCTGAGTCCATAGAGACTTTGTGAGAGATGCTACTTGGTCCCCACTCGGTCACTCCCTCCTCACCATGGGCTGGGACCACCAAGTCATTCACCATATTGTGCCCATAGAACCTCTCCCATGCCTCAGACCCAAGAGTACTGCTGAGTAGATGGCATTTAAGAAGAAGACAAACCCCCTTGAGGGTCACTCCTTCTCCCTGCCTCAGTTTGTGAGACAACACAGGAGACCTTTCTTTCTATAGTGTATTGATACCCAAATCTGTAAAGTTAATGGGGATTGCATTTTAACCTGAGGGAAGCTAGATTCTGGGATACTGTAGCTGCAGCAAGGAAAAACTTTCTAGGAAATGGAGATATATAGATATAAAGATATAGATATACAGATATATAGATATAAATATCTGAGTGCATTTGTGGGGGGGTTAAAATCATTCTTAGTTTTTCCAAACACCACTCCCTCCCCTCCCCCAGAAAAGTTGACAGAAAGTTTTATGCTTCTTGAGTAGCTGTTTTTGGGGAATTGGCTGAGTTTTGGAAGCAACTCTTATGCTATTCATAGAGATAGCAGCAACTTATTTTATAGCGCTTAACTCACCATTATGGGAAATAATTCCATGCATAAGAATCCAACCCAGCTACCTGGAAGAAGAAGCAAGATATGCTTACCAAAATTCTGCACAACTCCTTGCCATTAAACTGAATCAGAAATCTATGGCTGCAGTTTGGCTGGTGTTTATCTAATGCCTGCTCCTCTGCCTCCATGGCGCTGTGTATAATAGAGATGAGGGTTTTTCTGTCCTAGATTCCATAAAAGGAAGTTAAGGATGATGGCGATCTTAAACAAATTTAAGAAACTACATGTACTACAAGTGAGATTACAAAACTGACATGTACTGTTACAGAGAAATCTTTTGTCACTTTTCCCACCCAAAACCAGCCTGGGATCTCACCTGCTTCTGGACCTCTATCTCTGGATGTAGGAGGAAGTCTGAATGCTGTATTGTGGACTCCTAGGATTTTAAAATCCAGCTCAGGGAAAGAATGAAATGCTGGTTGGTGAAATAAAGAATTTATGCACAAATAAATAAATAAATAAATTGCAGTATATTCATAGAATGGAATATGATGGACAACTATAAAAAAAGAAAGGAGAAAATTCCTTATACACTGACAGGGAATATAGTCTAAGGCACACAGGTATAATAAGAGTGTAGGTCAGTAGGCATAGTTTGCTACCATCTGGGAAAAAAAACCACACACATACTTAAATATATATTTACACGTATGTATCCACATGTGTATAAGGAAGCACACATGTTTATAATTAATGAAACATCTCAAGAGAGATACCCATGAGGCTGGCAAAAGCTCTGGATGGATGGAACATTCATGAGAGGATTGTTACCCTCCACCATTCTGTACCTCTTCAGTTTTGAGCTATGTAAACATAACACCCTGCCAAATAAATCGAATAGAGTGAAAACTTCTAAAAAAGAGATATGATATAATCAGACACGTTTTTCAGGAAAGCAGAAACTCTGGGGAGAAGAATGCAGAGGGAGAGCATGGTGACACACACCTACAATCCCATCACTCTGAAAGGCTGAGGCGGGAGGATCACAAGGTTGGCGTAACCTGGGCAACACAGTGACTTAGCAAGGCCCTAAGGGCCATGTGGGCGAAGCATCTGGGGATGGAGCTCAGCCTGGAGGCCCTGGACTTAATGCTGCTACTACCAAAAAAACAAACAAACAAAAAAACAGCACGAAAAAGAGACAGGGAGACTGCTTAAGAGGCCACTGCAGGCAGCCAGTCATGACAGGGCGGCACCTTGACCACAGTGAAGGAAGCAGGGAAGAAAAGCACAGATTCAGGCACCATCTTACCTTGAGCATTTACTATAGGCCAGGCATGCTGTATGCATGGAGTCGAATAAGAAACTGTACTTGTCTTATTTTTACAGATAAAGAAACTGAAGTTCAAGTTCTGTGCCTTATGAAAAGTCACACATGTAGAGTAAATAGAACCGTGATTCAGACGTTTACACCTATCCTACCAGGAACTATTGCAGCACAGACGGAATAACCAGATCTGGACACAACTAGCTGCGATTTGATAAAGAGAATAAGCAACACATGAAAGTCTTTTGGTAGTTCTGAAAGATCTCTGGAGCTCCTGAAATCATATGTGGTTCAGGGAAAGTGTGTGGGCCGGAAACCAGGGCACCCCTCAAGGTGCAGATGGTCCCAATGTCCTGGGACTAACTCAAAAGTCACGACCTCCCTAGGACACACTGAAGCCAGCAGCTCTCCTGGTCTCCTCTGGGGGACTCAGCTCCCTGCTCCCAGGGTCTGCCAGGGCCAAATGTGCCTTTCCCTCAGGCAGGAAGTGCTAGAAGGGCTTCCCTGGAGGGCCGTTTGGCTGGAACAGGCTCCATATTTTCCTTTCCCATCTCTCTGCAGTATCAAGTGTGTGACTATTGATTTCCTCCCTGCATTTGTTTTTGTTATCCATTATTTATGGAATCATTTTTCCATCCTTCGTGCATGAAGGCAAATTTTGTGTAAAAATCAATGCATGAGCGCTGCCGATGGCTTGTTGCATTTCCTCAGCTTTCATCTCCAAGACACAGGTTCTGGGGAAATGCAGAGCAGGATAGTGGGGAACTCTGCAGAGTGGGAAGGGGAGGAGAGGGACAGGGCTAGGTTCAAACACCTGACTTAAGACACTTAGTCTGGTGGGGGAAGGGGGGTTCTACAGCATTCATATTCTGTTCAGCTGGCCTGGACGTCTAGGTAGGAATTACAGTCTTTTGTCCTGATCTAACCCCCATGTCTCTTGTCCTTTTGCTCAGCTGCAAGGAAGGAAGGGGTGGGGTCCCAGCTGCAGGCTCTCTTCTGATTCTGTGTTTCAACACAGAAAGCCACAGGACTGTCCAGGGTGGAGGGCTGAGTGGGATGGGCTCAAGGGATTATTCCAGACTGCAAGGCCACCCTGAAGGAGCACGTGATGGTGGGGCAGGGGAGGGATTAAAAGCAACGCTGGCACCTAACACGTGCTCTTAATGGGCTCCTGCTCTGTGTCAACCTGAGAACTTCACGGGGACTCTTCCATGAGCTTCCACACAACTTGGGACTTGGGAGCTCAGCTGGTATAAAGAAAGGGGCAGGGCTGGGGATTTAGCTCAATGGCATAAGCACCTGAGGCAAGCATAAGCATGCTTAGCAAGCATGAGGTTGTGAGTTCGATCCTTAGTACAAAAAAAAAAAAAAAAACCAGCAGCAGCAGTACACTTGATGTCAGAAAGTCCCAGTTAAAGTTCCTCCTTGACTCCTTCCTGGCTCCTTATTCTTTCACTGTCTTAGCCCACCCCCCTTCACACTAGCTAAAGTGAGTGCTTCCAACCTGGTTACTTGCTCTCATGCACCTCCATTTCCTATATGTGCATTTCATGTACCCATATTTGTAACACTTTGTGTCTCTCTGTTCCCAGTTCAAATCTAAGTAAAGTCCCAGCAGCAGGAACCTTGAGCACCTATCTTCAGATCCTAGTGTGGTGACCATGTGACAGGCAGTGGAGTCTTGTGAGTTACTGCCTCCATCACTCTCGTTTTCCACCCAGTGACCTGCCCAGGGTCACATCACTAGCAGCTGGCATAGCTGGCATTTATAACCACGTCTGCCTGAGCTACTTCCTTTCAATGCTTCCTATTTTCAAGTTGCATGAAATCATATTCAAGCTGTCAAAAGCAAAAACCAGCAAAATGTTCCTTGTGATACTGCTGTTTCTACTGTATCCTCTTTCTATCTCCATTCTATCTACTTTTACTGTTGGTCAGTGCCAGAACCTGGGGCACCTTTTTTCAGTGCTTCTAACCAACCAGGCAGTCCTTGAGAGAACGCGCTCCAGTTTCCAGCATGCTAAAGGTGCCCAGAGTCACCCACCCCTCTCCACCGGCTTCGGCAGGGGTTCCAGTGGGATGGTGCAGTGTGACTCCATCCAGGCCGCAGTTGGGATCATCAGCTCTGCTCCAGGCTCAGTCTGGCAGGAGATCAGAATGGATCTTTGTAAAATTTATTAAACTTCAGTTTCCCAAATGACAGGATGCCTGGGCTAAATGCAACCAAAGCTTCTCCTAAGACTGTGCCATTTCCCTCTTGTGTAAGAATTTGTTGTTTGCTAAAGAAGCTTCCTAACTCAGAGGCACAGACTTGCTGCGGCAGGCTCCAAGGACCAGTGCTTTTTTTAAATTTATTTTGTGTGTGTGTGTGTGTGTGTGTGTGTGTGTGTGTGTGTCGGGGATTGAATTCACGATCTTGCATTTGCCAAGCAGGCACTTATGCCGCTGAGCTAAACCCCCAGCCCAGGATCAGTGCTTTTTTTTTTTAAGTGAAACTCAGAAAGACAAGGAGATCAAGCTCTAACTCAACATTGTCCAAGGTCAAGGTTTCTCCCAAACACAACCAGGAGTATACCCGTGACTCAGAAAAGCAGTAAGTAGGGCACTCAGGAGGTATTTAGAAGCTCAGCAGAGCCACAAACCACCAAGGACTGGAAAAAACCCAGGGGTAGAAAGAACTACAAGATGTTATAGACCCTGAAAACATGTACGCCAAGGGATGGCAAACTGTGGC
This sequence comes from Hydrochoerus hydrochaeris, assembly GCA_004027455.1. NCBI lineage: Eukaryota > Metazoa > Chordata > Mammalia > Rodentia > Hydrochaeridae > Hydrochoerus > Hydrochoerus hydrochaeris. The sequence goes on from PVLA01002798.1 coordinate 169,593, forward strand.
CCCTAGGCACAAGCCCACCAATGGCTCATCTTTATAAATAAGGCCACAGAGACACTGCCTCTGCAGTTTGCTGGTGTGCTGACTATGGGTGTTTCTGTGCAACACAAGTGAGTCAAACAGTTGCAACAAAGATGAAGGTCCACAAAGCCTAAAATATTTACCATCAGGCTCTCTCTCTCTAGAGTTTGCCACATTGTATTCAGCATTAAAGATTCCTCAACATAATCATGACCATTAAGAAAATAAAGTTGGGCCAGGGATTTAGCTCAGTGGCACAAACACCTGCCTGACAAGCACAAGGTCCTAAGTTCAATTCCCAGTACAAAAAAAAAGAAAGAAACAGTCGTTCTTTGGTTAAGAATATTTGAGAAGTGTTCCACCATGTACCTGTCTCCTGGAGGAGTCATCCTAAAAGACTGGAAAGCCAGGCATGGTGGCGCATGCCTGTAATCCCAGCACCCCAGAAACTGAGGCAGGAGGATCGTTGCAAGTTCAAGATCAGCCCAAGTTACAAAGTGAGCTCAAGACCAGCCTGAACTACATAACAAGATCCTGTCTCAAAAAAAAAAAAAAAAAAAAAGACTGGAAAGCCCTGCAGTTCAAACAGACACCAACAGCAAAACACTCTGAAAATTTCCCAAACTTATTTCACTTGTCTGTGGGACACTTTTCATGTATGTAGTGGTGTGGGGCCCACAATTTGGTAAATATCTATATAGGTCACTATTTCAAAATGTCAGTCATCCCAAGACCTATGTATTTGCCATCTGTCTGTACCACCCATATACTGTTTATTAAATGCATTTACTAAAAATGTTTACTATGCAATTTTCTTTAAATTTACTCCTTTTTAAACTTACTCTCAACTGGGCAACTATATCCATGAAATCATGGGCCTGTATGTGCATATGCACACGCATCTGTACATACATGTAGGGGGAGGGTGTAGCTATAAAAATAGATACATTTTTTGTGTCCCCACTTAATGATCCCCATCCACTGGTGGGGGAAGGTATAACACACTTTGGTATATTAGTCTACCCTGCACTGTGCAGTGTGGTAGCCACTAGCCACACACTGCCTTTAAATTTAAATTAAGTTGAATAAAAAATTAGCTCCTTGGTTACATTAGATACCATGGTCCTCAATGACCATATGTGGTTAGTGGATACCACAATGGACAGTGCTGATAAAGAACATGTCCATAATCTCGAAAAGTTTTATGAGACATATGGCCTTTCTAGAATCCTTTAAAATAACTCAGTATTATTGTCTCCCTCACCATTCTTCTCCCTATCAAATTTTTTATAACTCTTCCAGAAAATCATGAGATATAGAGCTATCAGGACTGAAGCCAATACTCTTATCTCCTCAAAGTCCACACCATATAGAAAATCCCTGTCTCTCTGTCTCTCACATACACACCCCAGTGTCACCAATGTCTATCCTGTAGGCTGTATAAGAAAGATCTAGAGCTGCCCTCAGAGATAACAAAGCCAATCTAGAACCTTGCGGACCAGGCAAGGATGTCATCAGAGCATTGTCACTGTGATCTGAGAGTTCCCAATGTGCAAAAGACTGAATTAGGCATCACATGTTGCTGATCTATAATCTAAATCTGAAATACAGATACAGATACTTACTTAGTTTGGCCTCCATGATTGTTTAAATTTTTTATTTTATGGTAGGAGAGTTAGCAGGATATATTTTACAAATCTAGATGTCTAGTTTCTCTGGAAAAATCAGAACACTTGTTAGCACTGTCCTAACATTGCCACATGGTGGTCCCTGGCAACACCAGGTAACTTCTGTCCCCATCAGGCGGGCCCAGCGTCCAGTTTACCTCAGTCTGCAAGAGTCCCCGCCACCCTGTTCGTGGCTCATCTTCTTCATGTATATGACCTTGGGCCTCTGAATCTGCTACTCAACATTCACCAGTTAACTTCCACCTATGCTTTCAACAGAGTGTCCCTCCTCCAGCATACTGTAAGTTTCCTTGGACCTAAGTGATAGCTGGGTGGCAACAAGAACAAGAATGAACTTGTTTTTCAGGACTGTTTGGAGCCCTAGAGAAATGGCTCTTAGATCCAGAGGAGACCACAGGTGCCTCTGAAAACTTACTAAAAGCTGAAGACTTAGAGTGAGAACACATATAAAGACATAATTTTGCAGGGGTACAGAGACACCTCTCCCCAGCACACATCCCTGGCTTTCCCAGAAGGCCTCAGAAACACTCTTCAGAATTCCTGCTTTGGAATCTTCCAACTAAAGTAGGGGAATGGACACATTCTTCATCTCTACTGTCCCCCAAAACCTAACCTTTAAACAACAACTAACAGATGTTTAAAGCATAAACCTTTATGAACAAACAGAATGACAAAAGAGACACATTATTTTTTAATTTGAGGTACATCTGAAGCAAATTCTCTGAAACATTTGCAAAGCAATTGCACCACACGTCTCTGGAGGCAGAAGTCAGGATGAGGCTGCAAAAGGGTTAGAGGCCAGGCTGCTTCCTCTACCTAGTCCAGGGACAACTGTCTTTCCTCAACCTGCCAGGAAACTAGGAACTTATCCACTGGCAATATTTTTAAAAAGTCATTTATTGTTGGGACACCAACCATAGTGAATGGTAGAAAACCATATTGAAAGCAAACAAATTAGCCGTACACTTTAAACATTGAAAGGGCCATTCTCCTTGCTTTACCCAACAGCTTAAACCTGGGCAACCAGGCATATGTCCTCCAATCAAGAAAGTCTCTAGAAATCAAACTAGTCCAAAAATAAAAAAGATGGGGCTGGGGATTTAGCTCAGCAGCATAAGCGCCTGCCTTGCAAGCACACAGTCATGAGTTTGATCCCTGGTACCAAAAAATGAAATAAAATAAAATAAAATAAAATAAAATAAAATAAAATAAAATAAAATAAAATAAAATAGATAAGGGAATCCCCAAGGAAATAGCTTCTCCAGACCACACTAAGCAGCAAAACAAAGTAAAACCAGCTAGGCACGGCAGTACATCCCTGTCATTCCAGCTACTTGGGAAGCTGAGGTCACAGGATCCCAAGTTTGAAGCCAGCCTGGGAAACTTAGACCCTGACTCAAAATAAATAAATAAATAAATGGCATATCCCCAGGTTTAATCTCCAGTACTTTTTTTTGGGGGGGGGGGAGTGGCGCACAGTAAATCTCAACAAAAGATTTTACCCAATTAACTAAATAGTATCTACTACAAGGAACAAAGTCCAAATAGACACACTGAAAATAAAAGCACCTGAGAAGAAATCTACTCTGAGAGAATAAGAAATTATGAATAATATTCTCAGAGATACAACTGAAAATAGAGTACTCAATAAGATTTTTAAAGGAACAAAAAGATCTGTTAGAACATTTTTAAATGATAACAGAAGTTAAAAAAAACACTCAATAAAAGGACTAGAGGATAAAATTGAGGAAAATCACAAAATAACAAAAAGGCAAAGAGGAAAGTAGTAGCCAAATGAAAAGTAAATCAGGGAAGTCATCAAGTTGATCCAGCGTCAAAATTATAGGCATTCCAGAACAGGAAAAAATTAGAAAACTTCAAAGAAATCATACGAGAAAATTTTCCAGGATAAAAGTTTTGAGTTTCAATATTGAAAACTGCTTAGCAGAATAAACTTATATAACCTACACAGTAAACTTATATAGCTTATAAGCTTCCAGATAAATAAAACAAGTTTCCTATGACAGTTAAGGAGAATGGCTGCCAGCAGGCCTACAAGGGAACCAGTTGGATTTGAGGTGGATCAGAAGGCTCAAGTGGAGATTTCTTCAAGAAGATTAAAGGAATACAACACTTTATATGTTTGAAAGGGATGACAGGAGAGTGCATAAACAAGCATTTAGAGTTAATTAACAATAAACATACAAAAGACAAAACAAAGGAAAAAATCAGTAATTATTAATGCCCAGAAAAAGAAGATATTGCACAGGAAAGGAAAAGTAACTACATTACATGTGTCCTTCTGGGCTCAGGAGTAAACACTGTTTGCATATAAGACATGGAGACTGACAGTTGATCCAAACAAAATTAAGATTTAACCAAATAGTGAGGGGATGAGAATTGGAGTAGGCATGAGAGTGAGCTCTATGTCCACTGTTACTGCAAAGAAGTGGTCTGTGCTTACCACCGAGTGATCAAGAGGTGCTGTTGTACATGTGATTGTTAGAGACAGTGGGGTAAATGTCCACAGAATCACCTCAGAGGGTCACAGATTATTGCCTTGGGGAATCAGGGTGTGCGAGCAGGAGGACAGAGGATGGTTCTTTTTCAAAGCACACCTTGCTAAACGGAGTCTAAACTGCAGACACATACAAACTTTGAGTTTGAAACTAAATGAAAAGGAATGGATATCCTACTGTGGCTCTTGGGAATAACATAAACATCACCTAACTCCCACCCCTTAAGCCTTCTCAATCTTATAACACAACCTATGATAACCCTTTTGATGGCATAGAAACTACTGTCCTTCAAGAGTTTAAAAAATAAAGAATAAATTAAATTTAAAAAAAATTTTAAAAGCAGCTCTTTTTACAGTTCCCACCCTGTGAAACCACAGTAACAGGGGCTTCAGCTCTGAGGATGAGCCCAGCTACAGACACATCACCAGCTGGTTTGCTCCGGAGAAGACCTGTCTAACATTTCATGCACAAAAAAAGGGAGGCCTCGCGTATGCTTTATCCCACGGGCTGGCAGCTGACGATGAGAAGGAGCAGATCCATTGTTGCAGTGGTCTAGTTTGATTTCCAGCAACACAAACTTCCCTCTCCGGTTGACTCTTAAGCTTCCTCCTGTCATTTTGTAAAAAACCATAGTCAAGTTCCATATGGTGGTGCCACCCAAAGATACGCTAAATCCCAGGACTCTGGAGTCTATTTTGAGCCTCCCTAGCTTCCGACTTTTTGGGGGGTTGTGGGGGGCAGCATTTATAGGCTACAAAGTATGCTAACAGGGACATCATGCAGCTTACAACGAGTTCCCATGCACCACAGACAGGTAACGAGCAGGCTAACTTGTCAGCCCATAAACTGGCCCTGAGCTTCAGAGAATGAGCTATCACTAGTACCAAGCTAAGCACAAGTTCCAGGGGTTGGATTCCAAGTTCTCTTTTGAGTTCACTGTGCCTTGAGCAGGGCCCATCACAGAATAATAATATAACAAATACATGCTGCATTAACTTACTAGATTTCTAGACTATAACTATTTCTTTTGAAGCCTAGCATCTACACAGAAATCAGAAGAGACTCCTTTTTTGTTTTTGGGGTTTTTTTTCCCAGTTCCTTGGTCAACTTGTATAGAAAATGAAAATTAAAAACAGCACTGCCATAGGATCTAGCAATCCCATTTCTGGTTATACAGCCAAAAAAATAAAATCCATAATGAAAGAGATATCTGCACTTCCATGTCCACTGCAGAATTATTCACAATAATCAAGATTTAGAATCAACCTAAGTGTCTGTCAACAGATGAAGAAAATGTGGTGTGTATATATGTAATGAAATACTATTCAGCCTTAAAAAGGAAGGAAGTTCTATCATTTTCAACCACACAAAGGAACCTGGGGGACACTATGCTAAGTAAGCCAGGCACAGAGACAGACTGTGTGATCTCATTTATATATGTTGAATGTTTGCTTTCAATTTTAAACATTATTAAATTTGGGAGACGTAAAAGTATTCTCTCAAATTGCAATACATTTTCTATGAAAAAAATTCCATAACAAAATAAAAGAATAACAATAGTTAATACTTTTTTATCTTCAAAGTAATTACTCAGAGTACAAGACATAAACAAAAAAGATTTTCTCTTACACAGAAAAACAGATCTGAGTACAAAACTTTCTTTTTAATGAATCTCTGAGAAATGTGTGGAATCTTAAAAAGCTGAGTTTGCAGAAGTACAGAGAAGAACAGTGACCACCAAAGCCTGGGATGAGGGGTAGAGAGATACTGGTCAAAGGATGCAAAATTTCAGCTGGACAGGAGGATTAAGTCCAGCTGTACAGTGAGAGGAATATAGTTAATTACAACATATTAGATTCTTGAAAGTCACTAAGAGTAGATTTTAAGTGTTCTTACCATAAAAAATGATAAATGTGAGAGGTTACATTTACTAGGCCGTTCTACAAGATATACATGCTCAAAATATGTTGTATACCATAAATATATACAATTTTTGAACATTTAGAATAAATAAGCTCTCTCACTTCCTTGCTGCCATGAGGTGAATATGCCTCCTCCCTGCACATTCCCGCCACGGTGAACTATGGTACAACAGCCCAAAAAAGTCAGAGGACAAGATACTCTAGACTGGAAACCTCTGACTCCATAAGCCACAGTGCATGCCCCCTTTGTCTTTCAATACTGTACCACGGGCAATGGCATTGAACTACATGCCACCTTTTTCCTCATTTTCAGACAGAATCTTGCTAAATCATTAAGTTGCCCAGCCTGGACTTGAATTCATGTCCCCCTGCCTCAGCTTCCCAGAGTCCAGGGATTACACGCATGCACCACCATGCCCAACTGTCTTTCCTTCTACAATAAATGCACAGGGCCAGAGGCTTAGCTCAGTGGCACAAGTGCCTGCCTGGCAAACGTGAGGTCCTGAGTTCAATCCCCGGTACCAAAATAAATAAAATAAATGCAGAGTATAAGGTTTCCACGTTTTACTTATTCCATATTGAGTCAAATGAAGATCTTCAGAAGCCTTAAGCCCTATCTTATGTTACACTTTCCTCTGTTTTTGTAATTAAAAGCAGAATCACTACCTGATAAACAATGTAAGAGGAATTTCGCTAAAACTGAAAATTTGACTATGATGACAATCGTTACTTAAATACCAGCTACTGAAGGCTTCTAAAAGACAGCCCTGCAAGAGTCTTAGGTGCATGCTTAGTCTGCTTAGAGCTTCCCACATGGCCTGTCACCTCTGGGACACTGAAGAGCCCAGAGGAAAAAACCTAAAAACAGCATCAACCTCCTCAACCATTCTAATACCATAAGATCAGGAAAAACAGGACCCAGAGGAAAGGAGCCAAAGTGACAAGAGAAGAGAAACTCATTTGTTTGTATTTGTTTATTTGTTTGTTAGGGAAGAAAAGATGGAAAAGAAGATAAAACTATACCAGTAGGCAAAGGTTTAAATAAAAGCCCTCAATCTAGTACCTACTCTGGAAAGCATTTTTGAGTGATTGCCCCCAAACGACATCTGCTTTTTCCCCTAAAGTCTCAATGGCTTCCTGTGCTAATACGACAGACATACAGTATCTTTTGAGTTTTTCTAACACAGTCAATTGATAAAAGAACAGTGTCTAATGCTTTTACTATTTTTATTAGTTTTATTAAGTATGCTTTGTGGTATCCAAAGGACAAAGCAAAGAAAGGAAAACATTTTTAAATTTTTATATTACATGCTTCTTCCTTTAATTTTAAAAAGAAGAAAAATAGAAATAAAATGAAAGTTTCAAACCAGGTCAATAGGAGAATAACAATAATTTATGCATTGTGCACTATCTTCACAGTAGTTACTCAGAATATGAGACATATGCATGAAATATTGTCTAGACAATATTAGCACAAATCTTTCTTTTCAATGAACTAAGAGAAACTAGCTATATAACCATCTTAACTCTCTTGTGTGTATATTTTTTTCTCTTTTTCTTTCTTTCCTATGTCCTTTCCCCCATCAGTTTCTTTCCTTTTGAACAGTTTCTTCCCAATGCACAATATTGATTGTACATTTTGGATCTTATTTATTCACTTATTCATTTTTGTAATTAAAAGCAGAATCACTACCTGATAAACTATGTAAGAGGAATTTCACCAAAACTCAAAATTTGACTAGACTATGAGGATAGCTTCCCACTCTAATGAGACAATGCGATGTTTACTCATGAGTCTATTTCACTTAAGAGTATGGTCTCGAGTTGCATCCATTTATCTCCATGCTTCTTTAAGAAACTTATAAAATTTTTGATTAGACAGCACCTGCATTTTTTTCGCTGGCAAGATCTAGCAGTGATTAGCTATAGATGGCTATCCATAGCAGCATTCACCGTCAGAGTGGAAAGAGATGTCACCTCACCTGACCATGTACCTGACACTGACACTGCCCCCCGCCCCACATGCCTACCATACTCACCAGAATCTCTGCTGGATTCCTCAGACAGGGACTCGCCACACAGCTCATGCTTTGAACCTTGGTGAAGGCCCAGGCCTTCTTTCTTCTATAGTGCAGAACTGTTTTCTCTGTACAACTTTTGGCTCCTACCTAGTTACACCTCTTAGGACCCATATAACAAGAGTAAGGTTTCTTCCACATAAAAATCCTTTTTTTTTTTTTTTTTTTTTTTTGTGCTTCATGACCTTGCGTTTGACAAGCAGGCACTCACGCCACTGAGCTAAAACCCCAGCTAAAAATCCTTTTGATTTCACCCCTAAAGACATAAGTTCATTTCTTTCTACAGCAGTAAACATGGCAGAGGAAAGAGCACAGCTGTCATGCATGGCAGGCATTCTGGGTTAAGTTGTTTGGTCCTATAATTTATTTGTTTTGTGACTTTGGATGAGCTCTTTAACCTTTATAATACCTCATTTGTAAAATATATATTATAATAGATACACTCCACTGAAGTAAACATAAAACATCTTAAAAGAGGCAAGCAGCATTTTGAACAGTATCTTTTAAAATTTCACCTGCATGAAGCTTTTATGTATCATCTCTTTAAATACAGATGTTGAGACAAACACATCCTTTCACTTTTGGGGGAGCAGGGTGTGGTGTGAAGAACAATCAAGCATAGTTCATCGCTGAGTTTCAAGTATTAAATATCTACCCTTCTAGAGTGATCGCCCAAAGGGTGCTTACTTTACTGTAATCATAAGTAGGTGCCCCGCCATCTGAGCTGTCCATCTATGAATCCAACCAAATCTGGACCAAAAATATTTGAGAAAAGAAAAATATTTGGGAAAAAATACCATCTAAACTGGGAACATGAACAGATATTTTTCTTGTCATTTTCTTTAAACAAGACAGTATAGCAACTATTTACATAATGAACACACTGTGCAAGGTACTGTAAGTAATCTAAAGATGATAAGTGTATAGAAGGATATGTCCAGGTTATATGTAAATCCTGTTGCCTTTTTAATAACAGAATTGGTATTCCCAGATTCTGATATACTCCAAGGGTCTTAGAACCAACCCATTAACACTAATGGGTGACTGTATTTACCAAATTATTTTTAGATCTCACTTTTGTACTACAACAAAGAGAATCTGTTTTCAATTTATTTATTTTCTGCCAGTGCACAAATTGCATTAATTCACTCCTTGTTACATAGTAACATGCAAGCTATGAAGGGAATGTGTTCCCTAAGAATGTATAAAGTCCCAATCCTTAAGTGGTCCTACTTGGAGGTGGGGTCTTTAGAAAGTAATCAGTCATGAGCATGGGCCCTTGTGAACTGATTAATGCCCATATAAGAGGAGACATGAGAGAGACTATCTCTGCCTCTCTTGACCATAGGAGGGCAACACAGAAAAGGGGCCTTCTCTAAACCACAGAGGCCTCCAACAGACACCAACTCTGCTGGGCATCTCAAGCTTCAAGTCCCCAGCCTCCAGAACTTTGAGAAATTAACGTCTCTGCTGAAGTCACTTGGCCTTTGCTATGTGTCACAGCAATCCTAACCAAGTGTGTGTGTGTGTGTGTGTGTGTAGAGCGGGGAAAACAGTCACAGACAGATTCCAAAATGGGGTGCAACATTTATACTACCTTTAAGGAAATAAGAATTGAAAAACTTCTGATTCAAGCTATATAGCCATATTCCAATTAGGGGTGCTTCAGTAGGGGATACAATATAAATTTCTCAATCTGCTCAAGTAATGGCAATCATGCAGAGAGATTGTGAAAAATCATAGATTCCTGGGTCCCTCTCCATAGAACTATATCATATGTTCCAGGCAGAACATCTCTAAGAACTCTGCCCCACTCACATTCTACAATTCCAGGTACCTAACAGCAAAAATATAAATAAAGTAGCTGAGTTGATATTTCTGAAGTCCTTTTTGAGATGAAAAGAACCTATTGTGAAAGTCAAGAAATACAAGCCCTCCCAACACTGGGCTAAAAGTATTAGTAACAGTGACAGGACCATCGCACACAAAGTCATAAGCAACAGCAAAACACTACAGACCAGGCAATCAAGAGGGAATGTGTAGAAGAGGCCGGGTCACAGCGAAGTCAGCAACCGAACACTTGACTGTAGTCTGTGTTCCAATCATCTCCCTGAGCAATGGACTCAGAGTTAAACCAGCACAAACAGCAGCTGCAAGTATTTGCAAATCAGAGAGAGAACAGGAGACCTGGTCACCACCCTCTCGTCCATGGCTCCCAGGCAGAGGCAGGGTAAGTGTGAGTGTCTGGCTCTACCTTGCCCAGCCCCCAGTTCCCCTGTCTCCCACTGAGCTGAGTCCCCTAGGACAACTAGTGATCTGGTAAAGCAGGGAAAAAAATATTTAGTCTAGCAGCGTGTTCCCCTCTCTCCCTTCTACCCTGCCATTTACTTTCTTTTCTTTTTTTTTTTTTTTTTTGTGATGGGGATTGAACTCATGACCATGCACTTACCAGACAAGCACTTCAGCTAAACCCCTGCCATTTACTTTTAAACTTACACACTCTTGGTGTGGTTTTCTTTGGGGGGGAGGCAGGGAATATGGAGGTCAGTTTCTGCCACATGGTGTTAGAAGCCCTGAATGCTAGAATTTCAGGCAACAGCACATCAATAATTTCTTCCAGCTGTACTTATTTTTAAGAATGTCTTTTATTTTCTTTCATTCATTCCTTCTATCAGTCTTTCCTCCTTCCTTCCTTCTGTCCTTCCTTTATGTGATGGGATCTTACTATATTGCCCCAGGCTGGCCTTGAACTCCAGGGTTCAAGCAATCCTCCTGCCTCAGCCTCCTATTTGGGATTACAAGTGTACCTGTTCTATTTTGATTGTACAAATATTATTTAAAAACAAATTAGAGCAAGGTATGGTGGCACATGCCTATAATCCCAGCACTCTGAAGGCTGAGGCAAGGAAGATTGTAATGAGTTCAAGGCCAGTCTGAACTATGTAGTGAGAACCTGTCTTAAAAAAAAAAAAAAAAAAAAAAGCCGAAGTGTGAAATACAAGATATGCCAATACTTACACACAAGCTCATATAGTATCACTGATAAACCTGCTTTAGAGATACCCTGATCCAACCCTCACATTTTACCAAAAGGAAAATAAGGGTCAGAGAAGGGAAATTCCCAATTCAAAATCTCAGCTTTGATTGCTGGGGAACCTAGGTTATGACCCCTACTGTGGCTGACACTTTTGACACATCACCTGCTGCCTCTTAGGGAATGGACTACAGCTCTAAAAACTCATTTTGCTATTTGGAGTCTTTATTGTCAGTTTTTTTTCCCTGTCTAATTGGCATTTTGTTTTTCCCTTCAGTGAAATTCTTCCCAGTTTGGGGTTTTAGTGTTTACAGGTACGTTGTTCAGTCTTAAGTTCAGATAGTTAATAAGGAAGCTCTTTAACTCACCTACTCTAGAGGTCTCTAACCTGGGATGCTTGAACTCCTGGTCAAACTTCAAGAATTTGGCAAAAGTTTTGAGTGCAAAGATGCAACTTTCTGGGTGAGGGAAACAGTTTTCCCCAAAGTAAACCACTGTACTGTCTTGTTCAATTTCCTAAAATTATTGGAGAAACCGAGGCACTGGGAAGTGAATAGACCTGCCAAGGTCACAAACAAGAGGAGGAGACCTGGCAATAGGATTACTTTGTGCTATGCAGGTTCATCCTCACAGCACTGAGGTCTGTGTGGTGGTTGATTCTGACCTAGGATCCATTTCTCTCTGCTAAGTCTTCCAACCCACACTTTTTTTTTTTTTCCTCTCGGTACTGGGGATCGAACTCATGACCACCTGCTTGCAAGGCAGGCGCTTATGCTGCTGAGACGCTGAGCTAAATCCCCAGCCCCCCAACCCACACTTTCTACTGAAGGAGAAGTCCAGTAAACCGGCAGGGCTCACTGCCAATCAAAACCCAGCAGGCCAGTGCTCTAAGGGTCACCCAGTAGTAAATCAGGGTCACTGCCTTGGAGTCCTGTCAGAGAGAGAACTTATACTTGGGGTTGGGGGTGTCCTGGCCCCTCCCAGGGGAGTCCTCAATTAGATCACTGCTCTAGGTGGATTAGTAAATGAAGTCACTAACATCTTCCTCTGTCCTGTCATAGCTGCATAAGAACTCACTTTCCTGGAGAAATGAGCTCACTTGGAGGACACAAAAGACATATTTTTAAGAAAATGTAAGAAAACTTAGTACTGTTCACACTTAAGTATCTGATAGCTAAAGGCACCTCCTTTGTATAATGTCTAATTTCATAACAGTGATAGACAGGCCATTTTAAATGCTACTTAGAAGGTAGAAGAGAACGCAAATCAACCAATAAACACTCTTTATCAGCAAAGCCTGGTGACATGCACCTCTATCTCAGCTGAGGCAGGCAGATCTCATGAGTTCAAGGCCAGCCTGGGCTACAGAGTGAGACCCTGCCTAGAACAAAACAAAGCCAAACTACTCTTTATTTTTGTGACTAGGCAGTTTCTAAACATCATGGGGTCTTTAATTTGAAATTAATTCTTGGTCAACAAAAACTGTAACTATCTCAGTCTATCAAGTGGCCCATGCAGTTGATTTTTTAAAAAAAATATTGATTTTATGTAAAACTTCCTAGGATCCTTGGTATGGGAGGAGAATTCAAGATTATTATATTTCTAATTTTCTGATATCATAGCAAGATGATAAAGCATGATGACTAAGAATGACAAATCAAGAAACAGTAGCCAACAAAATGTCTCTGTCGCACTCCTGAGAAACTGAGTGTGTTGCTTACCTTCAACAGAGGTCAGCAGGCAACTTGGGTCAAGAACAAAAGCGGGTTTTCACTGCTGGTCTTTTAGTTCTCTTGCGTTTGCATAGTATGTTAAAATAAAATATCAACAAATAAACCTTGAATCAAAAAAATAGTGTCAAAATGTTATTTACACATGCAATTAACTACCAGAATAACACTGGTGGAGGCTGAGATTGGCTAAACTTTCTATGTTATTCAACTTTTGAACTATGTACATTGACAAATATAAAACTGTTTAATACCAACTCCTCTTATAGGTAAAGAAAGGAAGACCCAAGGCAGAGAGAGAGAGAGAGAGAGAGAGAGAGAGAGAGAGAGAGAGAGAGAGACTCCTGCCTCCCAAGGGGACAAACATAGACACAGGCTCAGGTCACTGAATCTCAGGCCAGAATACTCCTTCATGGATGGGGCCTCAGCAGCTGGTGTCTAAACGCCTGATTATTGCTGTTGTTGTTATTGCTATTAGATTAAGACATTTTTAGAATATTTGAGTAAAATTGACCTCCCTTCATTCTGATCTGTGCTAATAACTGCACCTTTTTTTTAATTCATTCAATTACAAGCAAATTGACAGGAGACATTTATATGAGGCAGCTTAAACCCCAGCTAATGGAGTGCCTAATGACTAATTGATCAGATCCCAACCCAGAGAGCAGCTCTGAGTGGCCTAAAGGAATTTATGCAATTAGTTTAGGTTTGGTAGAAATTGAGTGCATATGAAAGTAAGCTTTTTATGGTCTTGATTTATGAGGGCTGGACATTAACTATATCTGCCACAAGGTGAACTGCCTAGGAAAGCCACGGGGGCGGGGCGCTCTGTCGAGGGTAGAGATGCTGGGGTTCCAGTCGGTTTAGGGCTGATATGCATCTATGGTTTAGGGGGAAAAAAATGCAGGAAAGAGAGGTGAGCTTGGGGGTGGGTTTTCCGCCAGAGGGTAAAATTAATTTCATTTCATTTTCCCTTTGCAATTCTGATTTTTCCCAGGATGAACACATGGAATTTGTGTGAAGCCCTAGAAATAAAAACCTTTTACTTATTAGTGGAAACAGGAGACGGGAGAGAGACAGGCAGAGGGAGGAAGAGAGGGCGGGATCCCCGGGCTGGGCAGACCTGCCGAGGGGCGGAGAACCGCGGGTGGACCGGGCTGCGCTCCCACCGGGCTGGTGCAGGGCTCGGGGTTCTCCGGGCGCTTCGGGGTCTCGAGCGCGCCCGGGCCTCGGCTCGGCCGCCAGGGAAGCCCCGTACTACGAGGCGCCGGCGAACCCGCCCGCCGGGAGCCCCGGGAGCCGGGCTGGTGCGGAAGCGGGAAGCGCCGTGGCGGGGCGGAGGGAAACCTGACCCAACCGGAAAGGGCGATCGAAGGGGCGACGCCTGCGCCGCGGTGCCGGCCGCGTGGCTGCGCGGGGCGGGGGAGGGGCGCCGGGGCTCGCGCCGCGGGGGAGGGGCGGGCCTCCACGTGGCCCTCGGGCGGTGGGGTCAGAGGTCGGGGAAGTGGGGCGGGGGCGCGAGACGCCGGCGCACAGATGCGCAGCAGAGCCCGACGCGAGGGGCTGCGCGGGCAGAGGAGCGGGGACCCCGGCGACCAGGACCGCGGGCCCCGAGGTCGCCCTGCCTGCCCTGGCTGGGTATATCTTGAGCACACAAGAGGTGAAGAAACAGGATTTTTTTCTTTTCTAGACCAGTTTGCCAAATTGCCTTGTTCGTGACTTGTCCTGGGCACATTACATAGACCTTTTGCGCCTCCGCGTTCTTATCTGTAAAATGGGATTGTAAATGATGGCTGCTTAGGGTGTTGCTTAGGAACTCAGACTAAGCGCTCGGAACAGTAACACTGAGAGCCCTCCGTGCCGTTCCGACCTCGTCACTCAGGGAGCTGCCGGTAGGGGAGGCTGACTCCATCCGCGCCCGCTGGGCCCGGGCAGCAGGGGCCGCCCGGCGAGCGCGAGGGAGCGCGCAGTCACGGCGCAGTGCGCACGACCACGAGATAAAACGGGGCAGCAGCGCGGCAGTGTAACTGCGGAAGACCTATTTTAAGTAAGAGGGGCCAGCTAAGTCCCTCCCCTCTCATCTGATACAAAGCTCTTTTAACTGTTCCGTCCTAGGCTCTGGGCTTCCGGCCCTGAGGTCAAAAGTGGAAACAGGGAGGGTGGAGGGTCGAGACCCCAGAACCAGCGCCTCCTTTTTCCATTGGGAACCCTTTTCCTCAGGACTATTGACCATCTGATGGTCTTGGGCATTTCGCCCGCCCCCTAGAGCAAGTCCTGGGCTCCAGAAGCCACCAGCTGGGGCCGAGCTTGTCTACGGGAACTTTGCATACTCTCACCAAGGTCAGAGATTTGTTGGTCCCCTCCACAGCAGGCTTCACACTGTAGAAAGCTGCTTCTTTCACCTTTCCATCTTGAGTGATGAACACAAGTGAGCTGAGAACACTGCTATCACCCAGGTTTCCTGGACGAACAGACCAGGGTTCACAGAGGGAAAACACAAGAGTCCACCTCGCTTCCCTTTTCTGAGTATGAGGACTACTTTAAATCAACTAGATAGCCACGACTGCCCACCACAGGTCAGGCCCTGGCCTTAGGTGGTTTCACTTCATCAGAGCAATCCTGAGTCTTTTTCTCCAGTTTTACAAATGAAGGGCGCCGAGGTCACCTAAGAGAGCAGTTGTTCTGCCCTTCTTCTGACCATTCCAGAGCCAGGGCTGTGCCCACTTCAGCAAGAAGGCACAAGAGCGCAGGTCTAACACAGGGCCAAGGGGGGCCAGCTGCGGGAGCTCAGGGGGCTCCCCTCTGACTCTTCCTCTAGATTCCAGAGGCACCCTCTGTGTGTCCATCCAGGATCACGGCCAAGTGAGGTGCAGCCTCTTCTGTCTGAACAGGAAACTGGCTGCCCTTGCATGGAAGCGAGTGGTCCAGAGCCCCGGCACCTGAACCCCACTCCCAGGACGGCCGCTGATCCCTACGGTCTGTTCTTTCCCACAATACCTAAAATCCAGGGGCAAATGAGTTTTCATTTTACAACACAAAGTTCATTCGTTCATTCAGCAAATATGTGTTTTTCTACTGCGCTAGGCCAGGCTGTGAGCTGTGCGCTGGGCATGCAATAGTCAACCAAACTGACTACGTTAGGCACAGAACAAGGAAGCCACTCGACAGAGGTCACGGATTAGGAGCCCTGGAGTCCCACTCCGAGTTGTCTTCCGGGGTTCTGCTGGTGTGTACCCTGGGTCACTTCAGGTGAGGTCCCTGCTCAAGTTGTATGGTGCTAGAGACCTTCCACCGGGTCCCCAGAAGACTCTCAAAGTCTCTCCCACAGAAGCCCGACGCGGGTTTTTATTCAAACAACCCAGAACCCTGGCCTTGAAACAAGTTAAAGAAACTTCCAGTTGAGTCTTGAATAGTAAATGTTGCAAGCTGGCGGGATCTGAGAAAGGAAAACCTGCCGCCGGTGCTCAATTAGGCTTCAGAATAAATTTTTAGCTTTACATCCGTCAGCACAGGCTTAGGGAGGCGATGCGACTGAACCGCGGTCACATGATTAGGAAGTGGCCCACTGGGGCTGCAAACTAGGACTGTGTGCCCCTCAAGCCTGCCGCTGCACCCTCCCCCGAGAGAGGTCTGTGCCTCTGCCGGACGGACGAGTGGCAGAGGCGACTGCACAATCCCGGGGAAACCACATCTCCCTTTGCTTCCTGAGCGAGCCGAAAGAGAGAGGCCGCGGCGCCGACCCGGCGCGCTCAACGGGAAGGGAGAGGGTGGGAGGCCTCGGAGCGAGGGCCGCGGCTCCAGCCCGCGGGTGCAAACTGCCCAGAGGCCTCGGCGCCGGCACGGGGTGAGGCGCGCGGTTCCCGTCGCAGGCTCCTCTGGCCCGCCCCCAAAAGTTGCTCAAACTTTTGCGGTTAATTTTTTTTCTTTAAATTTTTGAAATAAATAGCAGCAGGGAACTTTTCGAAAAAGGGATGGATGGTGGATCACAGGTTCTTTCCCTGGCTAGGAAACCCGAAGGCTCTTACCTGCTGGAAACTTAGCAGCCCGCAAAGGCGCGTCCTCCCGGAGCGCTTAGCTTCGGCGCGGGCCGCTCACGGCCGCCTCCTCTGCAGCCCGGCTGGGCTCCGGCCCTGTGTTTTATACCACTATAGGCAATTAATATTGCATCAGCCGTATTTTAAATTTTCAAAACCCACAATATAATGTAATGGCATAAGGGCATTTATTATTAAAGGACACCCGATGGAGAGGGAGGTGGAGGAATCGCTAGGGCTGTTGAGCAAGGCAGGAGCGAGGGGCCGAGGCCCAGGAAGCTGGGGGCTGCCCACAAGTTCGCTTCTGCCGTGGGGGGCGAAGGAGGGGTACCGCGAAAAGCGGAAACCTGCTCTGCTCCAAATCGGGCCGACATCTAATGACCCGAAGCTCTTGGAGGACTTAGCGGGGGCGGGGGGGAGAGTGCAGACGACTCCGGGACTGGTGGCATTAATTTTTAAATTATGAAGGTGTTTTTGCGGCTCAGAAATGAAAAGGTTTCCTTTTCCCTTTAGAGGAAAAGAAAAGAAAGGCGGGGACTGGCATGGCTGAGCGCCTACTGTGTGCAGAGCAGTACACTGGGTGCTTTGGAGCAGTTCTGACAGGTTAATCCCTCCACAGAGCAGCTGAGCCGGGCTATCATTTGAGAGCTGGAAATCTCCAAAAGACACTTGTCCCTCCGACCACTTTTCTCCTTTTTTTAAAATCTCTATTCCCTCATTTCCTCCCCCATCCTTTCAATCTTTAAAAATAATTTGTTCCCCAGCAAGCACCAAACACCACCTACCACACAACTTAAGCAAACAGCCCCACCTTGTCTTGACAATAGCCACGTGAATTGGGTGTCAGTTCCCAATTCTGTAGATAATCTTGTAGGAGAAGGCTAAGAGAACTCTTGTTAGGAGACTAGCCCGGGGGTAGAGGCAGAGGGGCTGGAATACCCACTAGTCAGACTTCAAAGTTTCTGGTGCTAGTCAAGTTGAGCTAACCGTTGATAGATTGGCTCTGGGTAGTGAGGAGGAAAAGTGCCTTGCAACCTTGGCACCCAGAAAGGAGCAATATTTCCCTGGGGGAGAAGAGCGGGGAGAAGAGATCTGGGGGGCATGGGTTAGAACAGGACAGTCTGGCCCTTTTGGAGTCTCACTTTTAAATCCTTCCCAAGGCTAGTTAATATCCTTCAGCATCTGAGAAGGAAAACCACTGCGATTCGGGTTGAAAAATAAAGCATTTATTTTAGAAGTTAATTCAGCAGGTGAAGAGAGAAGAAAACTTAATATTTTATTTGTATCTATTTGGAGAATGAAACCAAAGTTCACGCACAGCAACACTCAAACTACAATGAAGCAACGAAAAAAATAAAAGTATGATATGGGCAAAGGGGCTGGTGTGTGAAGGGTCCAGGTTAGTGGTCCAGTTCTTCTTCCCGCCGAAACTGTAAGCGAACTTCTACCAAGAGACATTCACATGAAAGGGAAGGAAAGAAGTGGAGTTAAATAAATAACAGGAATGAACGATGCTGACAACAGTAATAGAAGAGCAACTGAGGTTAAATGTGTTGGAAGGACTTGCATACGATTCGGAGAAGTTACAGTCACTTTTGAAGCACTGAGCTGGCAGTCAGGCAAGAACAGCGAGCCGAGGTGGGAGACTCCTCAGTGGGTCGGATCCTGAACACTACCAACCCCTGCTCTCCACCGGGAGGTAATTAACACGCAAAAGCCACCGGGTCGGGAAGAATGGCCAGAGCTGATGTTGGCTGCTGCTTGCTAATACCCTAGTGATCCCTAACTTTTTCAGTTGCTGAACTGAACACTTTCTTTCTGGACCCTTTACTTACCTCCAACAACTCAGCGCCCCTAACTCTCCGTACACTTTCCCTGAACCTAATCAGTGCTATTTATGAGAACTTATGACAAACCAAAGGATAAGATGGCTAGAATTTAGGTGAAGGGAGTATAAGGCTATCCTTTAGAAACATACGTGTATTTTATATACTCTAATAAATCTCCAGTACATGTTTGTATTCCGCTTAGATATCCTAGACTTTATATTACTATTATCACATCCTTTCCATTGCTTCACCCCTTGCCTAATCGCCCTCGCAAAGTGGTTCTTTCATTCCCCAGCCTCGGGGTCGGGCTCCTGCCCTGAGGCACGCGAGGGCGCCTTTCAGCACCACGGACAGCACAAGGGCCCTCCGGGCCCACCCTTCTTGAATTCTTTTTCCGAGCGCCAAAACTTTTTTGGTGAGAATAGAAAGGAATAAAAGAGAAGAAGAAGACGGGGGAAACAACTAGGTGGGATACCAGGGAACGTCTGTGGCTTCGGGAGAGACAGCCTGACCTGTTAGGAAACACCTTTCCCGTAACCGTCCCTCCCATCGGAAGGGGGCGATGCGCGCTAGACTCTCCCGACTCCCGACGCTGCGCCCCGCCGCAGTCAGTGGACAGCCGAGTACTTCATTCGTTTCTGTTTCTGTCTCTGGTTACAGAACCAGACCCTCACCACGTTCTTTTTAAGGTCCAGTTTCTCCGCGATGGCCGCGATCTTCTCGGAGGAAGGACGTGGCTGAATGGCGAAATAGGCCTCCAGCGAGCGCTTCTCTGGCGCGGCTATGGACGTGCGTTTGCGCTTTCGCTCACTGCCGTTGAAGAGCTCCGGCTTGCTGTTCTTCTCTCGGTATGCGGCCTCTGCCTCCTCCAGCCAGGCCTGCAGCACCGGCTTGAGCGCGATCATATTGTTATGCGAAAGGGTGAGAGACTCGAACCTGCAGATGGTGCTCTGGCTGAGCGAGCCCACGCCGGGGATCTTGAGATTGGCCAGAGCCGCGCCCACGTCCGCCTGGGTCACTCCCAGCTTGATGCGCCGTTGCTTGAAGCGCTCCGCAAAGGCCTCTAGCTCGCGAGGGTCTGACTCCACGTCGCTAAGGCATGAGGGCATGGCGCTGTGCGGGGCCACGGCGTGCGGGTGACTCATGCCCATGGCCTGGTGCAGGTGGCCCATGGCGCCTAGGTGGTGCGGGTGGATCTGCGCGGGCATCACCGAGTGCTCCGGGGCGCCCAGGCCGCTCACGCTCAGCGTCGGTGAGATGTGCTCCAGTAGGTCGCCTTCGAGGCCCTGGTGAACTGCGTGGTGCGGGTGCGAGGTGAGGGCGGCCGGGTGGGAGATGGGCACCGTGGAAGAAGTGGACGTGCAGGGCACGCTGCTCATGGTATGATAGGTGGCGTCGGGCTTGAACGGATGATTCTTGCCGTGGGAGACGATATCCACCGCTGCCAGAGCTTCGGCGCGTGCCAGCAGGCTCTCATCAAAGCTTCCAAATATATTACCCTGCAGCTGCAAGCGAGAAGGCGCACAGCACGGTCAGTGGGGAATACTGTCAACTCAGGATTAAAACACATTTTCAAGCAACCGAGATGCCTCTCCTCAAAGCCCAGGTCATAAAAATTAATACGGAGGCAGCGGCGCTGCTGGAACAGACGTGTGGATCAGAGACATGAATGAGAGAGAGCGCCGGGAGAGAGCGCGCGGGGGAGACAAGGAGAGGGGTTCAGACAGCGGCGATTGTTCGGGCGACATGAAAAAAACATGAAGCTAGTGCCTGTCAAAAAATGTGCCTTAGAGCGCTAATTATGCTCCACTACGTACCTGCGGGGCTGGGAGACAGACTCGGCGCATGGCCTCGGAGCCAGAGTGCAGGCTGGAGAATTTGGGTTCTTGCAGCACTGGGTGCATGCCGAAAGGCTGCTTGGCGTTCATGGCCATCATCTTCGCGTGTCTGGCAGGGAGGCAGCGGGGGACATGGAATCAGGCTCGTCTTGCTCGCTCGTCGTGCTCCAAGTGAGCGCCGCTCAGCGCCCGCGCTCCCCTCGCCCTCTCGCTTGCTGCCTCCCCTCTCCCCCACCTGCTTCTTCACTCATCTTACAAGCAGCCTGCCAGAAAGGGCCCGGGCGCGCGCAGGCGTGCACACGCGCCCGGGACTCACAGGGGCGGCCCGGGAGGCGAGGAGAGGCGAGGCGAGGCGAGGCGGCGGCAGTTCCCGGCGCCTCCCCGCGCCCCCCTCCAGGGCGTTTATACCCGGCCGGCCGGGCCTCCCGGGTCCGCCCCGCCCCCGCCTGGCTCCGGCCTGCCCCAGCCTACGGATTCTTCTTCGTCCTGGACATTTTTCTCCCTCACAGACCCAAACCTCTCTGTCCTGCCCCAACTCGCAGGGCCTGGGTGGAAGGGTAGGCTCCGACTGGGGGAGCAGAAAGTGGACCCCACGCCGACACACACACACACACCCGCCACACACACACACACACACACACACACACAACGTCGGCCCGGCTGCCGCCAAACTGCCCACTTCCAGGCGCTCCTGGCCCCAAGCCCGAGACGTCCATCAGAGTCCAGCGGCTGAGCGAAAAGACTCCACCGAGGGCCAGCGCGAGCTGCTGCTGGAATAAGCCCCGGGTGACCCACCCGCTCCACCCCGCAAGTTTGCCGGAGCGGGTGGGCCCGACCCGGGCTTTCCCGGGCCGGCCTCGGAGGCCTGTGGCTTCCTCCCTGCATTTGCCTTTCTTGCTTTGTTTTGAGAATGACTATAGAGCCCGCTGCGCCTTCCCCGAGTGCTCCAGTCCAAGGAAGTTTGCTGAGTATTCTCTAGAATAGTGAGAGTCCAGAAAGAACCTCAGAGCCTCGAGAATGCTTCTGCTGGGCTCCCAAGGCTTACAGGCCCTATTTCCCTGCAACAACAGCTATCTTTTGGGGGAGCTACTAATCAGTGCTAGCAGTTTAGAGTTAGTTTATGGGACCCTCACGCCAGCCTATGGCGTAGATAGACACTGTTATGGCACCATACAGAAGAGAGAAGCAGGCCGCGCAGGATTAGTTCAAGACCACTTGCTTCTGAGGAGAGCCCTGCGGATCACTTATCCACCTCACAAATATTGACTGACAACCTACTGTGCGCAAGACTCCACTCCTGACTTCTGGGGCTCAAGACCTCATAGCTCCTAGTCTTCCTTAAATTTCAGGGCCCCAGAGTTAGTTCTACCTCATACACCACCATCACCATCACCATCACCATCACCACCACCATCACCACCCACCTTCTCTCCCACTAACTAGTAAACATTGTGAATAATGGATGGGGAATCCAAGGACTGTGGCAGCAGGCCAGAGAAAAACCCCACTGGCACTGTTGTAGCCCCCGCCCCTCAGTCAGCCTCCTCCTCCTCCTCCTCCTCCTCCTCCTCCCAGGGAGAGGCTCTCAGGTTTGTGGGACGTCATCCTGGCTGCTAGCTTTGGGTCCAGAGTGGGCACCTGGCTTCCCAGAATCCTAACACTGAGCCTGGTGGAGGAAATCCTGCCTAGAGCCTAGCTCCTCTCTCTACTTGGGACCGCCCCCTTCTCCTTCCATCCCTGCCAGCTTGGTGTCCTGGTTTCTGCCCTGAGAGAGGTGAAAAGGACTCAGCCCAGCTGAAGGAGGCCAAGAGAAATGCCGTTGGCTAAACCTCTCAGACTAGTTTTAAGGTAGGGATTTCACTCCTGTCTGTTTTCTTGGGTTTTTGTAGACTAGTAAAGCAATGACACTGAATTTAGGGTTCAGTACACTTCACAACCTGGTGCACCCCTCATCCACGCTCAGAAACTCACCTCTGTCTCTCTGGCTGTGACCAGGAGACCATCCATCTCAATGTCTGTGTACTGCAGGGAGTGTCCCCGGCCCTAAAATGGCTGTAGAGTTTGTCCCCTCTGATTGTGGTAGGAATGCACTGAGATAAACCCTTGGCACGGTGAAATCATTTAATAAATGCAGGCTCCTCTCTTTCTCAACTTAAAGAGAAAGCTTTTGAGAGTGGAAGTGGTCTAGAGCATCCCCCACCAAAGTTCCTCTGCACCTTCTTTCCATTCTTTAGCACCTGCTTTGCCCCCTCAAATACCAAAGACAACCACAGACCTGAGTCACACTATCCCAGCCTTCAAGGGGTCCTGGATCTAAAACCAACAGCAGGAAACTGACAGTCCTGCTGGCAGGGCAGTGCAGGGCTGCAGATCCATGCAGACTCAGAGCAAGCATGGTGAGACTCTTGACAGGCACGGCACAACTTTGGTGCTCAGAGGGGCTGGATTTGAGGCTCTGCAGTCTGACCTGCCTAGGCCTCAGGTGCTAGGTGCTCCCAGCTCTAACAAAAGACTGGTTAAGTTGAGCGAATCTTTGAATTTTTTCGAGAACCCCTCAACTCCACAAAGGCCAAATGCAGCATTATTTCAACACTCAGTAACATTTAGGACCACTCAACCTCGGCTCCTTTCTCTGTGGCAGCCCATAGAGAAAGTGGCAGGGAGGGATACGAGATTGGTACCTTGCCTGTCCATGGCACCTTAAGACCAAGTAACTCCATAGTGGTCCAGCTGAACCCTCAGAAACTGGGAGATACAGATCTACCATACCCCCTTCCCTGCTCTGTTCCCCAAGAGGCCTGGAAGACACATACCAAGATCAAGGTTAGGCAGCAGTCAGAAGCAGAGTAAGCCCACTGAGGCCCTCCCTTTATACCTCCAGAGCTGGCCTTTATCTCATTGTTTCATGTCTAGCACTCCCAGGCATTAGGACCACAAATCAGAAAACATCTCCCATTCTTCCCTCCCAGAAGGTTTCCTAGCAGAGCTGTGCAGCCAGCAGTAAGCTGACGCCAACATTAAGGACCAGCCTTCTTGAGGAGGCCCCGGAGATAACAGACTAGAGAATGCGGGGAAACCCACACCATGCAGAGCACAGTCCTTCCAGCAGTTAGGAATGTCTTCTGCATTTTCTAGGATTCCTAATCTTCAATTCAGCTTAGGTCTGGTAAAATAAATTAGTAACTCCAGCTAGGGACATAAAAAAGAGATTGGACTGTGGCAAACTGAAGAGCACATGCTCACCCCCATGGTGTTGAATTACAGTTGAAGCCTGCCTCTCTCTCTCTCTCTCTCTCTCTCTCTCTTTCTCTCTCCTTCTCTGAAATTTAAATCTATTTTAAAGTCCAAGTGGACACCACATGGGCATAAATGCCAGTGGTACTAGAACAGGTCATACTCTTTCTATAAGTACTTCTCCTCTTTATTCTGTAAGTATTTCGGAATTGATAGCTGAGTCTCACAAGCTCTGCTGCAGGTAAGAACACTGTCACAGAAGCTCAGGGCCTAGTGGAGACATCGAATTGTCACATGTGCCTCTTAAGTCAGTACCGAAAGCACTATTCCTTCAGAAGGACTAACTTTGTAGGAGATCAAGGGACCACAAAGGGGAAGGAATCTTTTTCTGGGGGCCAAGGCCTTCTGAGTAGGAATCACTTGCAGTCTTTAAAATGCACATTCCAAGTGCACAGCTAGAGATGTGGACCACAAAGACTCTGTAATATACAGCCATTCCTTGAAAGCAGGTAACCTGGGACTCTCAACTTATCAAACTAGCTCAGGACACTTATAACAGGACTCATTGTTAGTGTAATTGTTACTGCACTTACCAGTTTAAAGCTCTGTCCTAATCCTACAAGCCTTATAGAGACTCACAGGACTTTATTTGAGCTCCCTATTTCTTTTGCATCTTCCTCTTCATATCTTTGTGAGAACATAAAATTTTATGATCTCTGTACCTGGGAGACCCTGGGACTTCTTTGAGAATGAATCTTGCCTTTCTCTGTGTTTTTGGTGCCTGTAGACCAAGCCCTATGCAGGAGCGCAATATTATTTGTGATCATTATGGACTGCAAACATATACCAATAAAAAATAAAACTTGGAAAAGTGTTATCTGTATTTAAGGAACGAGTGGGTGAACAATGCTCCCCTGCCCCCAGGACAGGGCTCTGGGCCAGGCGCCTTAGATGTATTGAACACTGAATTTCCCCACTGAGTCTGTGAGACTGATGTTGTTACTTCCATTTTACAGATAAGAAGACTGAGGCATGGAGTGGAAGGTGCTTGAGACTGCACAGGCCAAGGGGGGTGGGAACCTAGGTGTATGTCATGCTCTTAAGTAGCATACTGAGTTGGCACTAGTCACCCACCGCCCAGGCCCGGGGACTGAGGGAGTGGGGCGAGCAGGGTTTTGCTTCTCTCCCCGGCTTCCAGATCCTCGCTCTGGAGGCTGGCGGGTCTCCAGGCTGGCTTCCGGCAGAGGAGCCCTTGGAGAAGCCAGCAGCCACTCCCAGCCACCTCCATCCGTGGCCAGGCCCCAGGGGGCAGGGAGGGTGGAGCGACGGTGAGCGATAGCACCGCCAGCCGCCCGAACTCAAGATGCCATCGCGGACAGGCAGCTGGCGGGGCTGCCAGGCCAGGTGTTCGCAGCCGCCCGCCTGGCCTTCCTCTCCCTTTCTCTCCTCTCCTTTCACAAACTTCTCACATGTACCGCCGCCTGCGCAGCTGCTGCCGGACTCGCCTGTCGGCCGCTGCCCCTTATTGTCTGCGCGGGCTCGGAGGAACCGAGATGCCCAGAGGGACTCGGGAGCTGGAGGCCAAGCATCCGCGCTGGGCCGGCACGTGCCCCTGCACCCTCCTCCCGCCTCGCCCCATCCACGAGGACAGAGCTGGCCGATGTGACTCCAGGCAGGTCCCTGCAGCCTTCCGGTCTCAGTTTCTCCATTTGAAAAATGAGTGGATGGAGGAGAGCGATCTTGGAGAGTGCTCCCCAGTTGCTTTCATGGAATACTGAGCATCTATTAAGCACCCCCTAGGACAGGAAATAGGGGTTTGATTGCAAACCAGACCTCCCCTCAACCCTACTGACCCTCACCATGCAGAGCTATTTCAGAAGCAGGTAAGGAGTTTTTAAAAAATAACTGCCACAGAGAAAATCCACCACAGTGGTGCAATGGAGCATTTATGGGCAGAAAGGGAAGCTGTGACCTTTGAACCAAGGCCTGAATGATAGAAGGGAAGACCAAAGAACAGGAAATCCAAAGCCCTTCCGTGGGAGGGAGCAGGCTTGGGATGCTCAAGGCAGAGCAGAAAGGCCTGGGTGTAAGGAGCCAGTAGCAGAGGTGAGAGAGGAGTTGGCCAGGAGCTGGGTGGCACTGGGAAGAGGAAAGTTTAAAGCAGGGAAGTGGTGGGTGTGAGGTCTACTTTCAGAGACTCTTCTGGTGACTAGGTGGGACCCGGATGGAGGAAGTCCAGAGTGACAGAAAGATGCCCCTGAAGTCTCTGGCCTTAGGGTACTGCTTCATAGGAATCAGACAGTAGTTTAGACTTGGGGTGCCACAGCCCAGGAGACTCTACTAACTTCCTACAGACAGGGCTTCTACTGTCCTCTCCACCCGCACCTGGATGTCCTGCTGTTCTTGTCTCTGAGCCGGGACAGTCAGCAGCAGCATGGCCAGCTCAGTGCCATCTGCACTCAGCCATCACAGAGCCCTCGTCCTGGCGAATAAGACCTGGGATCACCTTCCCCTTCTCTGGCTGAACTGGTGTCTTAGGGATCAAAATCCTAAGGTCAATCCCTTTGTGGCCTCATTAGTTCTCATTTCTTCCATGACCAAAGAATTAGGCCATTTCTCTTCTTCAGCCATCTTGAGTGTACAGAGGCAGCAGCTAGTACTGGACAGCACCCAGGAGGTCTAGATTCAGTGTGGATTCATGGTTGACAGGGGTAGGTCATTCATGGGCTCTGGGCCTGTTTCCTCATCACTACTAAAGGGTTAGGGAAACAGGCTCTCTCAACCCTTCCAAGGCTCAAAATTTGGGTCCCAAAAAGGATGGAGGTCAAATCCATCACTTGCATGGAAATCAATTTCTGTAGAGTCCTCTGCACCAGAGCTCTGCTGCTTCCAGTGGTTCATCAAATGCTTGCTAAGCACCTCCAGTGAGCTTAGCTAGTTGGTGCTCCAATTGGGATACACTAAGAGCAAGATCCTATCACCCCTGCTCTAAGAAATGTGGCCTCCACTGCTGTCCTAGTCAGCCTTTACATTAATTCCCTAGGAGTAGACATCATCCCCTCACCCTTGCTTTGTAGAGAAGGAAAAGTGGAAGACAGAGAGATAAGTGACTTTCACAGTAGACCCACAGCTCCCTCTCAGACCTGGCCTGTGCACTCAGCAGTACACTAAGCCCAGATAATACTGATAGTGCACCAGGCAGGTAGGTGATCCTCACTATCTATGAACCAGGGACTGTTATTACCATGATTTCTCAAGGACTGAGGATCAGAGGAGTTGTGTTTATTCCTCTAGGACACACAGGAGTCAGTTGTAGGGCTAGGATTTGAACTCAGGTTTATGGATCCTGGACTACAGTGTTTCCCCTCATAGGAAATAGACTCCAGGAAAAGAGGGTGAAACTTCCTCCCACTTGTTCAGTTTCCTTTATTTTCTGGTCTCTGCAAAGAGATGTTCAACACCCTTCCTAAATTAAAAAAAAAAGATGAGAAGAGAGGTGAAAAATAAAAAGAACAAGGGAAAATAAGTGAAGACTTTGCTCTCATCAGGGGGGAAATCGGCATCTTGTCGCCTAGCTCCATGCCCTGATTTATGATAAAAAATTTAGAGGAAATCATTTATATTTTAAAGGATCTAAATAGCTGCATGAAAGTTTTATCTAAAGTGCCGCTGTATTTATAGGCAGGCCTTCCATGCTGGAGGTAATTAATAGATGTATAAATCGCAGGGCTCCGGGCTCTCCAGCCCGCCCGGCTGGTGGTGACGCGCGAGCCTGGGCACTGGAGACCCGGGAGGCGGCGGGCCGCGCAGAGATCCCTCACCCCACGCGCGCCCCTGCCTCCCTGGTGAGAGAGAAGCCGGGGCTCACGGAGCTTAGGCTAGCGGATGTAGCCCCGCGACAGGGTGGGGACGCCCAACTTCTAATCCCTTTCACGAGTCGTCAAAAGAGACAGAGGCCGCGCCCTTATCTGATCGCAGCCCCCGCGGGCAGTGCCACTCTGGCACCCTGATGGCTTTCTAACTCCAGGGGCGGCGGGGTGGGGATGTCAGACGGATTCCTGCGCCCCTTCACTCCCCCAAACCCAACTTTAACCAGTTGCCCTGTTCTCTCCCTGTGCCCCCTTGCTCTGCCCCAGATGCCAGGTACTTGTTTTGGAAAAGGGAACCCGTAGCAAGAGGCGGCCAGCTCTCGGCTTACTTTAATAGGGCTGTGAAATATTGATGGTTTTGGCTCTGGCCTGGGCTGCCACACCTCAGGAGCAGGGAACACAGCCCGGGGAAGGGCACGTTAAGGAAGGCCAGATGGTTTCCCTTAGACAGCCACACAGACCGGTGGACCTGTCACTGCCTGAGATCATCCCAGGGCTCTAAATAATTGATGGATCTCCTGAATTTGAAAAGGAAAAATGCACCAAATTGGAAATAACGATGATGAGTCATGTTGGTTGAACCTTTGGAACCAGGAGGAGGGTGTGTTCAGGTAGTAAGTAGATCTGGACTGGAGAGAATGGAGGCCAAAGAGCAGCTATACTGGCCCTCTTTCCCCCTTGGATTCCCTCCAGCAGGCTGAAATGAGCGGCCTTTCTGTAGGATGTAGGACAGATAGAACCTCCTGCATCTAATCACACTCCTTTTTCCCCCATGGAGGAACAAAGAGCAGATAGTCTTTACTGAGGGGAACCACTCATGCCACTTTTAAAATGTTTTCATTCACCATCCTCTGCTACCATGTCACCAAAAATGGAGTTAACAGAAATGTATGCCGTGTCTCAAAAAACTAGATGATAGGACCCAAGAACTTTTATATATGTCATTATTTGGTGTACTGATAGTCATTTAAGAGAAAGGAGAAGTGGAAGAAGGAAAAACAATAGGAGGAGGAGAGAAAGAAGGAGAGAGAAAAGTTTGCATAATAGGAGGAGGAGAAGAAGAAAGGAAAGAGAGAGAGAGGTTTACATACCAACACGACTCCACCATTAAATTTGAATCTGCATTTTTCCGCCTGGCTCTAGGGCCCTTCACACAGCTAAAGGAGTTGCCAGCCTAGGGAACTGAGATATTCTGACCTAGCGAATTTGTCCTTGGGAGCCAGAGAAGTGCTGCTAAACATGGTGGAGATGATGGTGGTGGATACCTCACCTTCTAAGACCCAAACCTTCTCTCTGCTCTAACCCATTGGAGGTGAACTGGAGTAAAACGTTTTGTCATGACCAGAACTAGCTACTGACTGTCTCAGTACATTAGCCCAGGATAAGCCCAGCAATACAAAACACTATAAGCAAAGACTACCCTCCTTCCACCTCTTCCCATGCATATTTATCTAGAATTTATTATATCTCTCAAACAATTTTTTAACAATGGAAAATGAAGGCATGGCCGTATCAGTAAGTTTAGTACACAAGTTCTCGTGGATTATAAATATAGAAAACC
The DNA here is from genome assembly GCA_004027455.1 of Hydrochoerus hydrochaeris. Taxonomy (NCBI): domain Eukaryota; kingdom Metazoa; phylum Chordata; class Mammalia; order Rodentia; family Hydrochaeridae; genus Hydrochoerus; species Hydrochoerus hydrochaeris. Next base: position 198,947 of record PVLA01002798.1, read on the forward strand.
TAGATACTCTTTCAGGTATTGTTTTTCCTGCTGTGCGACTGGCAGCCTGCATATTCCTTTAGCACTGGCATCTTACTTCCTAGCAGCAGAAACCTCTGTTGCAGTACTTGCAACTGAGTCTTTTAAAAATAATCTTAATTTTTACTTGATACACAACAGCTGCACATTTTAATGGGGTACCATGTGACATTTCATGGTGTACATACAGTGTGATCAATCAGGGTACTTGGCATTCCATCACTTAGACATTTATCACTCTTCTGTTTTGGAAACATTCAAAATCCTCTCTGCTATTTTGAAATAGACAGTGATGTTGTTAACCATAACTACTGAATTTCTCAAAATTCGAAGCCAGGTGGGGAATCTGGAAATGCCATTATTCACAGGAGCTGCAAGCCTTGTGACCTGGCAGATGTGTTCTCTGTCACATTTCACGTTTATAATCTTTTCCTCCAAAGAGCACATCACACATAACCGGCCAGTTTCATTGCTGAAGGAAATGACTGCATCATTTGCACATAAGTGTCCCTGACCCAGAGATCTTGACGACTCCTGTGAGTGGGGAGTGGCAACGGGGGAGAGGGCGCCGAAGGGTTCCAGCGCATCTGAGGCCTCTTCCCTGAGCTGCCAAAACTGTACAGGGAGCAGGAACCAGGCACAGGGTAATCTCTGGGATCAGTATTCAGGCAAATGGAGTAGGAAGCACTGCACCCCAAGGCAGGAATGAGTGTATGTTTGAGGAGCAGGAAAAGGGTGCTATGGCTGGAGCCAGTGGAACAGGGGAGACAAACAGATGGGTTGGAGAGAAAGAGAATAAACAGAACTTTTTAAGCCAGGGCAAGCAATGTATGTTTTTTCTCAAGTGCAGTGGAAGCTATTAAGCCTGAGAGTGGTAAGAATTTTGATTAAAAAAAAAGTCTCCCAAAAAGAAACAAAACTGAAGACTAAAGAAGGCAAGTGGCAGGGAAGTTTTCTAGAAAAAAAAATTGCACTTTTCCTGTCCCCTCAGTCTAAAATATTCCTCCCCCACATAGCGACTTGGCGCACTTTCACATGTCCTTCAGGTGTCACCTCAGATGTCACCTCAGTGAAAGCTTCCTGACCACCTTCTTTAAAATTGCAACCATTTCCCCATGTATAGTTTTTGCCCCTCCCCTGTTTTGTTTTGCTCCATGGAACATAGCATCTTACAAACTTTGTACTTACATTTTACTTACTTGTTAGTCTATTATATCCATTTTCCTAATTGAATGTAAATTCATGAGAACAGAGACTGGACTTGGATCACTTCTGTGTGTCTTCTACCACAAGCACTGCCAAACGGTCACTGAGTGTCCTAAAGGAATGAACCAGCCTCAGCTGAGTTTTGGCAGTGCCTGATTTTCTTGTATGAGGACTGTAACTGCACCAGGTGAGGTATATTTTCTTTCCTTCATCTAGTTGGCTCCTTTTCACCATTTGATTTTTTTTTTTCTGGGTACTCTACTCCCAGACCTTTTTATTTTTTGCTTTGAAACAGAGTCTTACTAAATTGAGGGAGTCAAATTTGCAATTCTCCTGCCCTGGCCTCCCTCTGTGTGGGATTACAGGCTTGTTATTAGCACACAGGAGGAGTTCCAAATGTGTGCTGAATAAATGAATGAGTCAACCAGACAGGGTAGGGTGGGCCTGGAGCTTCAGCATGAGTGATTGGCATTGCCCAGGACACCCAATTCCCTGTCCCCTCCTTCCCTCTAAGACCACATTGCCTTCCTGATGTACGTGGGAAAAGATATCTGAAAAGATAAACAGGGAGAGCTGAAAGTTTTCTAAACCCAAACCGAAGCAGAAATGCTGAACTTTAGTGGAGAAAGGGGGAAGCGCGTGCCCTGGCTTTGGGAGGATCACTGCTTCCTTTGTTCATACAAGCCTTTGGGTCAAGAAAGCAGATTTCTGACATAATAAAACTGATTAAGACAAAGAGAAAAAAAAACAGTTGACACTGGCTATGACATGACTGTTCCACTGTACAATCTGATCGAGGAAATGTATCTAGGATTACCCAGACAGTCAATTATTCATGAGCTAAACATCCAGGCATCAATTACCTGGCTTGATGCTCTTATTCATTAAGGAGATTGAACAGCCCAACTTAACAAAGCTGGAGAAAGTTGCTAAGTAACAGAAGTTACCTGACCAGCCACAACACTGGAGACTCCACCATGTAAGTCTTTTCATGGCAAGAGAGGGCCAGGGATCACCGGCACAAGGGATCAGGTGGTAAACTGCACCGGGGCTGATTTCAGAGAAGAAAGCACGAGGTGGATGGGCTGGGTTTAGACAAGGCAGACAGAATACGCTAGATATAGGCTAAGTTATCTTTTGCTCTTTCCTTATTAGGAGTGCAGGGGTATGAACCCAGGGCCTCATGCATGCTAGCAAGTCCTCTCCCCCTTAGCAATCTCCTGAGCCCCAATTTATGTCATCTCATTCTTAATGACATGGACATTTATCAGAAGAAGAAATGAGTATTTCACAATATATATTGATATTTTTTGTTGAAAGCCCAAAGGTGGTTATCTGGCATATGACTGAACAAAAGCAGAATACAAATACAAGGAGATTTCCTTGTGTAATACAAATGGGTGGATTTTCTCTTCAAACGACTGAGAGTCTCAAAATTATTCTAAGGATAGTGAAATTTATAAAAAGAAATAATAGTTTATGTAAATAATATAGAGCTTTATATACCCCAAATAATTAATCTTCTCCTCATAAAAAACTGTATTCCACAGCATATATAAAACTCCATGTGACCCTCCTTTCCCACCACCCTTAGTGCTGGATCACATCCCCCCCCCCCATAAGCTTAGCAGAGTTTAACTGAGCAAAGAACAACTTGCAAGTCAGGCAGACCTCAGAACCAGAGCAAGCTCAGAGGGCCCTGTCTGTCTTAGGGTTAAGAAGCATTTATCTGTATTACTCTACCACCAGAAGAAGACTGAAGTATGTCCAATTTGGGCGTACGGATCTGGAGAAACGGAGGTCATGTTTTGGACCATGAGGCCTACACCATCTGGCCAAGGGTGATCCACAAATCAAGATACATCCCATATCCGGCATGTTAGTCCTGTGCACAGCGTGGTTACACAGGACCAGCTGCATAATATTTAGGGCTCTATGCGTAATGAAAATATGAATCCTCTTGTTCAAAACTTATTAAGAATGTCAAGATGACAACAGGAGGGGCCCTCTTAAACCCAGGGTTCTTTGCCACTGCATAGGTCTGACACCCTAAGCCAGCATGGACCTTAGGGCTTCAGGAACACAGGCTTCCAAGAGAAACAGACTGAGAACAGGCCTGGGTTTCACCCTTACTGCCTGTAGGCCTCAATAGGTCTCTGCATCCTTCTTTGTAAAATGCAGAAAATAATAAGCGTTTGTGAGGGTTAAGCAAGGTGGAGCTAACCACTTGGTACGTGCTAACTGCTCCCTTAGGGAAATCATCTTTAATGCTGTGGAGGTGTTAATGACCAGTGAGTGACTATGGGCCGGGCTGCAAAGTGCCAGTGCTAAGCATCTGCTTGGAGCAAACTTAAATGGAAGCACACGAACTGCATCTCTGCACTTGGGCATCACCTGGTCTTGGTGTCCTGTGGGACTTCTTTCTTCCCATGTTTATGGGCACCTGAGAAGGAGCTGATTTGGGATGATGTGAATATTTCATATGAGGTAAAGGTGTTGCAAGTTTGACAACTCAGATTCATTCTTAGCAACATAATTTGGCTCATTTATTCATGAAATACTCTGGTAGTCCCTTACTGAGTGCCTATTGGATGCAGGGTAGTAGGACAGGTATTGAGAAAACAAATAAATTATATGTGACTCTGATCTTCGGGGAGGGGAGTGGCCATGGGGTCCTGCGTTTAGGAAGATACTGCCTCCACCTCTTTATACTGGCTGCCTTATTTGTATCCTTCTATTTCTTGAAATTATTTTACTTCAGATTGAAAAATGAGTAACTTTCATACTGCCCATTGCAAGATACACAATATTCACGAATGCAGAGGTGGTCATTCGAGAACACGTACTTGCATCCTTTAAATTTACTCAAGTAGCCCCTCGGACAGGCTTTCCTCAGCGATCCTTTTCATGTACGTTGCTCTATGGCCTTTGCATCATCCCACTGATTTCCTTCTTACATCTTGTTGACATTTTTTGCAAATGACAGGGACTATGATCTTGTTCATTTCCACAAATCTAGAACAAAAAGCAAGGCCTTGCTCATAGTAAGAACACTAAAAATATCCCTTTAATTAATAAAGCACCAGAAAAATTTGACGGCGATGTAAAGTAGAAGACAAATCACAAATTCTGCCTGAAATCAGTATAGATGATGGCATCATTTAGAGGCAGTGCCATTCCAGATGAGCCTTTAGGGATGAGGGAGTTTGATAGTCAGCAAGGCAGGTAGATTCTGCAGAACGAGGGGACAGTATGTGCAGACAAGCAAGAGCCTGTGAGAGTTCAGGAACTGCAGGTATTGTAGCAGGACAAAGCCATGGAGGCCATATGACAAAAGGGACAAGAACTAGGACCAAAGGTGGAAGTAGGAATCACATCACAAAAGGCCTCGTATTTAATTCTAAGGAATCTGGGTTCACTCTAGGTAATAAAATATCTTCCATTTATCTGCAGGCTGTCAGTCAAGCATGGGCTGGGTGCAATGGATCGAATGCTGAGCATGGTACATGCAGTCCATGCCCTCAAGAACCTTTCCTTTTGGCAGAAGGGCAGGCATAAAATAAGCACATAGTTTTGTAGTATTGAATCATTAAACAAAAATAATTAAAATGAATTAACATTACAGAGAAGAACATGCTATGATGAGATTCCAGAGAAAGGAGATCTAGCCTGGTCTGGGCTATGGAAGCACATCTCCTCCCCGTCATCCACGCCTTTTACTTTCAAACTGGTCCTTGGAAACTCCATTGCCTGAGGTTGAAAGTTAACTTAAACCACATCAGTAGAGGGAAAAATTTCACATTTATACTGATGAGTTTGGTAAGTCCATGCCAGAAAGAAATATTTGGTTCAATGCCATTTATATCAATTTTTAATGAATAAAAATATCATTGTTGTCTGTTGGTATTTACGTATAATATAAAGTCAGGCAGGAGAACAATGAAAACCAGAACCGGTATAGTGGCTCCTTTTGGGGAAAGTTGGAAAAAAAGAATATTACTGGAGAGTTTCAACCCTTTTTATGTTTTATTTCTAAGCAAGGAATAGATACATAGGCTTAGTCTCTATACTCGTACATACTGAAAGCATTACACTGTTTTTAAACATCAACTGAAGTCTATATTGAGTATTTTTTTATTAGCCATCTTTACTGTAAAAGAGGTTCTAACACCTGTTCTCCAAGAGAGTTCAGGAAATAGAAATATATGAGGTACTAATTCTATCATATAACAGGATAAATAAATTCCAAGCTCATAAAAAATATTGTTTTAGGTCAAAAACTTGCCCCTGTCCTATAAGTTCTTCCCAGGGCTTCTGAAAATAAAACAAACAAACAAAGAAAATGCTTTTTATTTCTGCCATGGTGAAAGGAACACCTCTTCTAAACCAAGATCGTTTGGTAGCTAGATGAACCTCTTGAAAAGTGCCCTTTATCTTTATTTGGGAAAGAGAAAACTACAACTAAAAGCATCCCAGGGAAGGCAGAAATACCTGGAACCTCAAATTCTCAACAGCGCCGTCAAAACCTAGGTGCCCGTAGGACAGCTCTCCAATGGGTGGGGGTGCATGGGAATGGTTGATCCTCTGCCCTATCCTAAGTGGCTTTCGGTGGCAACCCTCTGATGGGACTCTGGGATTTGCAGGATTGGGCCCTGGCATAGAAGAGGAATCATGGACTTTATTCTTGCAGAACATTTTCATGAGTCCATGGTAGGTGTCTGTGGCAGTCCTTAAAATAGCCAGAGAGGAGTAAGTGGACTGGCAGCCAGCTATTGATCATTCAGCAGAGTGCTAGCAGCTGTCATCAGGCCAGAGTAATAGAGACCATGTACCTCTCTCCCCTGGCAGAACAATCTCCCCAAATCCTTACTGCAGGCCCAGAACTAAAAGCCCTAACTAATTTGCTACCTCAGCAGCACAATGTGTAATAATATCCTCTGATAAATGGAGATAAATTGGGTTTGGAAGGTGGACAGTTCTTTCTAGATTGACAGCTCAATCCTAGGAGACAGAAAGCATCAAGCCGTCATCTCAAGTGAAAGCCTATAAGCTACCAGCAGCAGAGACTCTTTGCCACTGTGGACCTGTTTCTACGGGTGTATTGTCACCAGTTCTATGCATCCACCCATCCATCCATCCATCCATTCTTCTATCCATGCTAGGCTGTGGGATATGAAGATGACCAGGATTCTCCCCTGGGAGAGTACACAGTCAGTGTTGACCGCATGCTCCACCAGAAACAGGGAATGGCATAACGTCTGTAAGGAACACATTCCTCATCCAGCTTTCATATGCCAAGTTAACCAGATGATAAGCTCAGTGATGAGGCCTAGACAGCCTTGTCCAGAAATGGCCAGTTTATAACTTCTGTACCACGTGTGTTCAACTGGTGTCTGGAGCATTATAATAAGAATAGTCCTGCCAGGTGTGGTGATGCACATCTGTTATCCCAGCACTCAGGACACTGAAGCAGGAGGATCACTGTGAGTTTGAGGCCAGCATGAACTGCATAGTGAAACCCTGTCTCAAAAAGATTTTTTAAAAAAATGGTCCTAAGGAGGAGTTAAACTGGTAGGAAAGAATGTTGCAGCACGTGAGTGATGTCTGTTACAGGTGAAGACTGAGCGTGGCTGCACATCTTAACTTTCCCTGTTATAGTAAAAAGACAACAGAAGCATACACAGTTTTACACTCTGATTTCACTTCTACCAATATCAGCTACAGTCCATTAGACAAGTCCACTGCTCTCCCTCTGTTTCCTGATCTATAGAACAAGGCTGGTAATATATACTCTGCTTTATCTTCCTTCCAAGTTTGCTACTGTTAAATGAGATAAAGCAAAGTAAGTAGAAGTATTTACAAACTGTAAATCATCATATACTTACCAGAGATTCATTGCATGATAAGGTAATATCTTACTCAAAGAATTAGCCTTTAATCTTGGAGGGATCGATCTACTTATTTTTCTTCATTGAAGATTTTATTTTACTTTTTTGTTTTGTCCTTGTTAATGAAAACACTTGCATTAAGTAGGCTTTTTTTTAATGTCAATGGACATTTAAAATGGAAGAAACATAAGTTTTTTTTTAAAGTGAGAAACATGTTGTATTTATTTTTTAAATTTAATCTTTTTTTTTTTTTTTTGGTACCAGGGATCAAATTCATGACCTTACATTTGCCAGGCAGGCGTTTTGCTGATGAAATAAATCCCTCACTTTAAAATTTATCTTAGTAGGGGCTGAGTTTGATTCCCAGTACCAAAAAAAAAAAAAATCTTAGTAAATGTTTACAGTATATAGCAATGATTACATTCATAGAGGGGCATCAGTACATGTCCCTAACACATCTTAATTCATTTTACTCTCCCTTCCTGTCCCCTTCCCACCCTCCCCCTCTAGCCTTTCATCCCCTCCCAAGGGATCCACAAGAACCCAGTTCACAGTCAAATGGAAGCCTTATGGTTAAATGTACTCGTGGGAGCTGGTCCCTGCCTAGCAGTAGGACCGGGTCCCCCACATAACTCTCTTCTTTCTAGCACTGATGATACTATAAGGATGAAGATGAAGACAGCTATGGACACTGTCAGACACTGTTGCCAAAGACTTTACTGAGATTTCTTCATTTATTCCCTTCAACGGGCATGCAGGTAAGCACTATTATTATTCTCATTTTAGAGATAAATTGAATCAAGTCTTAAGAGGCTAAGTAACACCCAAGGCCAGAGCTAGTGAGGACAGCCTGAGAGTAAGGACAACCCGAAGCAAAGCCTATTGAAGTCTCATGCATGCTCTCTATTGCCCTCATCGTAGAAGTCTATACATGGGGGCCAGGGACACAGCTCAGCTGCACAGTGCACCTGCCTGGCAAGCGTGAGGTCATGAGTTCAATTCCTGGTACTAAAACAATGCCGTTCCATAGGATGATTGAGCCACTCAGCAAACAAGAATTCATACGCAGAAGTGGGACTGGACAATCTCAATGGACTCCGAAGCTCAGAATTCTGAACTTTGAGCCCCACAGAGACGAGTAGAGGATTGCTGTTTTAAGCAGGAAGGTTATTTTTCAGGAACAGGCAATTTGATGGAATTGAAGTGAACACAATTAACCCTGGAATGTTGTAGTTCTATTATTCATGATTTTCTTTAAAAAGGCATATTTTGGATTATTAGGTTCTAACAATGTAGCAAAAACTAGAGTTTTCTCCCATTTCACTCTCGTCACCTGTTTCTGTTCCCAGAACTCGTAAAATTTCCATTTTCTAATATCACATTTTACAGAGCCCTTGTCCATAATGTAGACCACATCCTTTTAGCATTTACATCCTAGCAGGTAAATAACATTAATTTTAAGAAGTTCCCATCACAGGCTTCTCAAGAACTAGCTAAAGTCTATATATAGTGCAAATGCCCGGGTCTGTCTAGACCACCAAAAGGAACTATTCTGCCATAGAAAATACAGTGAACTTTGTTGAATAAACAGCTCCACCAAATCCCCTGGTTTCAAAATGTTGTGTAGCAATTTCCCATTTTGAATTGTCCATTGTGCCCACAAAGTGATTGCTGGGACTTGCAGGCTGGGACAGCACAGTGGATGAAGCTCAGTCATTTGGTCCCAAATTCAGCTCAAGGTTAAGGCTAGAAGGTTCTGCCCTGGGGTAGGAAAGTCACAGAGGGTAATCTGTCTGCAGCCATATTGTCATGTGTAGTACCTAACTGTAGGTACTACAATGAATGAATGAATGAATGAACGTCTGCAAAGTGCTTGGTGTCTGAAACACTGAGGCCATCGACTAATGGCAGTTTTTGCCATTGTGTTGATGACAGGGGTCATCAGGTTCTTCTTGCCCCAGCAATGCATAGACCTCTTCCCAAGCTTTCTAGTAGTTGCACGCTATTCCACTGGGAGTATATTCACTTGTATTTTCTGAATGTCTGGGTATAATGCAAGTAATAAAACTTTAAAATTGGTTCTTTCAGTCATTTGTTCTTGCTACCAAAACTATAATCAGATATTGAAGTCCTCAGTAACACATACACTTGTAGACATGAGTGAAGTTCCATTTTGTAGACTCTTTTTTCCATATGGGACAGGGGGAGCCCAGGGTCATTGCACTGAGCTAGTTCCCCAGTTTCTTATAAGTTTTGAGACAGGGTCTTACTAAGTCACTAAGTTGCCTAGGCAGGGCTCAAACTTACATTTCTCCTGCCACAGATTTCCTCAGAGCTAGGATTATAGGGATGTACCACCATGCTCAGCTATATTTTAGAACTGTTGAAGTCTCACCTAGGTGACCTTTAAATAACAAGGCTTTGCCAGCGATTTAGCTCAGCAGCACAAGAGCCTGCCTGGCAAGCATGAGGTCATGAGTTCAATCCCTGGTACCAAACAACAATAACACATTGTCACCAGTTAAGCATGGTGACATCCCTCTAGAGCTGAAAACACCGTAACTCTTCATTTATTCTTTGCAATGGTTAGCAGTAATCACTCTGCAACATTAATGTTCTGCTAGTTCACTAATTTACTAATAGCTTGAGTTTGAATTTTAGCCACAACCCTTAAGAAAACACAGTGCCTGTAACTGTCCATTCTGTACTGGGATGGAAAGGGGTCGGTTTAAGGTGCTACGGATGTGTGTGTTCTGTGCATGCACCAGCTCCCCGTGAGGAATATAATCATGATGGACCATCAACGCGTACCAGTAAAAGAAAAGAATCTAGAGGGAGTAAATGTCAGCCTCATTTGGGAAATCATGAGAACACTGAAGGCCAACATCCCTTGCACTGGAAACATAACTTTAAAATATCACATAAGCTTTTTAAAGGCATATAATAATTTTAAATTAATTGTAACACATCACTTCTCTCAGTATACAGGACTGTTAAAGGCAAATGGAACACATTACTAGCCAGCTCTAAAATGAAAGGCAAATGCATTTATTTTTCATTGGAACTTGGAAGACTTTTCCAAAATCATTGTCATTGGAATGAAAAACTGTGTTTCTCTTCCAACATATGAATAAATTAGTTTTGTAATGCATTTTATTGTGCCTTCCTGGTACTTCTGGTATGACAAAACCTTATTCTAATTACATAGTTATCCCAAAGCTCACTGAAAAGGAGGTTCACACACTGAAAAGGAGTGTGTGGCAGAGGGAAAGTTAAACCTGCAACCTAAGCAACACCTTTCGAAGAGCCATTTGAGTCCACTACAGGGGCTGTGAGTGCAGAGAGATTGTGCAGGACCCATTTAACCCCATGCTTGTGAAAGTTAAAGCATAACTGTTGTACACCCTGTGTTTGCATATCCAGCTTGTGTCTCAATGCTGTGAGTGTGACTTCATTCCATGATGAAGATGTGAGTGGTGCAAGGAAAGAGCTGCCTCTTTGAAAACAGAATGGGACAGAAGAATGTACACAATCAATGCATGCAACCTCCGGACAGAACTCCTGGTATGATACTAACCTCCAAGGAGGCTTTACAGCTCTGTGCAACTATGCACAGTCATGGTTGTTGCCGGAAAGCACAGGTGTAGAGGAAGCCAGGGAGCCTTCTGCTAGGCCTCAGCCACAAAGCCTGTGTGCTGAGAAATCCCCCATCAGGGTATGTTTGCCAAAATACAAACTAGCAGATGGGTAGTACGGAGCATCCTCTCCTACACAGGGATCCAGGCAGAGTCCACAAAGGACTGCAGAGGGCACAGATATCAGCTATACTGGGGGACTGTCTGAGAGAATGGCTGACTCACCCAGAGTCAGAAGGGCACAGCTGGAAACTTGACTTTTCTTCTTCCTACCTATTTGGCCAGGGACAAATTAATTAGCTACTCTGAACTTCAGTTTCCTCATCTATAAAATAGGGGTACAACTGGTATGTACCTCATAGAACTGGGCAGGCATGCTCATTTCAATTGGTACAGACATATAGGACAGTTTCTATAGGCAAAAACTGTTCTATTACTAATTGTAATAATTTCCCTGACCCATGCAGGTTACATGTGAGTCAACCGTATCAATAACACTGGTGCTACAAAAATAAGAAAACTATTTTTTGCAGTATTGGGGATTGAACACAGGGCCTTGATGCATGCACTTTACCACTGAACTGCATCCCCAACTCTTTTTTTTTTTTTTTTTTTTTTGACATAGGATCTTGCTAAATTCAGTCTGGCCTTGAACTTGAGATCCCCCTGCCTCTGCCTCCCAAGAAGCTGGGACTATAGGTGAGTGCTACCATGCCCTGTTTAAAAAAAAAAAAACTATGAATTTTTTAAAATGATATGAATTGGGGGGACTCACCAGAGAACTTTTACTAGACTCCTATGATCCCCAAATTATAACTGGATAAGAGCAACTTTCTCCATAAAATATTTTTCTTATTTCATTCTTGTTATGGAAACATTACAAAATACAGGGAAGCACAAAAGAGATAAGAAAAGCTATTTGTAATCATTTTTTGTTTGTTTGTTTTTTGTTTTGTCTTTTTGAGACAGTTTCACTATGCAGTTCAGGCTGGCCTCGAACTGGCAGCATTCCTCCTGTCTCAGCCTTCCAAGTGCTGGGATTGCAGGCACGCGCCAGCACCCCTGGACTTTCAATTTATATTTACTCTAACATTTTAGTGTATATCATCCCAATATATTTTTATAGATATTCATATTTACTCACACAACTGTTTGTTTCTACCACCTTCTCCCTAAATTGTCTTGTTTTTCATTGTTTTCTGTCCCCAAAATGTTATCGGGACTGGCCAGTTGCTCAGGTCAGTCTCTAAGAGCAATGCTGGAGGCCTCTGCTTCATACTGTACATTAAAATTGTTGACAAGTCTTGTCACCTTCGCCTTTAGAATTTACCCAGAATCCCACCACTCACAGCCATTACCTGTGGGCAGCCCGCTGACCTCTGGAACCTTATCACTGACCTCCCACCTTCCACCCTTAGCTCCAGTACTTCCCATCACCCTCCAAACCAAATCCTAAGACAGCCCCATGCCCTCAAGTCCTAGCAGTCCACCCATAGCCGCTGCCCACTGCTCACCCACAGGCTCCTCTTGAAGCCCTCAGTCAGGAACTGTCTGCTCTAAGATTCCACATGACCCGTTTTTATGCTGGTCTCTGGTTTTTGATGGGAAGACTGAACATCCACTACGGCAGGGGACTTGTTTACCTTAGTCCCTGCCGTAGTTCAGATTCAAACATAATGTCTGTGCATTGACTCAGAATTACGCTAGCAAGTGTCAAAGTACAGCTGTGATGAGCGCTCACATGCACTGAAACCGGCTGGGTTGTGCTGCTGTAGCAGCCCCTGAATCTCGGGGTCTAAGATAAAGCATTGTTTTCCTCTCTCAGTGCACGTTTGTAGTGCAGTGGTTTCTAGTTGTTCACTCTTGCCCAGCGACAAAATCTGCCCAAATCTTTCCCATCTCACACTTGCGGGTTCTGGGGCAGGGAGCAGAGATTAGAGCAGATTGGACTGTTCATTCACAGTTTCTACAGCAACTGATGCCTGTCATTTCTGATCCCGTGTCACAGGCCAAAGCAAGTGGCCACAATAAACGAGAAAGCAAAACATCCCAGTCAAGTCATATGCCCAGAAGGAGAATGGGGAGCACAGGATGGTGCAGCAGAGACAGCGTGACTGGGATGTGGACGTGACTTTCTTGGTCCCCAGCCCTAAGCCAGTTGGGTGGCATTTGGTTCCAGCCTTGGCCTGGGGACTTGGGGACATGTGTCAACTGAGCAGCATTGAACACAAGCACTAGCCAGGCTGGAACTGGCTCCTGAGTACAATGACCCCTGGAATCTGGGTCATTCCCATGCGATACTCAAGGCCCACAAGTCCTGGGGACACTGCAGAGCATGATGCTGACTGTAGCAGTGGGACTCATAGCAGAGAATCTCCTTCGTCTTTGAACTTACCTGGTACTGTTTGTGCTGGTTCTGCAAAGCAGGGATGACTCGTGTGTGCTCCCCAAATTATGCGGCTGGCCAGAGGAGGAGTTTGGAAGGAAAAGCAGGAATTCAGATCTTACCATATCCTAGTTTAAGTTTTTGAATTAGGGAGAATTTCAAACACATTCAACAGTCTACAGAGTCGTGCACCAAACCTTCACACTCCACCTAACGGAGCACAGCCCACAGCCTGTCCTGTGTTACTTTAAAGTAAACAGTTACTGGGTTGCTTTCTCTGTAAATATTTCTGAACGTGTCTCTCCAAGGTAGGTGCTCTTTAAAACTTAATTACAAAACTTATTACAACTAAAACTATCAATAAAGCCAGGTATGGAGGTGCATACCAGTAATACTCTGGGAGCTGAGGCAGGAGGAACCCCTTGTCTGGGCAATTTAGTAACATAGTAAGATCTTGTCTCAATATAAAATTAAAAATTAAAAAAAAAATCAGAGCCAAGTGTGATAGCACACACCTGTAATCCCAGCACTTGGGAGGCTGAGGCAGGAGGATCGCCATGAGTTCAAGACCACCCTGGGCTACAAAGTGAGTTCAAGGCCAGCCTGAACTACATTACGAGGACTAGTCTCAAAATTTTTAAGGTCTGAAGGTGTATCCCAGCATGAAGAATCCCCTGTCCCAAAGCAAATCAGTAATTTCTTAATGTCATTAAATTTCTGATAAATGTTTTTTCTAGACCAAGAATGAGGGATCCACAAAACCTGAAACTAGGAGAATACGTAACAAATACTTTACTGAAACAACACAGTGTGACAAAATTCAGAATTATATTAGCTTATTTCCAGCTTGAGCTGGTATCTCAAGGATGTGTCAGTGAAAGGCAAAGGGAAGAAGACTATGTTCTTGGGCAAAGAGTCTGTAGCAGGGAGAGCTAGCAAAAGAATCAACAAGGCAAATAACCAGAGACTGAGCAAAGTAGACAGGAAGAACCAAGATTCTGGGGTGTGTGAGTGTGTATGTGTGTGTGTGTGTGATGTGTTTTCATTATTTTTCACTATTTTTATAAAGCAAGTATTAAACCCAAATTGTCTGATGGCTTTATAGATTTAGCATATCATATACAGCATTCCTTATCATTACAAATCGTTGTAGGAATTAGTTTTAATGATAGGGTGTGACAATTATGTCGTAAAGTGTAACTCATTTATGCAATCTCATATTTAACTTGAAACAACATCAGTTTTGTCACCACAGTAGAGGACACTGAAGAGAAGACCCTTATAATTCAGTCTTTGAGCCCTTCCACCGTTATTTACTTTGGATATATTACAGCATAATGTCTGGGAAAACGGGTGTGTGCATTTTTAGAGCTCTTTGTTTTCCTCATGGATTGATACGTCATCCTCAGAAAAGCTTCTGAGCTCTGGAGTCACACAACCAACCTGGTTTTGCTTTCCACATTACGACATGAGGAAATTATCTTATTCTATTTTCTACTGCAATACTTCGTACTAGAGGCCAGGGAAAGTGCTGGGAGGGGAGCCATCTCCAAGTGCACAGGGATATTTCATTGAGACAAAACAGCAGAAGTCATCTATCAGGCAATAGTTCCAGTAAGTACCATCACCGCGTCCACAGTATAGATCTCTCTGGCAGCACACATTTAGGAGCCATATAACTCAGGAGTCATTGTCAAAACAGATCAATGGGTCCTGCACATGATAAGAAGCTTTCACCCGCAATTGAGAGCCCAGAGTCTGTGCTCCCAGGCTAAGCAGCCCGGGCTGTGAGCAGCAAATCACCATTCAGCCTCAGAGGGAGGCAGCACTTTCCTCCTCAAGCGGCGGAAAGGGAAGCAGTGTGGCTTTGTGGTTTGATCAGAGGACTGGGCCATTAGAACTTCAAGTCTTCTTTCGGGCTCTGCCCTCTGCCGATGACTTGGCCAATGGCCTCATACTGTCTCCTTCTTCTTAGCAGGAAAGAGTAGACGACAGATTTAAGCTTCTGGCACACCAAGTGTATGTCCAGTGCTTCAAGACCTTTAACGCGTCTGGGCATCTATAAAGGAAACTTTGCTGCCCAGGGAAATTAATTTTTTTAAAAAAATATTCTTCTGTCATGTGACTTATTTCAGAAAACTCTAGGTAATGACCACCAAATGAAAAATAAGTGAGGTAAAGTTTTGCCCATTTCCAAAATGAGCAAATAAGCAAAAATAATAGTAAGTATGAAAACAATGTAGAAGCAATATTTTTATAATTGTAGAAAGATAACTTTTTGTTGAGTAAAAGGATAATGGAACCATAAGATCACTGTGATTTCATTTTGTAATATTGTGAGCACATAATACATTATACATAGGAGAAAACTCTAAAAGTGGATATGAAAATTATCAAATAATTGTTGATTTTCCTTTTCTTTCTCTCTTTTGGGGGGGCTATCTCTATTTTCTGATTTTTCTACAATGAACATAAATTACTTGAGTTCTAGAAATTATTTTAAAGCAAGTGATGACTATTTTAGAGGAGAATGATCTTTGTGAACCTAAATACAGAATAAATCAAGAAGCTACCATATAACTGGGAAGCTATCTTACTCTGAAATTGTAATATTTGTTTATATTGGAAAGAAGTAAGTAAATCAAGGGGAGCAGGCATTTCCTAACATGAAGTAGATATATTTGGGGACCTGATTAGAAATTGTTACTGACTTTTATGTAACCTCTTAGGAACTCTGGCTCTAACCATTGTTTTGGATGAGATTGTCCTTGTCTGCAGATGATACAAACTTCAGTTCACACACGGAGCTGATGGACAGTGAGAGGAAGGATATGCCCAACACCTTGTCACCAACTCAGCACCTAGCACCAGGAAGTGTCATGTGAGTCTAGGTGACTTTTGGCATTTTTTTTTTTTATTTTAAAGAGGAAAAAAACAGAAAAATCAAGAAACAAACAAACAAAAAGCAACAAAGGCAAAATGATGACAACAACATAAAAAAAAACAATGGCAACAGAGGATTTCAAAACAAGATGATAGGAATTTAATAATGGTTGCTATATTGCACATTGTTATCCTCAAAGTAATTGCAAGGGCTGCCAGATACAAGAGTGCAAGATTGATCAAAAAATATACTTGATTTGAACCATAAACATCTTTTTCGTATTATTTAAAAAATTTTGAAGACCTTAATTTTATTTATTTATTTTGGTTCTGGAGATTGAACTCATGACCTCACACTTGCCAGGCAGGTGCTTATGCTGTGAGCTAAACCCCCAGCCCCCCAAAATCTTTATTTTATTCTATTTTTTATTTTAAAAAGAATAAAATCAAATAAGAAAAAAATGGGGTCATTCAAAACAAAAGGATGGACATAGAACATAATTTAAAATCACAATACAAGATGATCTACAATGGTTACCATTTTATTCTATTTTTTTTATTTTAAAGAGAAAAAACAGTAAAATCAAGAAGCAAACAACAATTGTTTAAATTGTTTTTATTTTAAATAGAAAAAACAAAAATTGAGAAGAAAACAAAAAACAGCAATAAAAGCAAGATGACAACAACAAAAAAAAAACAATGCTGATATAGGATTTCAATACAAGATGATAGGAATTTAACAATGGTTGTTATATTGCATATTGTTATCTTCAAAGTAATTGCTCAGGCTACCAGTAATTGCCAGGCATGTAAGATAGATCAAACAATAAAATTTCCCTTTGAGCATTTTTTTTCACTTTTACTGTATCTATTATAACTTTTGGATCTTATTTACTCTTTCAGTTTCTTATACTAGCAAGACAATATGGTGTTTACACATGGAAGTCTGATTTATTTCACTTATGAGTATGGTTTCTAGTTGCATCCATTTACCTAAAAAAGCCTCAAATTTATCATTCTTCATGGCTGACTAGTATTTCATTGTATAAAATTACCACATCTTTTTATCCATTCCTCAGTTGATGGACATTTGGGTTGTTTCCAAAATCTGGCTATTACAAATTGTGCTGCTATAAATGTGAGTGCACATATGCCACTGCGGCATGATGTTTTCGATTCTTTTAGGAAAATACCTAGAAGGGGAATATCTGGGCCAAATTGGACCTCCAATCCTAGTTTTTTGAAGAATCTCCACACTGACTTCCACAGTGGTTATACTGGTTTAATTCCCACCAACAATGGAGAAGGGTTCCTTTTCCCCCACAGCCCCACTAGAATTTGTTATTCGTTAACTTCTCAATGTTAGCCATTCTTTCTGGAGTGAGATGATATCTCAGTGGGGGTTTTTTGTTTTGTTTTTGTTTTTTAGTCTTTTTGAGACAGCATCTCGCTATGCAGTTCAGGCTGGCCTTGAGCTCACTTTGTAGCCCAGGCTGGTCTCGAACTTGCAACAATCCTCCTGCCTCAGCCTCCCAAATGCTGGGATTACAGGCGTGAGCCACCACACCCGGCTTCAGTGTGGTTTTAATTTGCATTCCTCAAATAACCAATGGTGTTGAACATTTTTTCATATATTTGCCATTTGTATTTCTGCATATGAGAAATGTGTGTTCATTTCAGATGCCCATTTTTGGATTCGGTCTTTAAATTTGGGGGACTTGATTTTTTTCAAATCTTTATACATTCTGAATAAAAGTCCTTTGTCTGAGAGAGAGTTGGCAAAAATCTTTTCCCAATCTGTGGGGTTTTTCTTCACTCTGTTGGTGATTTCATTCAATATGCAAAAACTTTTTAATAAGACAAGATGCTAGTTGTTGATTCTTTGAAGTACTTCCCATGCAGTTTGGTTTTTGCTCATTAACTCTTTGACTACTCCTATGTCCTCAAGATTTCTATCTACTTTATCTTCCAGGTTTTGTATTTCTGTCTTAATATTTAGATCTTTGATCCATTTTGGCTTTAGTTTAGTGCATGGTGATAGTCATGGATCTAGTTTAAACTTTTGGCAGGTAGAAAGCCAGTTTTTTCCTGCACCACTTATTAAAGACGCTCTTTCTTCCAATGAACATGTCTGGCGCCTTTGCCAAAGATAAAGTGGCTGAAAGTGTTTGCAGTTGTCAACACATTTTTTAAATTAAGGCAAGCCCTCACCATGACCATCTACTAGAAGAAAAAATATTCTGAAGTATAACTAATGTAAAATAAGCTGGAATCCAGAAAAACATCCCCAAAACCAAAGAACCAACAATGATGTAGTAGCAAAGATTAGTCACCTCCAAGTAAAGTGTTGTGAGAAGAGAAAGGTAAAAGAAATACTCAAACTGAAAATCAAAAGAAATGGTCTTAAAGATGCAGCTATAAAGCTAATAACTTTAGGAGTTTCTAAACAATGTCACCACTCAAGAAAGAGGACAACTTTATTTCTTAATCTCTTTCCTTCTGAGTCCCAACTCTCAGAAAACAGTGTAGCTGATTCCACCTTCAAATGACTGCTTTCCTTAATTAAGGTCAGATGTTTACCTGTGGTTCAATCACCTGAAGCCTCAGATAGACATACAATACTGGAAAAGACACCGGGGCCCAGCCTTGAGAGAGAAGATAGTTAAATGAAGTGGAGGAAAAATATAAATTCCATTCAACTCAGTTATTCCCCTCCTTGGTGTCTTCCCAAAAGAGTTCAAGATGTCATATTACAATGATACCTTCATATTCACGTTTATAGCAGCGCAACTCATAACACTTGCCTATATGTTTATCAAGAGATGAATGAATAAGAAAATGTATTTATACATAATGGAGTACTATTCTGCTATAAAGAAGGATACATCTGAGTCATTTGTAGGAAAAGGATGCAGCTTGAGACCCTAATGTTAAGTAAAATAAGATACACAATCTTAAGTATCACATGGGTTACATGAAAAACCCAAAGTATAAGTAAGTTAAAAACCAACAAACAAAAGACAGATAATAGAAAACAGGAAGATAGATCTTTTGCAAATGAAAAGTGGACCAAGAGGATGGAAGAAGGGGAGAGAGCAGAGAGGGAAAGGGAAGGCAGAAGGAATTAAGATGTGCTATGTACATGCACCAACCCCCTACAATGAGAGTAATTATTATGTAGGAAAATATGTACCAATAAAAATTAAAATAAAAAAAAGAAATGGAGTAAAGAAGTGTGATGCTGCAGCAAGGTTATTTTAGAGCAAAGGAGGGGATTAGAGAAGAAGTCTAAGTTTTAGAGTAAGACTCGAGCTACTGAACCACATCATCAATTTTTTTTGGCAGGGGGTCCAGGGATTGAACTCACAACCTTGCACTTGTCAGGCAGGTGCTTGTGGCACTGAGCTAAATCTTCAGTCCCACATCATCACTTTTAATGCAAGCTTTCTGCTAGAGCAGCTCACACTAGTCCTTTTCAAAGTCCTGCCAGCAGGAGGGCGGTACAAAGTTTAAGTACATTTTGAGAATGACTTCAGTACCTAACTCAGAACACTATTTGCGCCCAGTGTGAGTTCTAGTGGGATGGGTGTTCTGCGTGGTGATGGATAACAGCACAGTTGAGTTTAGTCCTGTATTACACTGTACCTCTGGTTCCACCTAAGTTCCGCGATGCCACCTTCTATTCTCATTACAAGGAGTAAACGAAATCATGGACACAAAGGACTCATTGCAGTGCCTGGCATTTTATCAACCTGAAATAGAAAACCTCCTCTGTGATTTTAGAAGGAACAATGTCTGAACAAAGCCATATTTCCCCGCCTGATTTCAGTTTATAAACTTGATATTATAACATGGTAATTGTCTACCAACTTTTGCAGAAGAAATCAATGTGCTCTCAAGAGTAATTCTCAGGATAAAGAGGAATGAATAAAACAGAAATCCCTATTTCATCACGTAAGCATTGAGAGGGGAGAGGAAGGACATTTCTCATTAAACCCGGCTGCACACGGTGAATACCAACATCGAGTCCCCCACCACTCACCCCTTGCCCATCCCTCCCTCCTGCCTGCCTACACCCTGGCAGCATCTCCCCGGCACCGTCCTAGCTCCTGTGATGTATCCTCCTAGGACTCTCTTCAATAGATGGAAAAAATACACTTTTTATTGATTTCATTTCATATACATTTATGCTGTTGGTTGGCTGCTTTTATGTTACATCCAACCTTCAGAATTCAGGTTGAATATGTCATGTCATGATGTGCAGGAAGCACCATGGAGTCAAAAAGAGACTGGGGCCTGCAGAGAGAGCGCCCCTGGACTTTAATAGGAGCTGAGTACATTCAAAGGAAGAATTTTGCTTTCAGTGTATTTAACACTGCTTGCCTGGAGTTCCGTCTCCACAGGGGCTAACATCTGTGTAAAGATAGCGTGGAGGGGAGCTTCTGACCTAGCCCTGCTGAGAACAAAGCCAGGTCACCTGAGAAATAAAGGAGTCCCATCCCTCAAAGCCTTGCTTCACTTTCCCCTGTATGTCTTGACACTTTTACTACATTTGCATGCATCACTAATCAGTTCACACACAGTATCATTGTGCAAGTTTATAAACTTGATATAAATGGCATCATATTGTATGCATCCTATTGCCACTTGCTCTTTTTGATTAGCAGTGTGTTTTTGAGATTTATCCACACGGTTCTAGTTCATTCATTTTAATAGATGTGTGGCATTTTATCATTCATAATGTTTTATTCCTCAAGATGGATCATGGGAACTTTATGAGAAGTCTGAAATATTTCATAATGTAACAAAGTGAGTGCTGCCCTTTGGATCTTCCTGGATAACATGAAGTCTCCTCCAAGAACACTGGGCCATCCTGGCAGGTGGCAGAGCACGGCTCTCCTCCTCCATCTTCCCAGCTCTACAGCCTTGAGCCCAGCAAGCAATAGTTCTTTTTAATAATCCCATACCTTGTTGTACCAGTTATTTATGCTGTGCCAGGACTGTGCCATGTGCTTTGACAGGGCAATCTCATTTAATTCTCATAACCATCCTGTGGGAAGGAAGGAGTCTTTTGCATCCTGCATTCTTAGCAAATTGCAGCTCTGAAATGTCATAACATAGCCAATATTTCACAACTAGAAGGTGCAAAGTGAGGACGTGCAAGTGGGTCTCCAGGCAGGGTTTGCTCTCGCCACTCAGCATCGCCCGGTATGTGGGAGAGGGACCGAGACCCTCACATTGCTCTGCACTGTCTCAGCCAGTCTTGCCCAGACCCCAGTGGTAGAAGGAAAGGCAAAAGTAGCAGTAGGATCATACTTTTCATCCAACTCTTTCCTCATCAGAGTCTTGGCAGAGAAGACTTTAAAATGGTTTGTCTGCCTACTAAAATAGTTCAAAGGATCACAGAGCTCCATACCTGCTTGCACCTGACCACAGGCAGCACTGGCCCTCTCTGTCCTGTGCAGGGCTCACCAGGGCTCTAGGCACGGGCCCAAGTACTTTGGAGTAGGGCCCTTAGGATTTTATGGATTTTTCCCCAAATAGGGTCATACTCAAAATCCTCGTTCTTCTTCACTTCCCTCCTGCACCTTCTTCCTTTGACTAGGCCCTGTACAGATAACGACTTTGGAATCATTCACATCTTCATTTTGTTCAGCTGTTGTAACAGCTTGAAGGTTTCCAAGATGCCTCAGGGGATCCCAGCACCCAGGGAAAGACTTCCAACACCTGTTCAGAGACAAAGCACATCTTCTTTGAGGTCCGGGCCACTTGTGCATTTTAAAGGGTCCTGCTATATCATGGCCTTTAGGCCTTCCTTTAGATCTTTCTCCAAAGGCCATTATACTTAAATTCATTGTTGCTCTTCTTTTCCTTCCTGACTGTATTTCCTTCTCTTCTTCTTCTTTAAATGCTAAAAGCATTTAGATTATTTAATGTGATGCTTTAGGTTGTGCCAATTTCATAGATCCATTTTGATATGATAGGTCCCTTTAGAACACAGAAGCAGCCTGGACCTCTGCAAAGACATACTCTATCTTTGAAAGGGCAAGGGAAGTCCTAGAATATTAGAAGTCTTTCTCCAGGTGCCCCAGAGACCTTCAAGCTATTATAACAGCTAAACAAAAGGAAAGACACTTGGGTGACTCCAAAGTCACTATCTGTAGAAGGTCTAAGCAAAGGTAACACAAATAATATCAGTATTTTTGTTTCCTTGTCTGTTTTACCACATGGCCAATCCAAATCAGCACTGGCTGTGCATGAGTAATTATTGTGAATTGTACTTGCAGGGCCAGGTCACAGACAGCACCTCTCCCTCAAAGCTAAGACCAACAGTCCCACAGCTATTAACCCTAGTCAGCTGTACCACCAAAACCAAATGAGTGGGTGAAGAAAGAAACAAACTTCATGCCTTTGAAAACTCAGTATTTTATTCATCAATCAGACAAGACTGCTTCCTAGGCAGGGATTTGATCTGCTGTTTTAATAATTTCCAGTGTTCTGAGGAAGACTGCTGCTCCTTTTCAAAGACTGCTGTACCTTCAGGCACTTGTGACAAACCTGGGTGAATTATTAGGCAATTTCATGCTGGTTTGCAGAGTGATTAAAACAAGTGGCCTTGAATGATAGCATATGTTATAAAGAGAGGGAGCCTTTCAGTTATAAAAGATGTATCAATCAGGGGAAGGCAAATACAAATTAAAGTTTGATGAGCAATTGGATATTAATTGGTACTAACTCTGCTTTTTTATGTCACTTTGATGTGGAGTGGATCATAAACATGGTAAGCGATACTAATAATGTATATTCACTTCAATACAACTTTATGACTCCATTTATTAAAGAAGCCAATGTTGAGACTGAGTTGTGGTGCTCTGGTGCGCACTTTCCTGTTGTATCCCTTCGCCTGCCTCTTGCCATGTGGGCCTCGGCCTCAGCCTGTGGGACGCGTTGCAGTCAGACACGACAGCATTACGGCCTAGGATTTTCTCTATGCATTGATTCAAACTAGAGTGGGAAAAAGTTGACAGAAAACTTAAATGTTACACTTTTTTCAGAGTTTTCTTTTACAAGTTGTCTGCTTTTCTGAGTTTAGACAAAAATCTTGGGGGCTGGGGATTTAGCTCAGCAACATAAGCGCTTGCCTTGCAGGCAGGCAGTCATGAGTTGGATCCCTGGTATCAAAAAAAATTAAAACATTTAAGAAATCTCTAGAGAAGGAATGCTAACTTGACATTGTTGACATTAAACAAACACTGTAGTCCTTATAAATGGCCAATGTGTTTTATACCAAATATAATTCAACATATTTATTTCAAATATAAGGGATATTTCCAATTAGAAAATGAAAAGATTACATATGATCACTAGTAAAAGAAGAAAATTATCTTCTTTTTAAAAATTAAAATGAGAACTTAGTGGGTTATCAGTTTCATAATGTCATTTTCTCTTTTATCAATCTATTTGCACAATTTTTAAAATTTCCTAATGCTTGAATTCACAGCCTAGTTGTGCTATTTTTTCTCTATGTGATCCTGGGCAAGTCATTTACTCTCTAGGCTTACTTTTCTTGCCTGAAAAATTAGTATAATAATATATACCTTAAGGATTATTGTGGATATGCTTTGAGGCAATAACCTTAAGTGAAATAAATCAGACACAGAAGCTTAAATATCATCACATGGTTTCTCTTATACGAGAAACCCAAAGTATAAATAATTTAAAGGGCAAAATAAAAGATAGATAACAAAAAACGAGGAGATAGATCTTTTGTAAATGGGAAGAGGACCAAAAGACAGAGGGAAAAGAGAAATAAAAAGATTTAAGTGATGTACATGTATCAACTTCTGTGATGAATGTCATTATGTGCTGCAAATGTACTAATAAAATTTTAAATTAAAAAAGATTTTAAAATGAAATGACACATTAAAAATGCTTTAAAAATATTTAACACTCTATGCTTGACATGGTCTGAATAACTACTTTGATTATGACAATAGTGTTTATAGTATGCGGGGTCTACTTAGCCGAATTGCTAGCCTATAATTTATTTAATTAATCTTTTTTTTAGTCGACACAAGCATTTTTCCTTAATATCTGGCATTATTATCTGTTGCTCAACTTTCAGGAAGCAGCATGGCTAAGGAAACTTCCAAGAATTACAGCTTTTCTCTCCTGCAGTGGTTCCCACTACCAAGAACGTTTGTTCACCCATATGGGACTCAAACATTAGCACTACATTTGAGGAAACTACTTTTGTATTTAAAAAAAAAAACCTATTCTACTAGTTTTTTGTCTTGTTGTTTATCTGTTGTTTATAATTGCTCTTTGGTGGGAAAAGTGCAGCCCAGCTCAGGCTGAATAATCTCTCACATCCTTGGAGACCAACAGGATACCATTGATGTGCAGGGGTGAACTTTGCCTGTTCTGGGTGTCAGAGCCAGAGGAAGGCTGGTCTTCACTCCTTTTCACAGAAGGAAATCTATTAATTAGGCTAAGGCCCTCAGGGAAGTATTTCACTGGGCTATTTGCCTCAGAAACTGTACTTTTATTGCCTTCCCATTAATTGGAATAGCTTATTTATAAGAGATGTTTTAATACATAGAGAGGTGGGAACTAAAAAATGAAACTGGGATAAGGTTTCCACTGTGTGGGGATCAAGTCAGAGGAGACGCCCAGCAGGCAGTGAAGTGGGGCTGTGTCATCAGGCAGAGGGGTCAAGTGCAGGACCAGGAGGGATGGCTGGGTTAGGGACAACAGACAGACCCGTGTGGAAAATTAAAGAAACAAACCGCCAAACAGTCACCTTGAGATGCAATGCCCTTAGCAAACAAAGAAATGCAGTGCATCTCATTAAAATAGATTTTATTGTCTGTGATAGACTCAGATGTCATCATTTTCCCTCAAAAGTGAATGGCCTATTTTCAAAATAGGCAGAGAGTCCTTGCTCCTTACATCTTCTCTTAATTCAAGAAATATATCTAACTGTAGTCTAACAAGAGTCAGTTTCAGAAGAAATTAATGAGAAACATCCATTAATTATTCATGCTCTGAAGCAGTAGGTCTGCTAATGTTTCTGCTAATCACCAAAGCTAAACAGATGTATCTTTATAAAGACACTCTTGGAGAATAGAACGAGTATAAAAGAAGTGCAAATAGAAAAATGAGTATAGATAGTGATGGCAGAAAATAATAACAGTGAATGCATCACTGTCCTAAGACAATATTTGTTTTAACCACAAGGCACAGTAAAGCAAGGCACAGTAAAATTGTCAGAGCAAGTTCTCTTCAGGTTTTCCAATACTGAAATACTATATTAAGCAATCATAGCAGGAGTTGAATTTATGGGGACTAAAATGCATGCTGGCAATGAAAAGAATTAGGCTCCCTACTCTTTTAAACAGCATTTAGATGTGCCCAGTTTCCAGAAACATTCTAAAGCAGTCTCTTTCATAAATGTTAGGTGCATAGTAATTTTGTAAATTTTAAAATCATCACATACAAACCCAAAATTACCGACGCCTTCATTTTTGGTTTTCATATACACTTTTCCAGAATAAAATATTGGGGTTTTGTTGTTGTTGTTTGTTTTGAGTCACAAACATGTTAAAATGGCCTTCTCAGGCTGGGGGTATAGTTCAGCGGCAGGCACCTGCCTGGCAAGCACAAGGTCCTGAGTTCAATTCCCAGTTCCAAAACAAGACAAAGCAAACAAAACAGCCCCAGCCTCCTCCTCTCCTAAAGTTTTGTGATATGCAGCATGGAGTAGTAACAGGGGGACACTTCTGAGAGCTGGATTTTTTAGACTGGCTCCACCCCTTACTGGTGTTGTGATAGGGGCAAGTTAACCTCTCAGCCCCTCATTTCTTTGTTGGCAAAATGGGATAATAAGAGCACCCTCCTCAAAATGTTATACAGTGAGTTCTGAGGACAGCTCAAGCTATGTGCTCCATTTTTGTGAGTATTATCAAGATAACTCAACTGTAGTCAATGTACGAGGACAATACTGGGTATTTTTATATAAAATGCACGTTACATAGCTAGAGGCTTCATGAGAGTTACCGTCTCCCCTCACTTCCCAGTCACAATGTTTTCCATGGCCCTGTGGAGCACAGTTCCCCTTTATGCTCTGAGGAAAACTTGCAGGATGGGTAGTTTTCATCTGGTGATGAGAATGAGGCCAAAAGAGACATAGTCTGCTGTCTTTCTTCCCCCTTCTCTGATCCCAGCCATGCCTGAGACTGGGGCTTAGAGCCCTTCACTGGCACCTTAGAGCTCAGATATTATACCCAAACATCCTAACCCATTTTTAGAGGGTCATCTATGTCCTGCCTACTGAATTATGTGTCATGCATATACAGAGTGACCTAAGGAAGCACTTCACATGCTATGTGCCAGAATCACTTTGGGGAAGTTCTAAAAACGATTTAAAAATACAGAGGCATGGAGGGAGGGAGGGAGGGAGGGAGGGAGGACGTGGATAGTACTCAAGCCCCCATCTTGTACTACTGAAGTAGAACCTTCAGAGCTGGCCTCAGGAACCAATATTTTTTTACAAGTTCCTAGGGACCCACTAGTGTGCAGTCAGGTTTCAGAGCTGCTGTTCAAAGGCAGTGATTCTTCTCAACATCCTGTGCCATTTGATCTAAAGAGTGTAGGTGTTTATAAAAGATCTGCTGTCTTAAGTGTGGGCGGATTTGAGGTTGTCCCCTGCAATGTAGTCACCCTCTCTTGCATTCTCTAATGATGCCCCGCAAGGAGAGGAGAGGGAATTATATTGCCAGAGCATAAACCAGCAGCATCCTGTGTAATCTCTGCAGGATTCTCAGTGAGGAGTGCCTGCCGCTGATGGGCCGCTAATAAGGGTGTTGAAATATTGCTTTACTGAACTTGAAAAAAAAATGAAAGTGGTATTTTCAATAGCTAGTCATGACACCGAACTGTTCACAGGATTACACCACCCGCACTGAGCAGGACAGAGTAGAACCTGCTCTGTGTATCAAAGACCACCAGCCTGCTCCCCAGTGGACAGCTATGACTGTCTCACCTTTCGAGTAAGGCCCTTTCACTGGCACGAGCTCATCCTTACTCCAATCAGCCTCTTTCTCCTCTGTTCCTATGCCTTCAGGGAAGACTCAGGAGATATCCTAGCAGTGATGGCGAACTTTTGGAGCTTTCAGTGATACAGAGCCTGCTGGCAGCCATGCCATAGGTTTGCCATCACTGCCCTAGAGGAAACAGACATGAAACACAGGAACAATAGATTCCTTTAGTATCCACCCACCTTCTGCTTTTTACTCACTTCTATGTATATACTCCTCAGCAGCCGGGATCCCTGAAGCAGTTGTTAGGTTGGGAAATTAAAATAGAACTTCCACAAAAAGAAGAGAGTCTACTAGCTAAAGCCATCCTCTCTAGGAGCCAAACATTAGGTCATTTGTCCAAATGTGAGAGAAATAGACAGGGGCTGGGTAAAACATATCTGCCATTAGCTGTACTAACAGATCAAAAGCTCACATACAGGCAAAGCTTTCTATGTCATTTCTATGTTTTATTAAAAACACAACCTATCAGGCCATGTAACTGGCACTGCTTTCTGTACACAAACCAACCAAACTCTAAAAGCTGCTCAGCCATATGGCAACGTTGTACGTAGTTCTGTCTACCCACAACTGACTGTTTTTCTATTTCCATCTCACATTTTTTTTTCTTATCAGTACCGGCGATCAAACTCATGACCATGCGCTTGCAAGGCAAGTTCTTATGCCGCTGAACTAAATCCCCAGCCCTGTCTCACACATTTTTAACCTGTAGGACATGCTTAGTTGCTATTTGGTCTGTGAAAGCATATAAGCTCTACCATGTACATTATACCATAATAAATCTCTTCATTCTGTACTACAAATATGCACCAAGAAAGAAGAAAAAGTAAAGAAAAAACACTGAAGCTCTCACAGAGAAGAATACAATTAAATTGCAGTAGAATTACAAACACTTTGCAAATCATAAAAATAATGGTAGAGGGAGTAAAGATGACTACCCAAAATGGTGCTATTTATGTGTTTTGTGCCACATTTAAAGTTTCTAATTTGTTTATATATGTATTCAAAATTGTGATTTCCTTATCATTTTTTCTCTTAACCAATCCTCACAAATTTTCTGTTCAGGTATTTTTACTCGAAGACAAATATTTTATCACCTTTAAAAAGCAACATACAAAACTGTATCCATTACTCAAATATCCACAGAAAGTCTCAAAATAGCAATTAAATCAGGCGGTGAAAGGCCAAAAATTAAATAATTATTCCAGCATTTATCTTCTTCAGTGTTGCCAACTTCTGACTGCTCAGAGGAAGGAGAGTCTCATAAACATCCGAGCTGCTGAAGTTATGCAAAATCAACATCTGTGGGGGAAATGCAAAGGATTTGTCTATCCTGTTTATATACTTTGCTATATTCCTGTAACAGCTGTGTAGGTGACATTCCTTTGTTCCTCATACAATCCAGTGGTGACAAATTCTTAATAAATTCTCCATGTTGCATTTTAGTGCTACTAATACGTGCAGTGGCAATAGCAAATTATCTTTTCTTACATGATTGCCAGAAACTCTCACACAATTTGTGATTCCACGGTGAAAAGTACTATAACAAAATAAAGATTTGAATGATTACATAATCCTCGGGTTTGTTGCAAGGAAAAAAGGGTCAGTTGTAAGACATGATTATTATTTTTTTTTCCCCAGAAGCTTACTTACCCTTTTAAGTTACAAGTGTTAGAATGAAACCTACAGGGCACATTAAATTTTGGTGGAAAAACCCTTCCATTTAATATCAGATCTAGTTCTCATAATAACATTATCAAAAATTTCACACCTGCTGTTTTGATTTTAAATTCGCCTCTGGCTCCTGGGTAGTTACATTAAGATAATTACTCCAACAATAAGAAAAAGAGAATAAAGCAGAAAACAAAAAGGGACTCCCTGTGAATTACACACAGTGCCACTGGCTTCTCTTGTGTGGCCATTACCTCCTTTCTTCCTAAAAAGGAATCTTTTGTTACACAGAATCTGTTTGTTTGTTTGTTTTTAAGAGCAGTTTTTGAGTAGAAAGGTAAATGTCCTAAGGAAGTATAAAATAAAGATATAGATGAAATATCTCCCTCTGATCACTTTAAGACACAAATTGTTATAAGAAGAGGGAGAGAGAGAAAGCACAGTTAGGAACTATCATTTTCTAACAAAATTTGTGTTTATTTCTCATGTAATTGTTTAAAATACTTTTATATTATAGCATGTTCAATAAATCATTTGCTTAATAGTTATTTTTAAAACTCACACAAAAAAACAAGTGTTTCATAATTTGGGGTTTTTATTAACTGTAGAGACAGGGTCTCACTATGTACTTGAGGCTATCCTTGAGCGCACTACGTAGTTCAGGCTGGACTCGAACTCACTGCAGTCCCCTGCCTCAGCCTCCTGAATGCTGCTGCTTGCCACCACATCAGCTTCAATTTAATAATTTTAATAAGTTTTTTTTTATTTAAAGATAATAAAACTAAGCAAAATAAAACAGAATAAAGCCAAACAGGACTTCAAAATAATAGGAAATCAACAATGGTTGGCATAATGCTTCTTGTTGTCTTCAAAGTAGCTGCTCATACGTTCAGACACAGTAAAAATCAAACAAAACAGAACAGAATAGAACCAAAAAAAATAAAACAATGAATGAAGTAAAGGACTTCAAAACATATGTATCTTGTTATCTTTGAAATAGCTGCCCAAGCCATTGGATATAATACAATCAAACAGAATAAAACCCAATCAAACAAAACAATGAAAATGAAATAGGATTTCAAAACAAGACAATAGGACATTAACAGTGGCTACCACCTTTAGGAGATCCCTGATAGATGCTACATTGTGTATTGTTATCCTCTGAATAGATGATCAGACTGCCAGCTTTAAACCTGCAAAGTCAGTGAAACAGTAAACACTACAAGCAGCCCAAATGCCGGAAGGACCTGGCATCTTGCTCTCCCCCAGCAGCCCATGCATAGCACTGATTTGCAGAGAGGGCTTGCTTTTTGGTGACTTCTTGTTCTCTTCCCCTGCAGTCCATGAATGGCACTGATTCATGGGTAAAGGCTGGCATCTGGCTCTCCCCACAGAGGTCCACACATGGTCCTGATTCACAGGGAGGGCTTGCTTCTTGGTGACTTCTTGTTCTCTTCCCCTGCAGTCCATGAATCAATAAGATGTTTTTTAGAGTATCATTTGAATATAACTTTTAAAAGTTGTAAAATGGTGAAAATGATGGCTTACTTTTACTCTTCTGTGTTTATCCAGAAGTACAAACTCCATGAATGAGTTATGCAATTATTTCCAACTTTGTACCCATACACTTATTCACTAGCCACCCTGGTGTCTCCCAAACAAATCTATTCTCTATAATAGTTCCACCATGGTATGGACAGCTATTTTGAAGATCACAAGAGGCATTATGATAGCCCTTATTAATTTCCTACTGTCTTATTTTGAAGTCCTGTATCATTTTCATTGTTTGGTTTTATTCTGTTTTGTTTGATTTTATTATGTCTGATGATATGGGCAGCTATTTTGAAGATAACAAAATATATTATGGTAGCTATTGTTGATTTCCTATTATCCTGAAGTCCTGTATTGCTTTCATTGTTTTGTTTTGTTTTGATTGGCTTTATTTTGTTTGGTTTATTCTCTTTAAAATAAAAAAGTAGTTTCACCAATTTTTCTATAATGGCTTTCCTTTGGTCACACCCTAAAGCATGAATTTGGTTGCCTTTTTACATATATATATATATATATATATATATATATATATACACACTCAACAAAATTGTTGAGGCAAGGAAAAATCTTATCATACACAGTTAAGAGATCCCCTCTAAAGAATTTAGTAGGCTGGAACAGATCATAATGTACACAACAGAACAGCCAGTAAGGATGTTTGAGGCATGACTATTAATAAATATTCAAATCAAAGGACTCAAGATTGGGGAAATAGTTATACGTTCATGGGATATAAGGAAAATTGGTAAGAGAAATTTTAGTCAGGAAAGAGAGCCTGTCAAGCAGCTGTGGTAGGTGACTTATGAAACTGGCAACATATGCTGTATTCAGCTTACTTCACAACTGCATGTAATACATACTTACAATTGCTAAACATTAGTAAATGTTACCCAGAGTCTAGTTAATCATCTAATTAATCATCATGGTGTACTACAGAAACATAGAGGGGAACAGTCAAAAAATGGACAAGAGAAATGAGAGAAGAAATACAAATGGTCAATAAAAATATGAAAATATGTTCAACATCTCTGGTCAATAGAGAAATGCAAATTAAAACCACATTAAGATTTCATCTTATTCCAGAAAGGATGGCAATCATTAGGAAATCAAATAACAATAAATTTTGGCAGGGCTGTGGTGAAAAAGGAACCTTCCATTGTTGCCAGAAATATAAACTAGTGCCACCATTATGGAAATCAGTATGGAGACTTCTTAAAGAACTGAAATTAGACAGTTCATGTTATCCAGCTTCCCCAAAGAACTTAAATCATCATACTACAGTAATACATGCATAACAATATGCACAGCAGCTAAATAACAATTTGTAATAGCTAAACCCTGGAAATAGCCTGTATATAAATCAGCAGAGGATTGAATAAAGAAATGTGGCATCTATACATAATGGAATACTACCTGACTACAAAGAATGACAAATTTAACACATTTGTGGGAAAATGGATGTCCCTGGAAAATGCAATGTTGAGTAAAATACACACAAGGTTAAATAGCATATGGTGCCAGGTGTGGTAGCACAGACCTGTAACCCCAGCATTTGGGAGGCTGTAGGAGGATCACTGTGAGTTTGAGGCCAGCCTGGGCTGCAAAGTCAGTTCAAGGCCAGCTTGAACTTCATAGTGAAACCCTGTCTCAAACAAACAAATGAACAAACAGAAAAACATGGTATCTCTCATTTGAGTAAAGCAAAGTACAAACACAGACAATAATAAAGTGTAGATAGAAGGGACAAGGGCTGGATCTTTTGCATTAGGGAAGTGGTCCAAGGGAAAAAGCACAAGAAGGGGAAATAAGTAGAATAAAGATATGCCATGTACAGGAACATAATAACTTCAATTAATCTAAACATTATATCTCATAACATGAGCTAAGACAAATCATATCAAGAACGAAAAATGGGATAGGGAAACTGGAGGAGGGAGGGGGAGAGAAAGGGAGGGGAATTAAAAAAAAAAAGAACAAGCTGTAGAATGTACCTAAGATGACTGTAAACAGCATGAATTGCAAACATGTACTAATAAAATAAGAGAGATAAATAGAGGTCTGAACTCTGGTATGAAGTATTCCCTTTTCTCCAACACCGTTAACACATTCATTCAGGCAATTCCACAAATAACCAAGGTAGGAAATTCAGTGGTACCTAAAAATAATTCCATTCAGGCAATATGATGAAGCTTAGATGGTCTGCTAATAGTGAAGCACATACAAAAAGTTGTATCTCACATACAAATATTTTGTATCTCACAAAGTATTTTCAGTATATCACCTCCTTTAATGCTCAAAGCAATCCTGTTAACATTGAGTAGCAATATTAAAAGACTCACTTTATATAACTAAATAGAGCCTTCAAAAGACTAAGTAATACTAGCTCACACGAGCAGCAAGAATTGAAAGATGAACACAGCATCAAGCAATGGCTCAAAGTCCTATTAGACATAAGCATAGCACGGCTTCAACTTTTATCTTTGCTATCGGACTATAACAGAGTTGTCCAAAGTATTAATAATGGTTGAAAAGCACTTGGCACAGTGAATCATGTAAGAAATGAAATGGCAGTTATTTTCATCATTTCTGGGGCTCTGCTGGGCATCATGTGGCTGAAGGATGCTCCAAGTTAAGGAATGCCCTGAGCTGCCTATGGTAGACTGGGGGCCCTCAGGGTTTCTTGCAATTCCTCTCACATGTAGAGAACAATGACACTAAAAGCACTATTCAAAAACGGTGCGTATTTATACAGGCAGGAGATCAGTGCAAGTTCAAAGCCAGCCTAGGTTGTATAGAGTTCAAGGGCAGCCTGCACTACATGGATACCGTCTCAAGCCCCACACCCCCTTCAAAAATTTACTGTGGTGAAATAAAATGAAAATTAACCAAATAAAAGGCAGAGATGGCTTGTTCTTTGTGGATGTGCATTAAGTCATTTACTCAAGTTATTAAAGAGCTGTGTGAAGAACATTTTACCTGTATTATCTGTTCCCCTATTTTTCACTTATAGCACACATACAAAAATATTATTTCTGGCAATTATGGTAGAGGATGACCCTACTAGACTATTGAACAAGGGCCAGGGATCTAGCTCAGTGGCATAAGCGCCTGCCTGGCAAGTGTGAGGTCATGAGTTCAATCCCCAGTACACCCCCATTTTTTGTTTTGTTTTTCTGAGATCAAGTCTTGCTAGATACTCCAAGCTAGTCTTGAACTTACAATCCTTCTGCCTTTGCTTTCAAAGTGCCAGAATTATAGATATGTGCACCACCATCCGCAGCTACATTTTCTCTATTTTTTGTTTGTTTTGAGGGTCTTGCTATGTAGTTTAGGCTGGCCTTGAACTCACTACCTAGCCCACGTTGGCCTCAAAATCTCTTGCTACCCTCCTGCCTCAGCCTCCCAAGTGCCACATCACCTAGTAACTCCTCAAGTGTATAGATTTTCAATGGATTCTGACATATGTAGGCCATAAAGAAAGGAAAACCAAAAAAATTCTGCTAAGATCTATGAAATACAAAACTACTGCCAGTGAAAATAATCAAAACCTCTAAATGAATCTTCAGTACTGAAAACATAAGACAAAACAATGAGGTAAGCCAAGTATGCATGTCTGTAATGCCAGCATTCTGGGAGGCCAAGGCAGAACTGCAGCAAAGGCTGAGGCAGAAATGCAAGCTCAAGTGCAGCCTGGGCAACTCAGAAACAGTGAGACCATTTCAAAGGGAAAAAATAACAAAAAGCACTGGGGATGCAGCGCATGGCAAGAGGCTCATTCAATCCCTAGTATTGTGGGATAGCTTTCTTTACAGACAGTGCTCTGTGTTCTGTGCACTTCTGAATGTTCTAGTTAGATTTTTCTATTTTTTCTAGGTATAGTCATTTCTGAGAAATCGATGTTTCTATACAACCCATAAAACACTTTCCAAAAATATTAACACAGCAGCTTTCCATAATTAGTTTTTACATGTTTTCGCTCTTAAGTAGATTTTAATAATTTACTTTAGTCTTTAAAGACTTTTTCTTCAGTTTTACCTGATTTATCAATAATATTCACTTGAAAATGTAAAACTAAGTGAATTAAACTCCTTTGACATAAGGCCTCAGAAGACCATATAGCACCATTCCATTGAGATGACTCCAAATAATTTTCACATGAACGGCTAAAGTACAAAATGTATAATTTATTAGGATTCGAATAAATCACAGGGACAGAAGTGCTTTAAAGCTAAAGTAGAAAATCTTAAAAAAAAATAGTTACAACTAAGCAATTAAGTTGCATGTATGTATAAAAAGTTTCATCTAGTATTTTGGAACAAAACATGTTGATAATTCTTTAATGACAACATGTATACTTATTTTTAAGCATTCAGTGGTACAAATACTTTCTAAAACACATGGCATAATTTAGCTTTATTTTTAGGGGAAATTACCTTTCTAAAGACATGTCCGGTAACTAGCAGGTTATAATCATTCTCCATCTTCACTATCGCTGACATAGTTATAATGGAAATATTCCCTATGGCACAAAGTTTATGAAGAATTGAAAAACTTCAATGAGTGCTTGCTTTGGCAGCACGCATACTAAAAACGTCATCAAGCCTATTAGATCACCCATGTTTTCTCATGGGCTGTCAAAGAACATAAAGTACTTTCTCCCTCAAGGCTGATTACAATTTCTTTCTTTTCATTAGATGACAATTATTACCATAAAATTACTAGTCAACAAACATTTCCTAGTTGCCAAAAGTTAAAAAACTAGAAATCCAAGAACTTAGAATAGTGTCTAAAATAATCTGTACACATAAAACCAAATAACTATAAACACACTAATGATCATCAGTTTTATTCAGAGAATATATTCATTTTTTAAAAACCCATGGCATAACTATAAATGAACACTGCTCTTCTCAGCACTTTGTCTACAAAATTCAGTATACTATATGAAAACACCATTGAATTTAAGCATGTGATCTTATTTATATACATGATTTTTTTAATGCCAAGGTTAAAAGGCACCAGAAATATTGAAAAACACAAAGCAGCAAAGTAAAAATACTGCAAGATTATCATAATTCAGTTTGCCACTAGGAAAATATTTAAGATAAAATTGAAAATAAAATAAACATAGGTTATGATATAGCCAAATTATTGTGAAATATCAAATTTGGCTGGCTGTACATTGTGGAGGTCACAGAAAATTATTACTTTAAAGTGTTTCCCTACAAATTAGCATAAATAAACTGTTCTCTATGGTTTCCAATATGCTACCTAAAAACACAGTGCTGCTTCCCAAGGGAGTTTAGTTCTAATCCAAGGCAGATAAGATAGATGGAGCCAGAATGGCAGTGTTTGACAGACACTAATAAAAAGGATCAGTGACATTCTGCAGACTTGCAATATTCCATTTATCAGCAGCTGAGCCCAGAGGTTAAAAACATGAGCTCTGGAGTCAGATTCGTGTTCAAATCCTGGTCCCACCAACAGAGGCTGTGTGGTCTCAATGAAGCCACTTAACAACTACCAAACTATTTTCAAAGCTACACAAAGAGGCAAAAGAACCTTCCTCAAATGTTGTACGCACAGACAGCAAAGTATTCAACCTACCAACTGGATCACTCAATCTACAGTCAGTATGATAGCTTATTGTTGTTGTTTAAAGTTAAGTTTGAGTCAGACACGCTCACACACACCTGAATCCTAATGCTCTGGTAGTCTGAGGCAGAAGGATCTCTTAACAAGATCCCATCTCAAGCGCCTGCCTGGCAAGCGCAAGGTTGTGAGTTCGATCCCCAGTACCAAAAAAAAAAAAAAAAAAACAAGATCTCATCTCAAAATAAAAAACAGCTTGAGATGTACAGAATGAAGGCCCTGGGTTCAATTCCCAATACTACAAAAACAAACACATACACACGAGTTTGAAAGTGGAAAGCAGTTTAATTGAAAATACTTTTTGGTACCATAGTATTGTAGTAAAGTCAGATTTTATTACCTAAGAACTAAAAAAAAAAAAAAGTACATAGTACTTATGTTGCAGACTTCATGGTTTTCTTCTATGGAATTCCAAAGGCACTGCAACATTTTCATCCACACATTCGCAGTCTTTCTCGTCACATTTAAGGAAATGGGAAAACTCAGTAATCCAATGACATAAATTAGACACTTGCCCAAATTTAAGTGGCTAGCCCAATGGAATAGATAAGATTCCAGGAATAACCCCAGGCACCTATAGCCAACTGATTCTCCACAAAGTTACCAAAGACATAAACTGGAGAAAAGACAGAACCTCTTCAATAAATGATGAAGGAAAAACTTGATATTCATATGTAAATAAATGAAACTTGATCCTCACCTCTTACCACTACAAAGATCAACTCAAAATGGATCAAAGACCCAGATGTAATAAAAAGCTATGAAAACTACTAGAAGAAAATTAAAGGAAGCACTTCAGGATATTGATATAAGTAATGGCTTTTTGCGTAATACTCCAAAAATACAGAAGTAAAAGCACACAAATGGAATTACATTAAACTAAAAAGTATCAGCACAGTAAAAAGAAAACATGAAGAATGGAAAAAAATATTTGCAAACTATTCACTTGACAAAGGATTAAAATTTAGGACATATAACAAAATAAAAAAAATTTAATCCTATTTTAAAATAAAACATGATCTGAATAGACATTTCTGAAAAGAAATACAAATGGCCAAGTACATGAGAAAATTAGTAAGCTATAAAGGAAACTCAAATCACAACTATAGTGAAGTTATCTCACCCACCAGTTTTATGAAAAAGTAAAAATAGCATGATAGCAAATGCCTGTAATCTCACCTATTTGGTCCCAAATTTAAGGTTGTTGGGCAATTTAGCAAGATCCTTTCTCAAAATAAAAATGAATAAATAAATAATGAACGTTAGGGACACAGCTCAGCACTTGCTGGGTTCATTCTACAATATGGCCAGGGGAAGGGAAGATAAACGTTGATGCAATCCTGGGGGATGAATTCTTTGTACATCTCCAGCCTTTTGAAATTTTTATTCTTTTAAATTCTAAGACAAGGTCTAAGTTGCTCAAGTGGTACTTGAACTTGCAGTTTTTTGGCTCTGCTTCCCAAGTGCAAGCATTCTTGTGTGCCACCACATCCACCTAAAAAGAAAACTCTTAAACACTTTTGGTGGGAATGTAAATCAGTACAGCCTTTCTGAATAAAAGCATAGAGGCTCTTCAGTAAAATTAAGAGTAAATCTACCACATGATCCAGCCATCATACTCTGGAGATATATATATATATTTTCCAAAAGAAATGAAATCAGCATTTCATGAAAGAATTGCACTGCCATATTTATCCCAGCACCATTCAACATCAATGGATGAATGGACAAAGAAAATTAGTGTACAATGTAATGTTATTAGCCATAAAGAAATCCTGTCATTGCAATAAAACAGACAGAACTGGGGAACACTGCATTAAGGAAGCCCACTCAAAGAGAAGTACCACATGTTCTCTCTGGTATGGGGAAGCCAGAAGAGTTGTTATCAAAAGTAGAATACAGTAGAGAAAGTCATTACCAGAGGATAGAAAAGACAGGAAGGATAATGGGTATCAAACCACACAGATTCTAACACTACCTCACAGTACAGTGACTATAGTTCACAATACCTGATATTTTATAATGAATTACAGAGAGGATCCTGAAGCTTCCAAACATAAAGAAATGCTAGGGATGAAAATACCAATTACCCCAAATTGATGAGTAGACACTGTACACATATACTGAAACACATCTTACCCCACAAATATGTACAATCATGTGCTAACTAAAAAATAATTTGAATGCAGAAACAAAGCCAGATCTAGATGAAGAAAAGTGGTAAGGTGGTTCTTTACACTACAGGGGTTTAATATATTTCTTATGAACTACAGAGCCACATGTTTGAAGAGTGAAATTCAGTTGGCACAATTTCAGAATATGTACAACTTTCTCACAGATATCAAAACTGATTTGTGTTGAATCATTTATAGCTAAGGTGAACTCTTAAAGTGCAAAACTAAATTCAAAGCTAAAATTTTTAGATTTATGGATTTAAAATAGTTATAGCTGCCATGGATTTATCTTCTGCAAAGGGAACTGAATTGCATAAAAAATAACCAATACACAAATTTTCCACCCCCTTCCCAAGAGGACAAATGACAAAAAAATACTAAAACTATCTGAAAGGGTTTTTTTAACTATCTGCAAGTTTTAAAAGTTTCTAAATTAAAAACTATAAAATATTCCCAGATTCAAGAAAAAAAACCAAGTAAATAATTAAGAAGTTAATATACACCTCATTTTTTTTAATAAAGGCCAACTTAAAACTATAGACCATTTTCCCAAACAAGATATACATAAAATAACTACATCATTTTATTTTTTAAATCATTTTATATTCAAAATACTTATTGATGTCACAGCAAGGAAGACCAGTGATTTAAAATGAGACAAGAGTGGTTTAAAGATGAGAGTTGAGCATCCTGCAATGTCAATTGGCCAATTTTCCAAATTATAACTTTGAAAGTCAAGTGAGTCCTGAAAATAATTTTTATCAAATAGAATAAAAATATCAGTTGCGTAACAAGTAGTAATTCTAAGAACTGCTTTTGTGCTTTTTATCTGGGTTGTGTATTTATGTATACATTACAACATGAAAAGTGTTTCACTGAAAGTTGCTATGAAAACGATTTGGTCACTACTCTTAAGGCTAAAATTTGCCTTTTGGAGCCCTCTACAGGTTCTAAATGTTTAAAGTATTGAATCCTCCAGTAAATAAATAACCCTTTAGCTAGAAGACAGTTCAGGAATTAGCAGAGTCAAATAAATAACATGTTTATATGAGTAGGCAGCATCTGGTCTAAAAACACTATGTGAGTACCCTCAACAATGAGACCACAAAACAAAATTAATTTGAGAACACATGAGCCCTCACTAATTCACAACTGGGAAAAACACAGATGAAGTAATAGCTGTCTCTAGGTATACTAAGAAATGAAATCACAAGGACTTCAGAAAACTGTAACAAGATTTTTACATTTGTAAGGTTTTTGGTGCATTTCTTTTTTTTTTTTTTTTTGTACCAGGGATCGAACTTACAACCCTGCACTTGCCAGGCAGGCACTTACACCGCTGAGCTAAACCCCCAGCCCCATTTGTAAGGTTTTTACAAAATTAGGAATTTCAGAGGAAGCTAAGCCTGTGAGCCAGCAGGATCAGGGAGAACAAGGAAGGAAGCTAAGTCCCACTAGGGAGAAAACAGCTCCCCAACTCCAGCAACCAGCTCTTCTGGAGGAACTGTATTGTTTCACTGACTTTGCAAGCCTAAAGCTGCACTATTTAGAGGACAATGATATGCAAGATAGTAATTACTGTAGATTTCCTACTGTCTTATCACTGCTTCGATTTTATTGCCATTTCATTCCCTTTAAAATTAAAAAATTTCATCAACAGAAACATGGCTAAATGATTAAAAGGCTTGTCTCTATTCTCTAACAAAGAATTGAGTAAACAAGTTTTGAACAATGAAATGCTAACCCATAAACTCAACTCTAAATACTAAGAACTGAAGGATCACTATAAGTCAAAGTAGAACTCCAAAAAGCAGTTGGAAGACTGAACAGTGTTTTTTTAAAAAGTCTTATTATTTTGATCCAAAACAAGCTAAAAAGCTATTACTGCCTTCTCTTTTGCAAAAATAATAATTTAACATAAACAATAAGCTACAATGCCTACCATGCTTATTTTAGGTAAGGATAACCACCACCACCAAAAAATAAGTATCTTGCAAAAAAATCATCAAGTACTACTCTGACCTTAATTTCACCTGTATCAAGTCACCTGTCTCAGAAAGCTGGATGGTTTACTGTTAACCTAACGTTGACTGTAGAACAGGTAAGAGAAGACCGAAAAGTAGATATCTGATCCTGTTGAAAGATCTCTTGGCAATTAAAACAATTCACCATAAATGAAGGTAACTCATAGCATGTAATAAGTTATTATTTTTTTGAGTCAATGATGGTTAATATCTGGCATACCAAATACCTAACTATGATTCTAACAATATGGTTATCAAAGGTTACTTAAAGGAACACTTCAACATTCTTCTCCAGACTAACTTCCTGAGGGAATTCTACTGAATATTTAACAGACAGTGACTTCACACGCAACCTTCATAGTGATATTCTTACATACATGAACCCAACATAAAACGCACATGAACAACCACCACTCACTCTCTCTCCCATGCAAGCACACATACACATTTTCTTTCTTTCCAGAACAAGCCAGAATTACAGCTCT
This sequence comes from Hydrochoerus hydrochaeris, assembly GCA_004027455.1. NCBI lineage: Eukaryota > Metazoa > Chordata > Mammalia > Rodentia > Hydrochaeridae > Hydrochoerus > Hydrochoerus hydrochaeris. The sequence continues at coordinate 239,619 of PVLA01002798.1, forward strand.
TTTGGTGATTGTTATAATTTCTGGAATGGTTCATAAATTTTCCAAATTCTTTTAAATTTGTAATATTTTCATCTTTTTTTTCCAAATTGTGAACCATTCCATATTGCATCTTTATTGCAAAAGTCAACATGCTTCTTAGAAATTCAGATTGTAATCAATAAAACAAACATTACATATATGAATTTAAATGTATAAACAGTTAGAAATTCAACAATATCTCCTATTATACTATTACACAAGTTCACAATTTTGTAAAAACTATAATACAGGCATACTATACATCAAGAGGAACCACTATTCCTTTTCACATGATTTTTTTTTCTTGTTTAAAATAATGATCCATCGCCAAGGACCTTTCCCACCTTCACAGGACCATTTTCCCATTTTTGTCTTAGCTGGTGACAATATTTTCCAGAAGTTACAAGAAGAAACTGAGGGAAATTTTGCATTCATGAGGTTAGTTTTTAAGACTTGGGCAGAAATCTAGTGAATGAGGGCTAACCTAGCCAAACTGGTGGCTGTTACTGCTGATGAGCTACTTGTAAAGATATAGATTAAGAACAGCATAATTTGTCTCTGATGCTGTTATTTCTGTAAATGAAGATACCAACAAAATAAACCATAGTATGACACTTGGGATTTGAAGGTGGGGGTAAAGAAAAATCTCAAAGTAGGGGAATATGAATATGTAACTATTTTATGCTAACTTTAGGTTTTATAATTTTTATTTTCCAAACATTAGAGAACCAAACATTAGAGTTTTTAGAAAGGACATTTTAAAAGTATTTTATTTATATTTAAGGTATACTAAAAACCAAGTTTTACCCAAAGGACTTCAAAGCTTAAAAAAACAAAACAACAAACAAAAAGAGCCAAACTATCTGTTCTCTTCACAACAGAACCCATCTTCCATTCCCTGTCCTCAATGACTAAAAGAAATCTTCAACTCTCCCTATAGCACGTGCAGTAAGATGTCAATTTTGAGGTTAAAAAAATCATATGAAAAGGAATCTCATTCTGTCAAACTGTCAGTCTACTGAAAATTTTCTTACAGGTCCATTAATTTACTGTAATTTTCAGTTTCCAAATACAAAAATACAACAATTCTTATTGAAATCTATACGCTGGTAGTTTTAGTACACAAAAGAAAAAAACAAACAAACAAATTATTTACAAAATTATACAATTTAAGAAAAAACTTTGTACAAAAAATATATAAATCCTTTGTTCCCTCTATCATGTTATAACTGTCAGGACTCGAAATATTTACCACAATGAATCTTCCAAAATATATACTGACTGAGCCACAGACATTAAGAAAATTTCATTAGAGATGATGGAGGAATAAGGAGCAAGATCACTTTCTCTAGGTTCCCCACTCTAATGTTTCCTTCTTTTATGAGCTTATTTCAGATTCAGTGTTATCACAAATGGAATAATAAACTAGAAAGAGCAAGTTATGATGAGAAAATTACATGAATGTAAAAACAACCCTGGTTTTGATACTTCATTCCAGGAAAATATGAAGGGAAAAGATGATCACCAAAACATGGGATTTAACTTCCTATAGCTAAATAAATCTAGAGTCCTGATGGTTTTAAGCTTCTTATTGAATAGTTTCTATTTTAAGAGATAGTCTTTACCTCAGGAAACAAAATCCTTGATACAGCGATAACCAAGAACTTTCTAAAGCCGATAGGAAATTTCAAAATTTCACACCACACACATACAAAAACACAGATGTGTGTATCCTTGAAAAAGTAACATCCTATGTACATTAATCATTTTATTTTCCCAGGGATCAGTACAGTGTAGTGTTGCTCCTCTGCTTTTCCATCTAACATTCAGAGCACAAGGACATAAATTTACATATATATTTTACTGAACAGATACTCTATACAGTGTACAGTAAAAATGCACACAGTAAAAGAAACTGTCTATTGAAGGATGCAAGTGTTCATTGATAGCAATAAGCTATAAGATTATGAAAATACAGGATCATCCAATTAAAGTCACGCTATGACTCCCATTTATTCTAGAATATCCAGCCTCCTACTGCACTCCCATTTTACTCAAGTCACCTCATCGTTATGGTTTAAATTTAAGAAAGGAAATTCAGATACTTATTATCCTTTTTTGCATTACTTAAAATTGAAGCTTTAAAATAGAAAGACAAATAAAAAGCTGTTGACTTTCTCTCCCCCAAAATCCTTCTGTTATTCTTATCAAAACACTTACTTATCAATATGCTGGTTTAAACCTTTTATTGGAGACTGGATTTTGATGGCCCAGCTGTTTTACTTATCTCAATAATGGGTAAGTCACAGGCCTATAAATAAAAGGGTAGGAATAACAAAGGGGCAACAGGTGAAAGCCTTTTACATTCTCAGGTTTAAAAAATAAGAGGACTAACTGAACAAATAGTCACTTAATATCAAAGCAAAAATGAGCAGCAAGTCTAGGAATTAACACGAGAGGATGGAAATACCAGAGTGAGCTACCATTGCCTTCTTTAAGAATAGTCTATTGTGATTTTCACTACACTTTAAAACCCTGAAAAAAAAAAAACAAAAAAAAAACTGAGATTGAATAGAAATTAGCTCCTGCAGAGTAAAAAAATTAAATTTACTTTTCTTCCAAGACAACTCTTACAAGCAAAAGGGTATTTTAATTATAAATACCTCTTATTGTCTGATGACTCATCCATAATAGCTAAGAGATTCCAGGTGATTTTATCATTTAATGAAATTTTATCAGCAGATTATAATCTAAAATAAAATTTGTGAACACCCTGTCATTTACATCATAATCCAACACCAAGAGCAACAAAATGGGTGGTGTGGAAAATAAGGCTCTAGAGAGTATCCATGTTATTTCCATGAATCTTGGTAACTGTTAAAAGTCACTAGGCCTTTGGTGCTTTAATACCATGTATAATTAATTATGAGATGTGTTTACATAGCAAACTTGCTGTCCTTAAACCTACTGTGTTGAAAAGAAAAATAAAAAAAAATTTTTTTTGGCTCTTTGACTTCTTTAAATAATTTTTAAAAGCTGTTCTTTTAAACAGTATTCTTAAAAATTATATAGCTCGAATCAGATTTCATCTCCGCCATGAACGAGACTCATATTCATCTTCATCCTCATCATCGTCATCATGCAAGAACAAATCTGAGGTTTCTGTTTCCTGAGGAAAAAAAAGAATAAAATCCAGTTAGTCAACATTAATATAAAATTATTAATATAAAATAAAATCCAGTAATAAACATTATATAACACTTTTAGGCCACAGGCAAAATAATGTACAAAAACCCAGACTAGATTTTCAAGTGTGGTATGTAAAGAATCTTTCAAAAACGTTTTTGGACAGGCAGCAACTGTACACCTTCATAGGGTACAGTGTAATGCTCTGGTACACCTCAACACTGCATATTCAACTCAGGATACTTAGGTTTTTCTGCATCACCTCAAAACGTTTGCATTTCTTTGTGACAAGAATATTAAATGTCTTTTTTTTTTCTTTACCCATTTTAAATTACATAATATTGTTAATTATATCTATCCTTTAGCACTTACTCTTCCTATCTAGTTGTTATTTTGCACTCTTTTTGAACAATCTCTCTCCAGCTCAAGACATTTTAAAAATGGATATAAGTTTTATTCCTCTACTAATTTTGTGGGCTGGGGATTTTTTAGCTCAGCAACATAAGCACCTGCCTTGTAAGCACGCAGTCGTGAGTTCGATCCCCGGCCCGGTACCAATTAAAAAAAAAAAAAAAAAAAACCTCTACTAATTTTGCAATATTAGATCTCCATTCTAAAATCAGGAAAACACTCAGCAGCACTGCACTTGCCTGGCAAGCACAAGGTCATGAGTTCAATTTCTGGTACCACAAAAAGGAAAAAAACAAACAAACAAACAAAACACCAAAAAAACCCCCGATAAAATCAAGAAAACAGATATCAAGCTGTTTAACAGAAGGTAAAGACAAATATGAGAAATGTCTCTCATAAATTATCTTATTTCATTAACTTAAAAATAAGGAAAATGGTCAAACTTCTAAATCCTCCTTTCAGTTATCCAATTCGTAAGAAGTGAATATACTGATACTGACTTTTTTGTAACAATGTACCTTCAGACTGGCTTTGAACTCACTATTGGCTAGCCTTGAACTCACTGTGATTTTCCTGCCTCACTTTCCTGAGTGCTGAGATTATGGGTATGCACCACCATACCCGGCTCACATCAAATGCTATCTCAAGTAGAACCACTAAGCATTAGCAAAACATCAAGACTTTATTTTGATATGCATATCATTTCTTCTTTTGTTATGCAAAATTACCCAGTCAGAAGACATCTGATCAACTATAAATATGTAACACGTTTAAAACCAAGACAATGATTCAGAAATAATTTGTACCCCAAATGGCTACAGATGGCTGGGCTCCCTTGTGGTGGAGAGCTGAGCCCAGTTTACAAGTCTCTAATCTTGAGATGTTAGCTTGTAGGCTTGCAATTCTGTCAAGAAGAGCATGGGGCTTTGTGGTGCTTCCTAGCCCTTTCAAACAGTGATGTGATTGGCACACTGTTTCAGTGACAATCAGTGGACAAAAATCTACTTTCCCTCTTTATCTATCACCCTGGTGATTTAATTAGGAGAAGGATGCCATTATATTTACGAACATGCCCAGATCAGGTGGGTCCACCTTTCCTTGACTAGATTGAGCAGAGGGAAGCAAAGAATTAACAGCTAACAACTGAGAGAGGCCAGTTCTATTATAGCTCAGTGGTAGCAAACCTATGGCACACATGCCATTGGATGTTTGTTACTGAAAGTTCTAAAAGGTTGCCATCACTGTTATAGATTCTATGTGAAATACTTTACAAGCTTTACTCCTTACAAGCTAAAAGTTTGGACAAAATATTTATTAACAGTACCCCCTATGTCACAGTGGCCAAAAGCCAGTCTGATTAGACCCTTTGCAAAGCTTTACTAAAAGGAAAAAAGTGACACAACAGATTAGGTACATACATATGGTTGCTTTAGCCTCTTAACTTGGCACAGATCTGATTGGTTTAATACCAGGTTTGCAGGCGCCCCATTTGTCCCATTCTAGCTTCTGGGTCTGCTCTATCTGCACCAGTATGGGGACTGCTTTTGCCTCAGAAATGAAGGTACAAGTCATAGTTTAGAAAACATTCACCAGGGAGGGGACACAGCTCAGCAGTTCAGCAGTGCTTAGCACATCCCCAGACCCTGGGTTCAATTCCTAGCACTACAAAAAGAAAGAAGAATCTGCAATGCCAATTCTAAGGATTCACTTAAGTAAGCTAGAAATACAACAGTCAAAAAATAAAATTATCTCCTAAGTATTTTAAGAGTTTGGGGGTCAGGGATACAGTTTAGTGGCATAGCACCTGTGTGGCAAGCATAAGGTCATGAGTTAGATTCTCAGTAACAAAAAAAAAAAAAGTTTGACTATGGCTTTCAAAATGGTCTTAACTAACTGCATGCCTGAAAGAAAACCCCTGACTTATTTTTAAATTTATACTATTTAATGTTACAAAAATTATGTAACTGGGAAGTGATCTCATCCAACTCTGACTTTTCAATTATTACACTTACCTCTTCTTTGACTTCTTCTTCCTCTGTCTCAGTGGATATAGATGGTACCTTGGGTTTGTGCCATGATATTTGTAGCCGACGGTCTTTGAATTTTGAACCTTGGTTTGCAGCCTAAAATATATTGTAGAAGAACATGTAAGTTTGCAGTCATATTTACTAATGATTTCTTATCATTAGTAAATTATGTGCTAATTTGAGGCACAGGGTGTTCTCTTAATAAGGTGGATCCACAATCTAACAATAATGAAGTCCTTTTTTTTTTTTGGTACCAGGGATTGAACTCACAGCTGCGTGCTTGCAAGGCAGGCGCTTATGTCACTGAGCTAAATCCCAGCCCCCATAAAGTCCCTTTTAATTAGAGCAACTATATGTTCTGATCTGCCTAGGATAACCCAATGTTTACATATATGTCTGGTAAATTTTAGCATCTGTCTTGGTTGAAATACATTACACAGTCACTACTATAGAAGTCATGATAAGGACAGATACTTTTTTTTTTTTTGGGTACCGGGGATCAAACTCATAACCTAATGCTTGCCAAGCTGGCACTGTGACACTCTCTAACCCAGAAGGACAGATAGTCTTTTAATTGTTAACCTTTGACCTTCACATTTATTTACATGTTTAGATTAAAACCTTTTATATAATTTTTTTAAAAAGGTGAATCATCTCATGTCTATTCTTTCACTTCATCTCTCACAGCTCTATGTTTAATAAAGCTATTTCCTTTCTGATAGTGCTATTTAAGACAAGCTCACTCCAATTCACCTTTGCAGTTCTATCTATCTCAAGGTAATATTGCTCTTGTTCAAATGTGTTTCTTGGTTTTATTACAGTACTTTCTAAATATTTTTCTCTCCAGCAAATTTCAACAAAAGAAGCCAAAAGTTTAAAGACAGAGCAAGGGGATTGCAAGATGGCCAACTGAGTGGCAGCACGCTAAGAGAGCTTCTCTGAGGAAAAAAAAAAATAAAAACAACTCAGATGCTGGAATCTGGCAACATGGAGAAAGCCAGACAAAAGGAGAGGAATTCTCACGACCCAGGAAGAAACTGAGGATAAAGAAAAAGAGAAAAAAAAAAGAAAGAAGAAAAAGAGGCACAGACAGAGGGCTGGAGCTGGGTGAGCCCGGATCGCTGTACCGGAACATCTTAAAGTCAGGTGACTCACCATCGAGCTGAAGTCGCGGCCCTGCCAAGCGCAGGGGTTGGTGAGCTCCAGACCCTCGGCTGGAGGAGGCCCTGAGATGGGGAGTGGAAACAGCCAGTAGAGCTGCGCGAACTTTGGTGAAGCAAGATATAAGAAGACTAATAAAAGAAGTCCTGGGTAATCCTCTAGTAGACACAAATGAAAGAATAGAGGAACCCAGAGAAAGGAGAGAAGCTTTTGATGAAGAATATAAAGAAAACCTAGAATATATGAAACAGATCCAAAGAGAATATCAGGAAATTAAAACCTCCATTGAAACCTGGCAAAACCTTTTAACAGAAACTAAAGACAAAGTTTCAAAACTTGAAGATAGATTTGCAAAGTATGATCGTGAAAGGAAGGATCTCTTAAAAATAACAAGGAACCAGGAAGCAACGATACAAAGGCTAGAAGATGACAAGAGGATTTATAACCTAAGAATAAAATATGTGAATGAAGATGCAGCAACAAATACAAATGAAATAAAAAGTCTATTCACAGAAATAATTAAGGA
>PVLA01002799.1:0-188195 GCA_004027455.1 Hydrochoerus hydrochaeris
TGTTGGTGGAATGTCTTCATCAACATTTTTACTTTCAATAATTATGACAGCACAACATCCCATACCACAATTAGCCACTTCCCTGCTTTTCCATGCTGAAGTTTAATTTTTCTCCTACAAAAAATAGTTTTAACAGCATGGGACATAAGTGGGTTCCACCAGCAATAGTCTGAAACCCTATTGTCATTGAGTAACATGTAAAGTTTTGGGTGCTTGAGATATTTCCAGATTCTCCCAAGGTTTTCTGACTCCTCCAGCTCTCAGCTCCATGTCACTCCTCACAAACCTTCACTGCCCCCATTTTAATTATGTCACCTCCCCTGTCATTCTCTCCAAGCAAATTTGCTTTGAGAGTCTCCCTGGCAGTCTGCAACTCCATGTCCGTCAGTGTATTTATTTGTTTACTCCTCTCTGTGGCTTGGGTTGTCATTTTACTGAGAACACCAAGGTCTCTAGTTTGCCACTGTGTTTAGTAGGTCATAAATGAGTGAGTGAGTGAGTGAATGCATGACTGTGTCTGTCATTGAGACTCAGCAAGAAGCAGGTCAGGAACTGGCTGCAGAGTTGGGGACCGAGAGGCCACAGTCCCTCTTGCCAGCTCCCGTCCACCAGCCCAGAGGAGTCAGCATGGTGGGACTGCACTTTGCCTCTCCAAAGCCCCCCAAATGCTCCTGCCCTGTGACCCCATGGACTCTCATAGCAAAGCATGCCAAGGCCCCATTTCGCTCTCTTGCCTGCTGTCCACCTCCCTCAAGGCTTTGTGCATCCCCTCTGCCTGCCGGTCAGCTTCCATTCACTCCATGTGTATTCTGGGCTGGCAGACGAGAAGTGTATCTTCTGTCTTAGTGACACTTTCGGGGCCTTGCTCTTCCCTGTGGGATAAGCTTGCCCTGCTCCATTCTGAAGCGTCTTAGTGACACCATGTGTTATTTCACTTCTTGTCCCAATCTCCTAAAGATCTATATTCTGTGGCAACATTAGCACTGTCCTGAAGCCATGCTTGTGTTGATTTCAGGAGTGATGGGGAAGAGCCTTCAGCCTTCCTGGTCTCTGCTCCTGGGTTGCCTTGCCTCCAGGGAGCTTGGCATACACCCCATGTCACCACCATCTCCTGTGTCATGCCTGTCGGCGGCATCCTTCCCACCAACATCCCCACCATGGTCTCCGTGTACTGCGCCTGCGCACTGATCTGGCGTTCCTTGGCCAACATGAACCAACACTGTTGACATCCTCACTCCACAGGTGTCCTTTCTCTCCCTTTCTTTTCACTTCTATTATCACAGCACACTCCCTTGCTCCTTCTCATCCTCTGCCCTGCATCCTGCTTCACTGTCCCAAGACCCCTGATGTTACATAGTTACCTCTGATGAGCGCCCAGCCTTTGGCCTCACTTGGGCCAAACTGAGTGAAGCGAAGTTGTCTTGGGTGCCACAGAAAACAACTAACATGGTTCATCTGTGCACGTTTCTAAACTGCCTTTATTTTTAATATTTTTATGAGAACATTAAAAAGAGTGGATTGGACATGCCTGTAGCAGAACAAGACTGCCTTATTTTCTAGCATATTCCCAGCATCTGGTACGGCACTTGACGTAGCAGGAGCTATAAATGAATGAATTAATATGAGACAATTGTTTCTCCTAAAGTGACTCCAAGTTCTACAATGTGAGTTTCAGGCCCTGTAAAGTGGCAACTTCTTTGAAAAATCAATACTGGACTCTTTGCAGCCTTACAATTACCTTGAGCAAAACCCACAAACAGGATATCCACAGTTTCCAATTAATCCAGAGGGAACACCTAAAAGGACTTGAGATCCACAGCTGAAGATACTCACAGTCCAGGGTGTAACCAAGTAGAAGAGTGGAAGTCCCTGGTGAGCCACCCCCCTCCCAACCCCCATACAGGGAGAGCACATTTCCTGGCTTATGAGAAGGATTGCTGGAGCCAGGGGAAGCGCCTGGTCAGGTCAGCCGGATTCATTATTGGAAACGCGTCCGGCTGGGCCAGCCAGTTCTTGCAGACGCTGAGAGTCTGTGGCCGTCTGGTGTCTTCTCCAGGGACGCGGGATCAGCTCCTGGCTCCTGTGGCTCACTCCCACGGTCCAATGAAAGGAGAACTGAAGACAAGAACCTGTGCTCACAAAAGAGGGGCCCCACCCTCGATGCCAGCTCGAGCTTTCCATGGAAGGATCTGGAGTCTTTGTGGCTGCCCCAGCCCTGCCTCATCCTAAAAACCAGCTCAGGAGAGTGGCTCTCTCAGGAACTGCCAGCATCTCTCTCTCTCTCTTTCTCTCTCTTTCTCTGAGACATCACGACTGTGTTTGATTAGGATCTTGAGTGAAATAAGCCACTCGCTTCACTGAGAATGTCTCAGAGCTGAAAGTTTCTTTCCATGCATAATTAATATTCTACCTCTTTGAAGATAAATTCTATCTCTCCAATTCTGTAAATGGATCATTTCCCCTTGGCTATTCCTGTGTCATCTCTTTACCAACAGTAAAATAAAACACAAAGAGAAAAAATATATATAAAGAACAAATCCTCGCTGAAAATGATTTACATTTGTAGTCCCAGTGTGAAAAGCTCAAGAATGTTTTTAATGTGTGTCCAGCTTGAATCTCGTTGCAAACCTCTCACAACATTTTGCAACAGGATTTTCCCATCTGCACTGAAAGCAGCTGATGATTTAATGCAAACCATTATTGTTGCACAATTTCCCAATGATCTTTTCTATTTTGGAAGTGTCTGGTTTCTTTTGCATCTGGTTCAGAAATGCAAGTGCTGGGTTGGGCTTTTGGTCGGGGCTGTTCTATGTTCTACACAATGAATTCCATCTCCCTCCAGTTTTAGGTCCTGCTTATTTAAAAAAAAAATGTTCATTGTCTTCACCTTCCATGACTCCTCATTTTCTCAACATTAACACCTGGTTTGGAAATATCCTTCTGGTCTAAGAGTTTTAAGCAGTGAAGCAAAGAGGCACAGAATGTGACAGTGGTTAGAACAAGGGACTAGTAGGGTAGTGGTAATGGGGTCTGCTCTCCACATGAAGCCCAGTGTTCCCCAACTTCATAGACATCTGAAACACAAGAACACACTGCACCTAATGTATGCATAAGCCATTCATTATAAGGAGTGTGTGCCAAAACCACAGTGAATGTTTAAATTTTTAAAAACTATTACAGTAAAAAACACATTGCCATTAGCTCCCTCAAAATACTTCCCTTCACTTCAGATACTCTTACCCCATCATTCTTGCTGCTTTCAGAAGCACTTCTGGAAGGACTCTTTCAAATCTGTGGTTTTCCTGTTATGGCCGCCCCTGTGTGCTGTCATGGCCGCCCATGTGCTGTCATGGCCGCCCCTGTGTGCTGTCATGGCCGCCCCGTGTGCTGTCATGGCCGCCCCTGTGTGCTGTCATGGCCGCCCCGTGTGCTGTCATGGCCGCCCCGTGTGCTGTCATGGCTGCCCCCGTGTGCTGTCATGGCCGCCCCGTGTGCTGTTATGGCTGCCTCTGTGTTCTGCACTGATTTTAAGTGTTTACCTTCTGAGCTCATTTTGACTTTGGAGCTGAGGCACACATTGCGAAGTGTTAGATCCAGTGACCAAGGTCAGTGAGGACACACAGTCAGGCTTTCACAAAATTGCCTTTTTGCTGAATGGCACTTGGTGACAGGATTCACTGTGTTTTTGATCACACCTCACAAAGATATTTATGAGAGAGAACTTTCAGAACTTTTATAGAGAAAGAAAAGAATGATGGGATATTTGAATCAAAGGGAAGTATTTTTAGGGGGATTAAAGGCAACATGTCTTTTACGGTGAGAATTATTTAAATTTAAATACTCATCGTATTTTTCGATCACCCTTGTATGTGTAGGCATATATGGGTGTGCATATATACATATATAATTGTCGAATGTATATAAATAGAATTGTGATGAATATTTATTTTCAAGTCATTACTAATTTCATAATTCTTTATATATTATGTTATGCTTATTTTCCCCATCATCAAAAAAATGCAATTATCATCAAGTAAGAAATTTAAAATTATTAAAACATAATTTTTGTTGGTGATACTGGTATGGATCCAGGACCTTCACACTGAACAACATCCTTAGCTTTTTTAAAATTTTTTATTTGGCACAGGGTTTCACTTATTCACTCAGTGGCCCAGGCTGATTTGAAGTTTCAGTCCTCTAGTGTGAGCCCCCCAGAGTTCCAGGACTACATGCCTGCGCCGTCACAGCTGGTTCCAGGTCTTATTTTGATCAAATCTGTGCATCACGACAGTGGGACACAATTAGGACAGTGGGCTTTGGGTTCTGACTGAGTCGCTCAGCAACCAGCAAGTCCACAATCGCCTGTGGAGTGTTATGGGTGCAAAATTGGGTGATCATTTCTCTAATCTTCTCAGCATCCCAGGACTCAAAGAGAAGAGATGAGAGTGTTTTGCAAATTATCAAGGGCTACGTGACAAAATGTGAAGCCAATGATAAGCTTGTGGCTCTTGATGGTGGATTTGGACGTTGAGGGAAGGCACTGGCTTCATGGGCCAGGGTGGGAGCTCCCCCGGGCTCAGATGGAACTAGGCCAGGCAGATAAAACCCAGAAATCGCTGGGAATGAAGCTGCATGTGGGGCGTGTACAGGACAAAGGCACTTAGAGGCATCACATGATGAATTCAAAGGGTTGCCTTTTTCCGGAATAGACGGCATTCACCCGCCAGCCCTATCTGACCCATCTCTGCACTGTCGGGCTGATGCTTTTGCCCTTTCCTTCTCCACATAAACAACTGTGTGTGGCTGCTGGAAGCCAGAGCTGAGTAAAAGAGAGTCCGGTATGAACTGAACCTTAGAATGACATCCTCAGGCGAGGTCACCCCTGGTTTAGAAACCTGTGTTATCTTCCTTTCTGTCACTGCAGAGCAATACATGGCACTTTTCCCCCTTGTAGTTTGCAGTCACCTGGGCCCCAAGCCCTCCAAGACTGTTTTTAATGGTGAAACCATCAAAGTTCTACTTAAAATAGCTGCCTCGTAAAATCCCTGACGGGAGTCAAATTTCAGATTCAAAAAGAGCCTTCTAGAAAGCAGTAGCGCCGGCCTGTGACAGCATCTGCCCAGCCTGGTGACACCTGGAGAGTAGGCTCACAAGGGTGGTGGTGTGGCGGACTCAGCTGGAAGTAGTTTTGCTAAGCCAGCAACTGGCTGAGGTGACTCAGGAGTTTGCTGAGCAATTCAGAGAAAGGGTGTGTTTCACACATTTCATTGACCCTGGGAGCAGATACTTGCCAATCAAGAAAGGTGACTAATTGTCTCCATGGCTGCTGGAGGACCAGCCTGGACCTGAGCTCTGATTTTGCATTTTCTCAGTGACCAGGATTCACTGAATCCACCTGAAGAGAGGGAAACTAAGGCGGATAGTTTGCTTTAAAAAAAAAAAATCAGAAAATAAAAACAGATCGTTGAAATCTGAACTCAGAAAAGGCAAAAGAAAGTGAAGAAGAGCCAATATTCTCTGAAGCAGAGAATTTCTAACCTTACAGCACCCACAATGGAATTCCTTAAAAGTGTGATTCCCTCCTATAAGATCGAACAGTAAAAAAATGAAAGTGAGAGATAAAAGAGGCCCATAGATTTTTCCCTTTGTTGACTGCAATATGAATGCTATGGAAGAGGAAGTGGAGGCGGCTGATCGCTGGCCCGGAAGGTAACTGGAGGCAAGAAAACATCTAATAGGGAAAAGAGTTACTGCTTATTTGTGCAACAACAATTTCCCTCTCACTCATGAGCTCTGGAGGAGAATATCAGTTTCTTGTTTTTAAAAATGGGAAAAGAAAGCTTATGTTCAGAATTACAACCCTCGTCCCCCATAGTTTTTTAAAAAGTCAATTTAATTCAGCCAGCCTTTGTGATCTAATCATTCCTCAGAGCTGAGGGTGGATTTTCATTAAGGCAACCCCATCACGCTCATGCTGACCTGTGAACGCTCTTATTAGCTGCCTTATTAAGATGATATCCTGTCTCTGAAGGAAGAAAGGAAGATTATCTCCTTACCTGACATGTCATCATCAGAGTAATCTTTGTTCTAAAAAAAAAAAAAGGAAGAAAAAAGGAAGAAAATAAAAGGAAAAGGAGTTGGCTGTTAAATAGACATTTAAATTTAATGCCATCCAAAGGAGGACCTTTATTATTCAGAGGTAGTTAGGAGACCCTTAGTGATATGTTCTCCGATGGTTAGCAAAGCAAGCCGGAAACAAAGTACTACCTGCTTAATCTAGCTTGTTTTTGCCTGGGGTGGCAACACTTGAGCTTTCAGGACCCCCGGGATGGAAGAGGAATCTATTCAGATAACCAGATGCACGCTGCATAGCATACCTGATATAGGGATATACCAACATGTACACTTGCGAGCAAAATCAGCTGGAGGAATGCGGTGACCTCAAGGGCAACTTTGACATGTGAGTGAATCCAGGGGGATAAGGTGGGTAGAAAGCCCCTGTGACTCCTGTCTCTCACTTCTGCCTCCTCCTCCTCAGGCCCATCATGGAGGAAGATCACAAAGGACACTACACACAGTGGGGTCAATCTGCTTGCATTTCCGGTTTTCCAAAGGGGTTGGAATAATACCAGCTGCCCCTGCTCAACAGCAAACAGCAGTGTGTGGGTTCGTCTCCACAATTCGATGTTTGACCTCCTTGGTAGAAAACCCTGGACAGCTGGGTCCTACTTTCCCACCCTGTTAAGCGGACAGCTCTGTCCCTGACTTCTGAGCTGCCTTCGTTCTAACTGACCACATGGCATGTGTGTGGTTGATTCCTTAAAGCGCATACACTGCATATGTATTATTGCTATGGTTTGGATGAGCATCCCCAAAGCTCCATGTGTTAGAGTCGATCTCCAGAAGGTGTTAATTAGACAGTGGTCTAAGCCTGGGCTACATACTGAGTTCAAGGCCAGCCTGAACGATACAGTGAGACCCTGTCTCAAAACATAAACCAAACAAACAACAAACAAACCTGCCCCAGAGATGGCCCTAGCGGGAGGTTCTCAAGTCCCTGGGATGTTCCTTTAAAGGAGACTGTGGGAACCTGGGTCCTTCCTCGGTTTCTCCTCTTGCTGCCTCATGCTGGGAGTCCCTGCTTCAAGATGCTCACACCGGGACGGGCTGCCCTCATCAGCAGCCGAACCAACCCCATCTTGGACTGAAATTTCTGGAACCAGGAGCCAAAAGGAATCTCTCTTTACTTCATCATTAACCTGTGGCCAGATATTTCCTGATAGTGAGATGGAGCTAAGGATTATATTTTTGCCACTTACATTTATAACATAGATATTTAAGACTATGGTCTTTGTGGACTGAGTGGTAACAACATCACGGTGGGGCCATCTGAGTTATTCCCCTTCTGTCCCATGAGTGAAGATTCCCTTCTGCCCTCTTCCTGGGATGGGGGCTTCTCTCTGAGGTGCTGTGACTCTTCCTGGGGACACCTACTCCCAGGTGACTCTCAAGTCCTGTGAAGTGCTGGGCCCAGGATGTGGTTTCATGCAAATAGGAATGATAATGCCCATCTTCACTCTTACGCTGGCTCAGGTGTGTCCCTACTGCTCCTGGAGCAAGCGGCTCAGCTTGTCGGTTTTAATCCAAGAATACTTTTGTGATTTAGGTTCCCACAATGTTCAGGATTACCTTTCTCGCTCAGCTTCTGGCTGTCAGCTGAGATAAATAACCTATGTGTTTTGGCACTGGCAATGGGGCTCCTGGTCAGTGAGAAAATTAAAAAATCTGTCCATCTTCCCTTTTCTCCTCTCCAACACCTGGCATGTAGGGCAGAACAGAAAAGGTGACAATTCCTCAGCTTGCCACATACCTCCAGTTACTGATCTCAAGATGTCATCATTTAGGTTCAGTAACAGGAGGGACGCTGCTGGGAGAACCAACTGGTACTAAGCATTTTACCCACAGGGCATTTCGGATGGTCCTTGCCAAGCTCTCCTTTGGGTGGGAGCCACAAGTCCTGTGTATGCATCCCTAGGGAAGGCTGGTCCTTCATGTTTTCAAAACATCATACAGACATTGATGAATGTCTGCTTAAGAGAAATAGCAAAGCCTTACTTTATGATTTGGAAAAGAAGCACCAGGTTGGTATGGGAAATAGACTAAAATGTGAGCTTTTCTCCCAGCTCACACTATGTGAGGCTGGGTCTCCAGGAAAACATCTGGATTCACAAAGCGAGCCAACAGGAGCGAAGGGTAACCCTGGCGATACTGCATAGGTTTCTGTCTTGTCTCCTTTTATTGAGGTCCACAGCGTGGGCTCCTTCAGTTCCATTCGTCAGCATGAAAGGGCACCGATCTTTCTGTCTCCTCAGATATTCGAGTCAGAAATCCATCATTCATTTTTGTGTCTGCACACAGAGAGATGCAGAAACTTTCTACGTTGACTAAATACATATTTTATAAAATCGTATCTGCTAACATACAAACAAAACAAATTAAAAAAAAAAAAAACCCACAGCCCAGGAAGGAGAGATTCTATAGAAAAACTTCAGACACCACATAGACCAGGAAGAAATAAACCTTTTATTAGAAGTCTCATATGTACAAAGAAAGCTGCTTCTCCCAGCTTTGAAGACCGTGAGAAAGAGCTACTATTGTTCAGGGTTGTCGCTCCCACTCTGGTGACACCGTTTAATATCACTGCACATTATTAACAAATAGAACCAGTACACAGAAATGCAAAGGAGATGCAGGTATTTGTGGACACTTCACATATTTTCTAAAAACAAGTGGACACAAAAATACAATGTGCCAGTAAAAAAAAAAAAAGCATATCAATACAATACATATCTTTTTTTTTCTTTTATTTGTTAATACATGGTACTCTGAGCTTTCATCTCAAGCTTTTGTTTCACATCAGGATTCACAGGCACTTTAGCAACCCAGCCATGGTTTACAGTACAGGACATTCAGACCAACGGATGGAAAAGGGGCCAGCCAGAGGCCCACGACCCACACGTGCATTAAAATACTGACCCCACGGCAAGCTTTTGTCACCACCGCTTCGGAACATCAAAATGTTCTGTGTGTGATATGGAATGGCTTTTCCCTTGTCTTTTTGAGTTTCGTGGCAGAACTATTTAGCAAGACCGTATTACCAGGCAGGGATACAGCATGTGGATGTTCTAGACAGATATCAATTCCAACCAACCTCAAAAACTGTAGACATCAATTTTTATAATCCAAACATGACTGATTTATAGATCTCTCATTCTCTGCCCTTCTGGCCACAACAAAAAGGGATTAAAATAATGCTTGAGTGCATGGCTCACAGCTCCACCTGGGAGCATTCCTATCTCAGCTCCTTCCTTCCCTACAGTGCACCCAGGGCCCAAGGGCAGGCCCGGCCCCCCTCCCAGGTCACTCCCATGTCCCTGTTCCCTCTGCAGAACTCTGCTGACTCAACATGTGTCAGGAAAGTGACCGAACAAGTGCATTTATAAACACAGACTTGAACCATCACTTTATTGGTAAAGTCATAAGGCAGTTACAAAAGGACCCCAATAACCAAACAGTGTTGGAATATGGCTTAGTGTCTTCAGCCGAATGACAGAGCATTCCTGTTACAAGGAGCTGAGAAAGAAACTAGAAAGTCATACTGACTACAAATAAAGGACTGTGCTGGAAAGTTCCAGAAAGCCCCAAGTTCTAGAGCACGCTAGCCACTTCTGCCCACCAAAGATTGAGACGCTGCTCAGAGGTAAGAGACAGTGGATGGAAAACAGGGATCAGTGACATCTTGGCTTCAAGTTAATGCTTTGCCCCACGTGCAGTGAGCCACAGGAGCAAAGTCATGGCCTGGGGCCAGACCCTGGGGTTCAGAGAGATACAGAGTGTACGAACGCCTCGGAGGGATGATTGTCAGGGTGGAGATCCTTCCGCGAACCAGACACTTGAGACGCAGTGGCAAAGACATTAAGGCCTCCTACTTCTTTGCCTACATTGCATAAAGGCACTGATACCAACAACAGAAATATTCCACAGTACCATCGAGGTTTTTTTTTTTAAAAAAACTCCCAAAATACAAGTCTTTGTAGGAAAGTGTCCTTTATTGCATGACGTGAAGCATCGCCGTCCGTGCTCAGGAGTAGAAGGGCCGCCCCTTCTCAGGAGTCTGGAGCCTGTTCAGCCTGGCGACTTGAGAGGGGGACGGCGGCACATCCTGCCGGAAGGGCCCCTTGGGCAGGGGGCAGTTGGGGTCCTGGACTTTCTTATATGAGTCATAGGTGCTGGGGCCCTCGGCTGGGGACTGCTTCCTCATCTGCTGCTCTTTCCGCCGCTGTTCCTGGCGCAGGAGCTCCTGCGTCTCCAGCATGACCCTGGCGTTGAAGCCGTGGCCGCCCGGGTAGCCGTTTCGGGAGCCCTGGTAGCTGGAGTACCGGGGATTCTCCTTGGCGCTCTGGAAGCCCTCGCCAGGCGGGTAGTTCTGCTCCCAGGAGTCCTGGGACAACGAGCTGGCGTTCTTCCTGCTCTGCCTGGAAAGCAAAGGCCAACGGTCAGTGTGAGAACCAGGAGAGGGGAGGGGACGAGACAGAACACACACCTTCCTGTCTCGGCACGCAGGGCTGCGTTCTAATCATGCCTCTGACGCTGAGCTGGAGAATTCCAAGGCAGCCGTCCTCAGCAAGCTCACCACGGATGCTAACTGAGCAGGAGAGAAAGCAGGCGCACCAGCCACTTAGAAACGGGGCCCTGCCCCTCCCGAGTCTGGCTTGACACTGTCTGTTCTGCGGAGAGGAACACCCTTTCCTGCAATTCTCACACACTGGCCAGTGTGGAAGGCTCAGAGATTTGGCAGCATCTTCTGCAGCAAGTAGTCACTGCTTGCCTTAGAATGTCACTATTCAATTCTAAATGAGCGAAACATACTTTACACAGCTGCCACCATGAAGCCAGAAATGCTAGCTAATAGGAGTACACATAATGCACTGCAGCATGAGTTCGGTTATGAAAGATTTACGTCTGGACTCCTTCATGATTAAAAATGCAACAGGCAGTCCTTTCCAGCAAGTGGTAGACTCAGAGAACCTGCTCATCAGGACTGGAAAACCTGGGTCTGGAGGGTAAGCAGTATTTTTTGCCCACTTGGCTGTTACCAAAGGCCAGGATAACCTGTTTAACTCACCCACTGTCATCCTGGGGTAGGGATATAAATCAGAGTCATCTAGAAATTTCAAATTCTTATCACTTCTGCAATAAAACTACACATGATTTTCAAGAAACATTATTGTTTTGAAACATCTTTAATTTACTATCAAGTCTCTAGATGCTTTTATGAATTTACAATAAGATCAGCTATGATAAAGTAAAACAATTTTGTGCCAGGAAGGAAGACATCCCCTAATTTTTCTGCCTTGAAAATGGAAGAGGTGAAAGAGACAATGGAATAATAAAGCAAAATATATTGCTCCATTTATCAATAAGAAAATCATTTGGCGACAGTAGGCACCGCTCAGCCTTTTGCATCAATATACACAACATGGCTGGATATTCAAACAGGCTCCTGGCTATTGGAGAAAAACCAGGGCTGGGAAGCCACTGGGATTCCTACAGGGATGGAGCAGTTTGCATTTCCAACATTCTGAAGTGCCACCAATATGGTTTGGGATGGAATCTGCCCATTTTCCATACGGCCTCAAAAGTAGAAAATGAACTTTATGCCCAGCACCATTTGGGGAACTAACTGTGATCAGCTGAGAGACAACAGTGTATTTATCTTACTCTCTTTTAGTTAGGAGTCAGACCATTTGTAGTATCAGCCTGAGCAAGAATACTCAAATTTGATGGAATAGTTTATTTGCCTAAAGCACTGATTATCTCCACTTAAAAAGTCATAAATTAATCTGCCCAGAGACATGAATGATGGAAAGTGTCAGCATGAGACCAGGGATTTGACATTAATCATGAAACTTTAATTAAAACAACGAACTTGTTACTGATATCACAGTAACAAGGAAGGGGTGGATTCCTTTATGAGTTAGTTATCAATTTAAAAATAATGAGAAACTGGCTGCAGGAATTTCACCTCTTTTTTATCCCTGGTCTACTGAGACCCACAAAACCTCTTCTTCCCAAATCCACGAGGCACACACCATCATGTTATAGTGGGATGTGCACTAAGGTTAGGGATGGAATATGATGATGTGGGAGAAAGAATTTCTTGTAGCTAAAATTTTCTTCAAATTAATCAATATAGAGAGAAGGAAGCAGGCTGCCCTGAGGTTTGAAATAAAGTGAGATGCGACCACACACACACTCACACATGCACACACGCACACACACACCCTCCACACTTTCCTGGTGAGGAAGTTATTGGTGTCAACAATCTCTTGATTAAGGAAAAGATGAGAAATAAGCCAGTTGTACAGACCAAGAAAAGAAAGCAGACAAGGAGAGTTGCCTACACTAGAAACCCAGTCTCTGGGACCCATGGGAGAAGGACTTGGGAACAGACAGACTCAGATTCAGCTCTGAACCTGCCACTCAACAGCCGTGTGACCCTGAGGAAGTTACACACGCTGTGAAATGTGTATGATATCTGATCTTACAAGGTTGTAATGAACAACAAATGAAGTATATAGCACAGTGCCCAGCATGTTTTGTCTGACTGACAAGTAGGTACCGGAGAAACAGTTTCAAGATGATAGCTCTGCCTGCAAAGATTAGGCTCAGGAGTGGGGATGGGAACGTCTTCTGTAATGAGAAAGTAACGTAAGGAGAAAGGTGAACTTTCCCTTCCTTGATTCAAAGTGTTGGAGGGAGCTCAGGGAGCTGAGCTGGACACGGAGAGCAGCAAGCCTGCACCACGGGAGGCAGACCTCACAAACCCGGCTGTGAAGATGAGAAAAGCCTTGTCCTCAGAGACCCATGTTCTTCCAACTTTCCCAGGGTACCTCGGTCAAAGGCCACAGAGCAGCGTTCTGCTTTCCTTGGATTTCTACAACACACACCAAGGTTGCTAGGTCCTGCAGTTAGCCCACTGAAAATTTCTGAAACTGCTTGGCACACATGTGAGGCTTGGAAATCAACCCATCTGATGATTCCAACTCCCTTTGAAAAGGCCTACAGGCCTTTAATGGAGGAACCAAGACCTAAGTACAGGACTCTGGTCCTGAGGCAGGGGACAGAGAAAGATGGGGAGATGAAGGCCCAGGCTGAAGGCTGACATGTGAACTGAGACGGAACCCCAGGCCTGGTGAGGAGGCCAAGCCACAAGCAGAGGCACAGCTAGAGGAAGGCATGCAAGTAGGATGCTAAAGGACAGATGCACACAAGCAAGGCAGAGAAAACAGAGCAGGAAGCAAAAGCATGGAGAAATAGATCGTTGAGGATCTGAAGCCTTTCTGTCAGTAACTATACTTCTGTTCAGTTTCAGAGCTGCCTTTGGATACTGAGGAAAGGAACTCATTTAGGAATGAAAAAGAAAATATCCTTATCTGATCGAGAAAGTGTGGGGCCACTCGGGTCCCCTTTTCTCCCCAGCTAGAGCTTCCACCTGGCTAGTGTTTCTCATCGACATTTCAAAATGTGACTCGCATTCTGCCAAGGGTTCCTTAATTACAGTTCCAATTTGTGAACTTGCCTGGCTTATACACAGTCCTCTAATTCAAACCACCTTATCTAAGCAACTGATACAAAGCCGGGCCATTTGTTTTATTTTACACTTCACTTTGTAAATAAACGTGCATGTGTGTGTGTGTGCGTATGCGTGTGTGTGTGCGCACGTGCGTATGTGTGTGTGCGTGTGAAATGTTTAGACAAAACTCAGCTAATTGTCAACCTCTGAAAAGCAGAGGTCAGGCATCTCTGAAGAACAGCACATGCCAGGACCTTGGAAGTGACTCCAGCTCAGTAGGTTGCTGGGAGGCCCTTGACGGTCCCCTCCCTCAGATGGCGCGAGCACCAGCTGGTGGGAGAGATGGTGCCCAGCTGGGCCGGGGCCCCCCACCCCTGACTTCCCTACAGCGAGGACCAGGATCCACACTGGGAAGTCACTCTCTGAAAGAGCAGAAGAATGCAATGCAGGAGGCTGCCAGCCTCTCCTGCCAAAACTTACATAACTCTTTATTCTGGGAGGTCTGTTTTGCTCTTATCTAAATGGATTCAAATGACTAAAAATAGGGAGCTACAATTATCCGAGGGGAAAAGTTTATTTTTTGTGTGTGGAGGTGCCTGAGAAACCCCTGCAGTCGTACTGGCAGTTGCAGCAGTAACCTTCTGCTCCTCAGTGCGGACAGGGCTTCAGGGGCGCGGGGTAGGGAGGCACAGGGGAAAAGGAGGTGCTTGCGGGGAAGAGGGGGCAGGGCGGAGTAACTGGAGGACACCCAGTAACTGGATACTTCAACATGGCTAATAAGAAGGGTTTGATCGTTCTGAACACAAAGAAATCATACATGTCTGAGGCAACAGGCCAATTACTTTGATCTGATCATTACACATTATATCCATGTATTAAATGTCACCTTGTACACCTTAAGTGTGATATAGTTACTATGTATCAATGTTTAATAGTATTATAATTACTTTTTAAAAAACAGGTGAAGAAGGGGAGGAAACAAGTGTGAAAGGCTCAGTTTGCAATGTATGAGCTACTCTGGACAGTGACCAGCAGAAAGCCCAGGAAATGGCCTGCCTGGACCTTCTTCTCCCCCAACAGGGAGCCCCATGTCTCTCTCCTCCTACCTGGCTCACCCCACTACCTTCTCTCTCACCTCCTTTCCTCAGCCTTCTGCATTTCCCTTAATTTCTCATTAAATACTCCACAAGGAAGTATACGAAGGCAACAATTTGCTGACAAAACCAAGAAGAAAGCCCCTGTGACTGCATCCACGGGAGCAGTGCAGTTCCATGGCACCCTGTGGCTGGGGAGTCCAGGCCACCCCAATCTGTCAATCAAGCTCATCTTTCTTAGGGGACCCAAGCCAAGCTGGGTGGTTAGCATTTGAGCCACTGGCTTGAGTCATACAGTGTTTCCTTCCAAACTCTAGGGCAGTGTTGGTGAAGCTGTGACATGTATGCCACTGGGGGCACGCAGTGCCCTCTCTGTCAGCATGCACGTCACCCCCAAAAGATAAGCATTTGGGTTTAATTGCAGTGTTGGCCCTTGCAATTAAACCAAGTCGGTTTGGGGTTGCAGTTTTGGACCTGGGTCTCTAGAAGGTTCATCATCACTGCTCTAGGAGCTGCAGAGAACCCAGAACTTTATACCTCAAAACACCTAACATTGGGAATAAAAGTAGCAATGAGCCTTCTAAAATGATGATTTAGGGCATGGGCAGCTGTGGATTTGAGTTCTGGCTAAAGGATTTACTGGGTGACCTTACAGGAAGGTACTTCATTTCTCTGAACTGTTTCCTTGCAAAACAATGTGACAGCTAAGGACTTGTCCTAAACTAACCTCCTTTTTTTTTTGGTACCAGGGATCGAACTCTCAACCTCACGCTTGCCAGGTGAGCGAGCGCTTACGCTGCTGAGCTAAATCCCTGGCCGTGAACTAACCTTCAATGACTCCCATCTAGAGTGGGCTACAGAACTGCCAATGGGTAATCCTCCTATTCAAAGGCAAGAGATACAAACTTACGAATTAAAAATGAACAACTGAGTGAACAAATCATCACAATGGATGGCAGTCATCCGGGCGGAGATTTTCATTCACATCATGTTATGTTCTTTCAGTTGACCCCTGCCAGTGTGATGCCCCTCATGGTTGTCATAGTGATGATCTAACATTTGAGAGGATTCACCTTTACAAGAAATTGAATCGGGATCATTTTCACCTGGGTCACTTGTATACACAGACAAGCATCTGCCTCCCCCAGAAACTGTTTCCTTCAAATGCAAGAGCTTAACTGACATCACTATGGCAAATGGATCTTCTGACACTCAAAATGTCATTGTCACCTGGTTTTGAAATAGGACAAGTGACATCTAGAATAATTCTGACTATAGAAGTGACTTGTTTGGGGAAGTATTCAAAGCTGAATGTTTTTCAACACTTGCTTTTTACTATGTGTTGCCTGGGAGAAACACTTGGGCGGGAGGATGGCTGTTAGCTCAGTGTTCTGGAGCCCAGGCCAACGAGAGGCTTCTGGTCCTCTAACGGAGCACACCCGAGCAGAGGCACCTCTGCCAGGATGCCCGTCTGACAAGCCTGTTCTGCCTGGCTATTAGCTAATGCACTGATACCTCTGATGTCCCACATGAGCCACTATACAAATGGCGGGACAGTGAGAGTGTGGTTTACCATCACTGATCTCAACAAAAGAATCTCTCTTTTCACAGAGCTCTAGATGAGCAAAGCATCATTCATCTGGTCACCCCAGGGACAGCACAAAAGAATGGTTTTCCCACTTCTCAGGTAAACAAAGTTTTCCACAGCCACATGGAAATCAGAACCCATACTAGAAGACAGATCTGACCCCAGACCTGGTGTTCATTCACGTTACTTCGTGTTGGAAAGGGAGCTGTGGGGTGGAGATGGCTGGCATTCTGGGGAGCGCCTGTCTTTCTGGTCTTCTTGCCTAGAAGTTGCACCCTCCACCAGCTAGCAGCTTGGTCACTATAAGCTGGAGAAACTGGTGCCTCTGAGAGGGAACAGACCCCCAGGCCTGGGGCGGGGATCACCTACCGAGGCAGGGAGCTGTACTGGCGCTGGGCCTGCTGGAAGCTCTCGCGCTCCTCCTGCCGTTGCCTCTGGACCTGCACCTCCACGGACACCGAGTGCCTGCCGCTCTGTACTGCTGGCCGGGAGCCGGGCTGTGGGAAAGATGTGCAGCTGTTAGCGGGGCAGGGCTTTGCGAAATGCCATTGGTCAGCTTGGTCTGTGTGACCTGCGTACCAGAAACCCAGAGCCTCCCCGTGCCCTGCAAGTGCTCCGCCATTCAGCTACTTCCCCAGCCCACTCTGCCTTCTTGTAAGTTGATTTAGAAGCATTTTACAAATTCTGTGAAATGTGCCTCCCCAAATCAAATTTTTTAGAGAAAAGAGGCATATCATTGCTTTCCGGAGCCCCAGACACTCCTCTGTAAATTGTGATTGAGATTTGGCAGGTGGTTTAAACTGGAGAGGCCAAGCTTATAGTCTTAATGAGGTTTCAGAAATATAGACATTAAATAGCAGTTTGTATCCTCCATACAGATAGCAGACATAAGGCGAGTAAGTCTCCAGGGCATGTTAGCAGTGAAGCCCATATACACATACAGGTACACACCCAGACCCACACCCACACCCACACACATAAATACATACATCATTTGTGACAGTAATGAACAAAAGTGAAAAAGCCACAGGTCCACGCGTGACAGTTGTCTGTGCTGGTGAATCTCTGAGGCAATCATACATTTCCGGCAAACTATAATACAGTATTGCTGATTCCTCTTCTTTTTTAGGACAGTTAAATTTTGAAATTTAACCAAGGTTAGTTTAAACCAGATGCTGTCAGCCAGGGACAGGTCTCCCCCAATGCAAGGATGGCAGCAAGATGGTTAACAAGCTCGCAAAGAATGAACCCACAAGCAAACAGCTATTTGCACTGGTGACCAGGGGACTAGGGAAACTGTCTGCTAGTGATCAGGAAATTACGTCTCATCTAGGTTGAACATAGCCTAGCGAGAACTTTTCAATTCTTCTGGCCACTTTAGCCAGCGAGGTCACTGGTGGATTGGGACTGCTCACCAGAATGGGGGTACAGTACGGTGTGCCGTGTGGACCCGAGCCTGTGGTGCCTCTGCTACTCCCGGCCATGTCAGCTCACCTGCCAAATGAGGCCTTTTGAAACGTCTCTGCTCAGCACGGACAAGGAAGCGTGTGAGCTCACACAGCACGCAGCAAGGGTGTGGCACTTCTCCTCACACATCGTTTCTGACACGTATATTCTACGTGAAGAATGTCGCTTAAACCATGTCACTGATTGTCCTTTAGAGCTGAAAGCCAGCGGCAGACTCTGATCTACCCATCATCTTCTTGATGATGTTCAGAGCTCCTTCGGAGAGGGGTGAGGTAACACGGGCCCCTGCTACCTAAAGAATGGCAGCCGTGGTGGGCTTTGGTCTGCACAGAAATCCAGCAGCACTCGTTGCTCCCTTCTGCCAGGCCAGCACTCTCTTACTTGTTGGTAAGCAATAATGAGGCAATATCCAGGACCGGAATTTCCCAGCATATGGGCACAGGCCGTGAGCATATTAAAAATATCCCTATACAAAAATAATGTGTGGAGGGATTGGGCTTTACAATACCCCAGTCTCTCCTATAGATGTTTATAACCACACTCACTGGGGCAAATGTGTGTTCTGAGAGCCACTCCAAAACACCGTTCAAACAGCACACCCATGGTGCCTTTCAGAAGAAAAACACTTTGGCGAGTGAGTTTCTGCTTATGCAAACAAAGCATCAAGCGATTGTTCATCATCCATCAAAGCAGACAGACATTTCTCCCATTATGAGGCTGGCTGAACAAGCCGCCGACCTGCTGTGTGGCTTGTGAAGCCAGGGAGAAGCCACTAACAGAGGGAACGCAAAGCAAGGACGTTCACACGATTTCCACCCGCCTTCCACAAGAGCCCCATCTGCCTTCCCTCTGCTCTCAGCATCAGCTATCTCCGCGTGTCAAGCAGTCTGGATCTGGCATTCTGCAGCAGGATTTAGTAACCAGCTTTTTAAGTTCATGCTGTTCAGTGACACACTGCTTGTGGAGATGTGAAAAGAAAATGCAAGGTCTTGTGGAAATTTCAGGTGTATTTTTAAGCTGTTTCTCCCAACTGCCTGAAAATCTGATTCTGACACAGGAAAAAAAAAAGTTGAAGGGTTTTTTTTTTTTTTTCCCCTCAACTTCAGTTCTCTGACTCTGTTCTGCTCAAAGTTTATCAGCTGTAGGCAATCAATTTACGTCTTGATGAGCTCCAGGAATGAAATTATCAGGCAATAGGGCTGTAAACTTAAAGGAGTGAGTGAGTTTGGTATCAGCAAACTGACATAGTTCATATTCTCATGCTCACTAGGATGAAATGCAACCTCCCTATTAAATTTTGCTCCTGTTGTTCTCTTTCTCCAGAGCATGAAAAAGGGCAGGTTAGGAGACAGAACCACCTTTATCTTTGAGAAGAAACTCTAACGGGCCATATATTTTAAAGACAAGCACACCCACGGCCATTCTATAGCAACCACTCAGAAAGACCATTTTTAGCAAGTTTTATACTTGAGCTGAATAAAAAGTAACCTCTCTCCTTCACAATTCCAATAAAGACTGCATAAATATGTAAATAATGGGGACATTTTTACAACTGACAATCCTGCCTTTTCAATGCTAACATTGCAGTTCCTGTGACAGAGACAGAATCATCTAAGTCTAAAATCACAAAAAGAGGAGTAAGAGTGAAAGTTCCCACAGGGAAGTTTGATTTCAGACTAAGTACCATGACCAACTAGGATGACGAGTCATAGCTTATAGGGAAATACACACGGAGGCATGGCTGGGATGAGGGCAGGATTCTCGGACAATGAGGTGAAGCTGTCTTTTAACAGTGGAATTTACAAATAGCGGGGGGCCTTGTTTGTGATGAAATTGGTTGCAAGAAATGACCTTTTAAGTAAAAAAACAGCCAAGGTTGTCAAAGCCAGAATAACAATAGAAGCCATAAGAAATAAACACACGATTACTACAAAGTACACTGGAGTCTCTTTGTGGCTTATGCTTAAAAGCACAAGTAAAAATACTTGTAAATGAACTGCAAAATACCTGACTTTATCATGATTAAAAAATGACACGAGGGGGCTGGGGATTTAGCTTAGTGGCATAAGAGCCTGCCTGGCAAGCACAAGGTTGCGAGTTTGATCCCCAGTACAAAAAACAAAACAAAACAAAACCAACAACCAAAACCCAAAAAAACCCAACACCATTCAAAAGTTGAGAAAGCTATACATTTTTGGTACTACTTAGTGTAAAGCAAAATAAAAGAAATAGCTACAATATAGCATTTTACTGAATTAGATCATTTTTCCCAATTAATTATGATCATTCATATTTTTCCCAAAATAAAGAGAAAACACAAAAAATAAAAAACAAATAAAATCATTACAGTTAGTGGAATAATGAATAAAAATACACAAAGTACAAAATTATGGTGCTATTGAAAACTAGGTAATACTATAAGGCTTCTTTTTATCTTACCAAAAAAGTATGTTGTCATAATGAAATCATCACTGGGTTATTAACACTTACATAAAATATCCAATAACTTAAAAACACACAATCATTTTTCTTCATACGGACACGTTGTAAGCATGAGTATGCACACACACATACACACGTAAGCTTCCTTACAAATGATCATTCTGAACAGGTTTCCTACCTAAATTAAGAATCACAAAAAAAACCTTCAAATTTTCACATATGTCCAAGAGCATATACAGAAAACAAAACAAAACAAAAAATGCAAAACTTTTTTGGGGCTTTGGATGCAAACCTAATGCTGAAGATGATGCTAATGATGCTACTGATGAAAATAGTAACAAAAACAACATGTTTCTTTAAGATTTACAATCCTTTTCGCAATTAAAATGAAACCCTAATATGGAATGCTATATTGATAAAAATGACAAGTTAAAAATTTGGTAGGTGGTAGAAATAATTTTTATTTTAGTCATGAAAAGGGAAATAATTTTAGTCATTTAAAGGGTATAAACTGTTCTGCTGAAAAAGTGGTCATTGCTAATATTGGTATTATTTCCCCCTTCTTTCCCTCCCTCTCTCCCTTCTCACCCCTACTTTTCTCCTTCCTCCCCTTGCACTAAGCTACATCCTAAGTCCTTTCTCATTTTTTACTTTGAGACAGGAACTCACCGACTTACTAAGCTGCCCAGGTTGGGCCTGAACTTGCCATCCTTCTGCCTGAGCTTGCCAGAGTCCAGGACTTGGCAACAATCACTTACTTATGACTTTTAATCAAAGCAAATTTAACTTGCGTCCGTCCTGGCTTCTCAGTCCTCCACCTCATCACATTAACTGTGACCTCTTTAGAGTTCTGAATGGTTAAAAGCTTCATTTCTACCAAGGATCCCAGGAATGGCTGAAAAAATCTGCAGAACTATTTCCCTCATAAAGGTTTTTATAAATGCATGATCTGGTCTTAACACAGTATTGTCTTCTCATTTTTCCCACCAGTACTCAGATCAATTTTATTTTTCCACCTTAAGCAACAGGTGTGCTGGAAGTGAAAGGGCTGTTCCACAAGGCCAGCCAGACGCAGGGGGAGGTTTGGTCACGGGGTTAAGAAACAGCCTGCTACGCAGCAGGGCAGAGGCTGCCCACATGGGTGGGAAGCGCCTCGGCCTCTTCCGTGGGAATGGCCGTCTCCCGCTCTGCTTCTGAGGGAAGGCATCTCTGCCTGGCTTGAGCTGGGGCTGCATAGTGAGGCTCTCTGAAGAGTTTTTAGCCTGGAAGCTGTCATGAAGGAACGACAGCAGATACCTTTCTAGTCTTAAAAAGGATGAAAGCGAAAAGGCCACAATTTTCTCAAATTCCCCAGGCACATGAGTGGCAATGTGGGGCTGCAGAGTGGCTCACCAATTAAACAGGCAAACCCCTAAAAGGCTAAGAAGGAGATGACAGGAAAATGGAGTGCAGGGCACATTTTGGTGTTCAAAGACGGCGATCTAGGGAGAGTGCATGCTTGGGGACCAAGAGGATATTCACACTGTGGAGTGTCAGTTTTCTGCCTGAGAACTAACTACTTTCAGTCACTACTGACCTGAGATGGAAAGGATTTAGCAATACAGCTATCAAAGGCTCCATTATCCCATCTATCAGCCGTCTCAGCCCACAAGTCTCCTTGTAGGTGACACTGAGGTATCTGCAAAGTTTTAACAGCATACTGTACTTATGTGTGCAGCCTGCAGTTTAATTCTTTTAAAAGCAACATGGAGTCCTGTCCATATCTGAGTCCACTGACAATAACCCCAACTTCAGCTCCTGTGCCGTTATCTTAACAAAGGTCGCAAGCAACTTGCCGTTTTATTTAGGGTGCGCCTGGCACTACTCGAGGAACCACTTGCTTTTTCTTATTGTCTTCCTCAACTCGGGAGAGAATTCACTTCAATTAGGGCGCTAAGGAAATTTTCTGGGCCTCTGCTCATCTAAAGACCTTTTGTGCCACAAATCAGTTCCCTCAGGCCCCAAAATTACTTTGAACAAAGGCCCATGAACAGGTGTGTCTTGTACCGCAGGTGTTCAAGAGAACATGCTCGAAATAGATGAGCTGAAAAGGGCTACTCGGGTGACTTCTGCTGCATCCCACTCTGTATATAAAGTCGTTGGCTTGGATATTTTCTCTTTGACACATCTGGTTACCCTGTGCGTGTGGGTATTCCTAACAAGCAAAAGTCCTTCTAATACCGTCCATGCAATGCACACAGCTTGGAGATGCATCTATGGCTCCTCAGCACTAAAATGATTGCAAACCATTCCCGCGAGTGAGATCACCCTCTCCTCCTTTCCAAACACCGTGACCTGGCAACGTCAGCCCACGCATGGGAAGAGAGGAATGATTCCAAGAGACCCAAAGCTCATTTTGTAAAATGGGTTCATAAGAACACAGCCCAAGTGAACAGCTGAGCAACTTTTACTAAGGTAATGATCAGAATTGGTAGGAAAATTAACACAATAAATAAAATTGCAGCTCCTTTAAGTTCATTTACATGATCAGTAGAGAGTCCAAAGCAAGCTCCCAATTGTTTGAAAATGAACAACAAAAACAACAAAGAAGGTCAACTTCTGACCCACAATTTAGGAAATTATTCCATTTCTTAGGTAATCAGCCTGTCATCCAAATAATTCCCTGCCCATTCACTATAAGAAATAATAATACAGCTATTCTGTCTGTCTAAAGTTGCAGTGGCAATTTTGATATGCAATAATTTGACCCAAGACCTGCAGTTGTTGAGTTTCCAAGCATACAAGACTCTCAAACGTAATCCCTAGTGTGACTGTTCTTGTAAATAAGTAACATAGAAGTATGTTAATATCTTCACTGTCCTTATATTAAAAATCTTATAAAAAGCCCTGAAATAGGTTTCCAATCTTTTTTTACTTCTCTCAATAAAAAACACTTCAGCTAAGCAGCAAGAAATGCTCATTTAGCATCAAATTTGGAATTCGCACATAGATAGCCACATGGGCAATCAGAAACAAATTGATAAATCTGAGTCCCCAAGGACATGTTTCTCAAATTTGTATATTCTGACTTTGGGGAGGGGTTCCTTAAAGCTCTTCCTGTCCACCCAAAACATTATGGCCTCTCTCCTCTTGGTGCCTTGGACCCCTGCCTACCCTATCAAATCCTTCTATATCGTCCAAGGTGTCCCTTTGTTTCATAACGGCAAGACCACAGAATTCTAAGGACAATCGTCCTAGCTCTGTTCTCCAGAACAATACTGGAACACAGCAAGCACTCAGTAAGTTTGATGATTTAAGTAATTAAATAATAAATGTTGCCAAAATGCTGGCTTGGCAGCCATATTACCAGGGGAAGTAAAATGGCCCGAGACTAATGGTAGGGTGTGGTGAATGGTAAGACCACTGCCAGGTTGGAAATGTGTGTGTGTGTGTGTGTGTGTGTGTGTGACAGAGACACAGACAGAGACAGACAGAAAGAGAAACCCATTTGTACTTGCACTTGCTACTTTCACCTTCAGATTGATACTGCATTCCTTATTCTTTTCCAGCCTCTTTATGTATATTTATAGCTTAGAATGTATTTACTGGTATCATGAAAGAACCTTGCTGTAATGAACCCAGTAGGAATAGATGGAACGGATTATATCAAATAATATGGTTAGCTCAATGTAGTTCTGTCCTGTTGCTACACGGAAATGACTCCATTGACCTGATCAGCTAGAAAAGTAAATACTTTAGGAAAACATCATTAATAACAGTATTGCTATAGAAGATGATGGTAGATTTTCCTTGATGTTTGTTGGACCTGCTGAACTTGTTTTATAATTTCCCAAAGTCATGTCAAGGATTGATTCCATGAGGTGTTTCCACTCCTGGAAGCTGACCCCAAGTGGCCAGTTCCTTTTCTAAACTAAGGGGGGCCCTTTCCCTGGCACAGCTTCTCCCTCGTATTTCTTCTCAAATCCTCCAAATGAATCTTCCTCAACTCTAATGCAATCCTTAAATCCCTAAATCAGAGACCTTTAAAGAGTTCTTCTTTTATGTAATGCATTGGGGGTTTTGGGTATTAGGACCAAAAAGGACCTCAGATACCATTAGAACGGTGCTTTTCAAAGCTGACCACATCTCCACTCTGGAGAGTGCATTGAGGCACAGATTCCTTGGCTCTACTACAGAGGTTCCGGGCTGGCAGGCCTGAAGCAGGGCTGGGAATGCATGTGGACAACAAGTGTCCAGGTAATGCTGGGGACCTGGCTGTGGGCTGTACTTTGAGACTCTCTGATCCACAGCCATCATCGCCTGGATCCACAGAGTCGCTGACATCCGACCAGAGGAGCTCTGCTCGCATCTGCTTTCCACACTCAGCTTCCTCCCTGATGTGCAAGTTGCCACAGTGTGTAGTAACCAGCAGCCCTCTTCCCTATTCTCAGAATAAGAAAATGGAAGCCTGCAAAGCCAGGCCATCTAACCAGTGAGCCTGTGCTCTGGTCCTGTCCTGTTTTCTCCCACCTTTTACCCCAGCACTGAAGGCTCCTACTGCCTCTCCACCTTTAATTGCCACTTCCCTCAACATAACTAACTTTTTGGTCCTTCTTCAGCTGAACATTTATCCTTACCCCCAAAAACTGAGCCACCTAATTTCAAGTCTTTTCTAACACCATTCTCCCTTTGGCCCCTCTCCTTTCAAAAATCTCATGGAAATAATTATATTCCTAACACTTTGTCTAAACTGAACTCAGCAGTCTCCCCTCTGCTCCTGTAGTGCATAGGACTAGGTGATAGCCCTTGGATCTCAACCCCATCCAGAACTTCACTACCTTCCAGATCCTAGAAGCCAGAAAACTCTTTTGAGTACAACCTTGTGGGCTTGATAACTCCTAGAACTTTGACATTTCTTTGCCTGCTTCTAATTTAGCAGGAAAATCCTTCCTGGGCTGTTCTTGCCTCCTAACCCAGATAAAGCAGGCCTTACCACATTCTCACTGGGCTTCAGACTACCTGTCCTGTCCTGCCAACCTTCAGTAGAGATGACACTACAGATTTGTTATTATTCCCAGTCCTCTAAGTGATGACAGTTATAGTTGCATTGCCATAATGGTTGGACTTTCTCATATTCAAGGCTAGATTCTCCAGCGTTACTTAGCCCAAAAAGACTCACTCTCAGATTTGCCAAAGAAATTCTTATTCTTCAAAATCCCCATCATCTCAAACTCCCAAATCTGTCCCTAAACCTCCATTCCCAGAAGTGGCACTATTCAGGGTGAAACCTGAGATGCAGGCACAGGTCTGGCATTGAGAGAACCAACCCAAATTTTGTTCTAGAAAGATTACTTTGTGACTGTGTGGGAGGGAGTAGACTAGAGATGCAAATGAATGGCAGGAATTCAACAAATACTCTAGGGAATGAGGGAGAATGAAGAATCAAAAATTTCTACACCAGGTATGGTGTAATCCCTGGAATCCCAGCACTCTGGAAGGCTGAGGCAGAAAGATTGCAAGTTGGAGTCCAGTGCCCACAATTTAGCATATTTAACAAGACCCTGTTTTAAAAAAAAAAAAAAATTAAAAAGGACTTGAGATATAGCTCAGTGCAAAAGTCCTCTATTTCAACTATAGCACAACACACACACACACACACATCAAGAATACTAAACAATGACTCTGTGCCTATTAGAAATAAACAGCTATGTGTTGAACTTACTATGGCTCTGATTCTGAGAAAAATATATCTACAGAGAAATATTTACTAAACTTAATAAAAATGCATACTAGAGAACAAGAATACGTTTGCTATGTCTTGTCGCACAGCTAATTAGGCCTATTATGCAATGGACAGATGGTGGAACGAGACATAAAATGAAATTAGCAATGACGAAACTCAGACGGAAATGAGGAAAAGGTCAATATGTTAAAGGTCAAAGGAATCTGGCTCCATCGTGTCTCATTTCATAAAAGACTGAGGTCATAGCTCAGGGGCCTCAAGTGCAGAGAAGACGCAGAACTATTCACTGCGGTAAAGAACTAAAGACGGTACTTACCCAGGGCTGCTCAAAGCTGTAGGTCCGTCTCCGATCTTCCACATCTTCATCCTGCTTTGCTTGTTGAAATTCTTGCCGCAGACGCTGTATCCGATCATGGTTGCTAGGAGTTGATCTGTTGCTGTAAGAGAGAAAAGGGAACAATGAACATCCTTCAGAAATATTATTTGTGAAGTACAAATTTTGCTGGAAAAATGGTAACACTATGAAATGATGTTATTTAAGAGGAAGAGAATTTTTAAAACAGTACTTGGGTATTTAAAAGTTTTCATTTTGTTCCTAAGATTTATCCTTATTGAAATTATTTCAGATGGATCTCTAAGATGGTAAACAGTATAGTATTTCTGCAACATATATTTGCTGCTGTACAGTATATTGCTTTGTACACTGTTCTTTCAGAACTGCATTTCCTTTCTGAATCTTGGAGAAGTACTGGCAGTGAAACTGTTTTGGAAAAGGCATGACTTCTAAGTGAGTAACACCAGGTGTGGCCCAGCTCCTGCAGTTCAGACTTCACCCTTCTGAGCCGAGGCTTCTTAATGTATGAAATACAGATCATCATTTTACTCTAAATATCACAGTTGTGATAATCAAGTGAGATGGCACACAAGACCTAGCCTTACAGATGCACGGTGTTATTTTCATAAAGCCATCACATGAAGTTCCCTTTTAGGAGTCATCAGATGGCTATGAACAAAATGCAACTCATGGCACAAATGCAAAGCATTTACAAACTAAGCTCAGGTGTTGGTGTTAGCACAAGGTAAGCATTTAGTTAATAATGATGTCTTTTGTAAAGCGTTGAACTTTGTTTTATACTCACAAATATCTTATATAATTGGTACAAAAGGAAGTATTTCACACACCTGTACACACACACACACATGCACACACACACACACACACAAATGTGGAAATTGACGTTAGAGAAGAGTGGCTTCTCAGGTCTCCCAGCGACCAGCAGGGAAAATGGGACTAGAATTCAGATTTGCTGGCTCATACTACAGGTCTTCCATTGCCAAATCATATGTACCACTTACTAAAACGTATCAGGCTCCAAAGTTCCTCCTTTGTAAAAATCAAAACAGTATTTTTAAAACAGTATGTTTATACTAAGAACAGTACAGATAAATAGCTAAAGTTGTCAGTCTAAGTCTCACAGCACTTTCGGTCCATTCATTCAGTAGGACATGAAGTTGCACTAAACACTAGTTCAATACACCAGACATATACGGTCTTCAACTTATGGAGGACACAAACCCAGCCTCATACTGATCATATGCTCCCTGCGAGCTGCTGGCTGAACGGGAACCCGCAGGCTACCAGGAAGATCAGGTGTCCTCCTGAAAACACGTTGCCCTGGTTACTCGGTGTGTGCATGCACTCCATTGGTTGCACATCCTCCTGGGAGATGCCATTTGTGAGACATAGCTTGGAAAGAGAAAGTCTGCCAAACTAGAGTATACTGCAACTACTTCCACGCATTTTGAAGAATTCCAAAGATTTATAAATCTCAAATATAAAATATGCACACATAGGTCTACGATATGAACATCTTCCAGAAATATGGAGTGGTCTTGCATCAGTGACTCCATTGGGAAGAGTCCCTGTCTCCTTCATGGCTCTAGCAATTTTGTTAGTGCTTTTGGAATATCCTGACAATACCTCCAATGTAAGTATTTATCCAGTCAATAAAAGTTTGTTCTCCCAGTGTTTTCTGCTGGCAGATCTTTTGAGCTGATTAGTCCAAAAACATAAAAGGTTAACAGGTCTGTAAAATGTGCTGTTGGACAGCATGAAGCTTCAGCCCACACTGAGTGCATGCAATGTCAAAACTTTCCTCTACACTCGTGGAGTAGGCGGGTTCTCATTCTCATGGGTTTTTTTAAAATACACGCAGCACCTGATATTGCCCCAACACATAAAATTTTCAGTGACGGCTGCCCAATATAATGCCTGCTCTATAAAGCTCCTTATTCTGTCTATGAAGCTGTGACGGTGTAGGGATGAGGACTGCCACATCCCTAAGACAAAGAGGGGGAGAATGAGCATCCATTAATGTCACTGCCACTTTTGCAGCTGTGCCTTTTTTGTTCCTAACATACATCACAGCTTTTAGCAGGAAGATGGCAGGAGGCTTGACTGACAAAATATTTTACAAGTCTAACCAGAAATACTTCTCTATTATTGTCATGCATGGTTTTAACCCTACAAATTGTTAGGTTCATCAAGTCTAAACCATTGATGAAAACTGACCTCTTGTTGTGCGTCATTAAGTAAACATCCACTCTCCCAATAAAGAAAGTTGACCCAGTGTCCTTAACTTTAAATGCTGTTGACCTCAATGTTTTTCAGAGGAAAAGATAAGCTCTGGAAGTCACATCTGCTCTTATTTCCAAAGCAGCTAGTGAGGCCACTGTCTCCCCCTGCTTTCTGCTGCTCTCTTTTCTTTCTCTGCTCTGGAGAAAGCTGACTGGCTTGTCTAAGATTAGCAAAGCCACATTCAGGCTTGAACTTGGAAAACAGGCTGCAATGGTTTCATGATTGATGATGATTTCCAAAGACTGGAACAACAGTTGGCAGTCTGGAGGTGAAATCGTGGCTCCATGAGATGAAACCATTGCAACACTCAGTTCTGCTTCTCAGGCCAGTATGTGAGGGGCCAACAATTCAGACGTGGGCTTCTAAAGCTCTTCTAAAGGAAATTTTAAGTAGTAGCAATAGTGACCAATCTCTACATATCCCAATCAGCTTTTTGGTATGAGGAATATAATAAAAATAGTCAGTTGGGTGGGCAAGACAATGAAACTCTTAATGAGGAGTCACTGAAGCATGATTTCCAGATATTCTGTAAGATTCAGATCTGGAGATGACAAAAGCAACTACTGGAGGTGCTTTTATGTATAAACAGACATAACAACAGTTTGGTCCAATACTGACCCTCTGCCTCGCTTTACACACTGGTTTTTATAGCTCGAATGGAGCATATGTGTGCGTGTGTGCATGCATGTGTGTGTCTGTGTGTATTTACTAAGTGAACACCACTAGTTTTGCTTCTTTATGATCTGGGCTTCTTTCTGATGGGGTCACGGAAGCGCACCTGGGATCCCACAGTGCTGCGACTTCTAACCCAGAGCGCACAGCGAGATGCAAACTGCACTGTCTGGAACCCAGACCTTCCCCACTCAGAGGCAGGCTGCACAGCGTCTAGAGGGCTTCGGAACAGCAACTGGGTCCTGAGAGGTGTTTCCAAAAGGCAATGAAACATCCGCTCAGGCTCAGGCAGGTGTGAGCTGTCTGCAGGCAGCCACAGGAGCTGGGAAGCACACGGCTCGCTGCCTGCTCACATAGCACCTCCCGGAGAACCGCACAGCAGGTTCTGTGCCTGCACTTGGTGCCTGAGAATCACCCAGGAGCTGGATCAGGGTCACTGAGGCTCATCTTTAAACTCGCATTCAGCCAGCCTAGTGCAGGGCCAGGAACCCGCCTCTGTTCTGATATTGGTGTAGGTACACGGACAACACCTTGAAAATGATGCTGAGAGGCTCTCTGGCTGGGGGAAATTCCAAAACCTCCATGCCACAAGCTAAATACGGAAGGAGAACCTGCTATGTGAGGAACCACCACTTGCATTCTGGGACAAACAGTGGTCACAGGCCTGGTGTTGCCTTCTAATTTTTAAAAAAAGATGTCAAAAATACAAATTTTTTTTGACCCAAATTCAAAAGTGAACTTATTTTCTCCTTAAATTCTAAGTAAGGCAAATAAAATAGGCCTGTTGGCAGCTAGCTTGTAGCCTGTAGTTTGTATTTTGCAGATGTAGTCTGTTCTATATGCTGCTTCCCTAGGTTATTTATTTGCACTGAGTCAGGAGAGGGCTTGTGGCCCCTGCCAGCAGTCCTGAGATGCAAACACAGTGGCCCCTCCATACCTACAGTTCTGGGTCCTTAGAACCAGCGGTCCTGATGGAAAAACAGCTGGGAAAAACAACTGTGCTGAATGCATAGACAGTTTTCTTGTCATTGTGCTAGAAATGATACACTATAACAACTGTTTACATAGCACTGACATTGTGTTGCACATTGCAAGTAATCTAGAGATGATTTAGAGTGCATGGGAGGATTGTGCAAGTTCACATGGAAACTACACCATTTACTTAAGGGCTTTGGGTACCTGCAGATTTTGGTGTGTGAGGAGTCCTGGAACCCGTGTCCGGTGTGTATTGAGGGACGAGTGGTTTAAGAAGCTGGTAAGTGGGCCTTGTCCATATAGTCTTGTTCTGAACTGTCCTCTCCATCCAATCTGTCTCAACTGAGTGTGGAGATGTTTTCCTGCAGGCCTGGGCCCTGACCTACCTTTCTAGAGGAGCACACACTGAGAGAGAGGAGTTTATGATGTGACTGATTAATTCTTTACGGAGTAAAAATACTTTAACATTTGCATTTTTAATTATGTAAAAGAAATCTGGAAAGCAAGGGCAGAGCTTTCAGATCCAGAATTCAAAGCAAGGGAGAACTAACCACTCATGTTTTTAATGAGGAGGCACCATCTTTGGTACACACTCTCTTTCCCATGGAAGAAAGAGAGAAAAGGAAGACCAGAGGGAGGAGACAAATGGGGTCGGGCTTTCCATGTTCTTCAGAACGGGGAGAAGACTACACTGTCAAGTTCAAGAGCAGAAAAGCTGTTAAGAAGGGGAGGAAGGTAAAGGTGCTCGTATTTTTCTGCCTTTCCTAGCTCTTCCCCTTCCCCATTTTTCTAGTCAGCAAAGAAATCAAATTTCACTTCCTAGAAGTCTTCCTTAACTATTCCAACCCATGTTCCTCTTTTCTTCTCAATTGGTCTGTAACTGCACCGGGACCCAAGTACCACCTTTTATTGCTTGCATATGGGAATGGTTTTCTTTTATTTTTTATTTTAAAGAGAATTAAAAAAAAACAATGAAAATGATTCAGAATTTCAAAACAAGATGATAGGAAATTTGCAATGGTTATTCTATTGCATATTGCTGTCTTCAAGAGAGTTGCTCAAATTACCAGGTATCAGCATGTAAAATTGATTGTATAAGCACTAATTGCTCCTTTCAATGAGCTAAGAGAATGAGTAATACAATTATCTTAGCTATCTTGTGTATGTATATGTATATTTCCCCTCCCTTTCTTTTCTTCTTTCCCCCACCCCAGTTGTTCTTTCCTTTTGAGCAGTTTCTTTCCCTTTCACAATATCTACTGTGTCTTTTGGATCTTCTTATTCTTTCAGTTTCTTACACTAGGAAGACAATACAGTGTTTACACATGCAAGTCTGCTGTCTCTCACTTATGAATATGGTCCCTAGTTGTATCCATTTTCCTACTGAGTTATCTTTACAGCTGAGTAGTACTCCACGTCCTTTTTATCCATTCCTCGGTTAATGGGCCTTGGGTCGTTTCCAAGATTTAGCTATTACAAATTGTGCTGCTACAAACATGGGTGCACATATATCACTGTGATATGATGTTTTCAATTCTTCTGGAAAAATACCCAGAAGGGGAATAGCTGGGTCAAATGGGACCTCTAGTCCTAGTTTTTTGAGGAATCTCCACCCTGATTTCTGCAGTGACTGCACTGTCTACGGGAGTGGTTTTCTTAAGTTTGTGCCCTTGTCATCACCATTTACCTTGTAGATATTTTTATCACTTGCTGTGCACAGTAAATTGTTTAGCAAGCATTTGTGAGGGACAGACCTGAAAGCCCCTGAGGCTTGTGCTTTTTCCTTTTCTGTAATCCCCTCCCTTTGAATGTGGACAGGACCCACACTTGCTTCCAACCAGTGAAATGGGACAATAGCCATGGAATGCACCTGATTACATTACGCAATTCTATAAGAATCTGCAATCCATGGTGCCCATCTCTCTCTTGCTGACTGAAGAATCAAGCAGCCATGAATCCCACAGCTGCAAAGATCAGAACCCCGCTCATAGCACCAGGAGCGAGCAGGCTGGCAGCCCTGACTGAAGTCTCCACAGGGGAATCCTGCCTGACTCTCCTCTGATTCCACTTTGATGAGATCATGAGCAGAGGATCCAGGTAAGCCACATCTGGACTTCAGAACTAGAGAAA
Organism: Hydrochoerus hydrochaeris; assembly: GCA_004027455.1. NCBI lineage: Eukaryota > Metazoa > Chordata > Mammalia > Rodentia > Hydrochaeridae > Hydrochoerus > Hydrochoerus hydrochaeris. The sequence goes on from PVLA01002799.1 coordinate 32,365, forward strand.
CTGTCGTATAATAAATACATGCTTTGAAACTGTTAAACTTGTGTTAATCTGTGAGGCAGCAAAGGAAAACTAATACTTCACTGACATTGACTTTGGTCGTGTGGTTTGTTTTGGACAACCAGGTACTAGTGGATGTGATGCACATGGGTTGGAAATGTAATGCATAGTGGGTCGGTTCTCTTGTGTTTCCGACTTCCACAATGACAAGAATGCACCCACAGCACCAGCATAAGACAGACGACCATATCAGACCCACACTGTCACATAAAGCCAGGCCCAGTGTGGCTCAGCCTGGAGCATCCAGCCTACCTGCATGCATGAGTGAAGCGTGATGCTCATGCTTGGATGCCACTGGGCTTTTAGGTGGCTTGTTATACAACAATACTGCAGCAATAAGCTCCCGAAACCTCCCTCCCTCAAATCCACATGTACAACCAATCTCACCGCCACTGTTACCACATCATCTTACAGGGACTATTCATACTTGGCATGAATAAGTATAGGCTAAAGCAGGCTAGAAACACATATGGCCTGCCCATACCTGTCACCAAACAAATACTGCCTGTTGCAAGAGTGAATCAGTCAGTGGAGCAGAGGAAAAGGCAGGAGTCACATTTTACAAGTGAGTTCCACCATTATCATGTATATGATTGTCCCTCCAAAGTGCTGGTCAGAAAGAAATTGTATAGAATAAATACCACTGCAGAATATACAACTGGAAAACGTCAGCTGCCAGATCCTAAACTGGTACCTCAGTTCACGGACTTAATTCTTTCCATGATTTGGTTGCAAACTGAAGTGGATGAGAACAGAATCCAACTCAGTGACTAGGTTCAGTGCTGACTTTATAGGGAAATTGGATTCGATTCTTGTCCAATTTGGTTTGCAACCAGAATCATGGAAAGAGTTAAGCTCATTATCTGAGATACCGCTGTGCCTAAAACCAGTGCAATGTGATTTCCTCTGAATACCAGTATATAGTCAAGACTATTCCATGGAGATGCATCCAAAAGCTTAGCATGGCTTTTCTGTCACCAACCTAAAGCATCCCATTCTATAAGGGTCGTAAGACTCAGGCAAGAACATGAGTGCTTGTCTGTGGAGTGCAACATACCTGCCAACCAGGTTCTTTGGTACAGCTGAACCCAGGACCCACTCCTGGTTCCCCTCTCTGAAGAAGACGGAGGACTTACAGAGACGGAGAGCTCTGCATACATACACAACCTACGAGGCAATCCTGGTTAAAACTTAGTTTCCTTAGTTTGGAAGGTCCAGGATTAAGAAATGTCCTTCGAGTCCAATTTACAAAAGAATGGGTACACAGCAAAGGTTTTTGTTAACCATGTCAGTTTATCTCTTTGGCTATTTTGTTTTTGCTATATACTTCCCAGCCCTAGCAATTTATTTTTACATAATGGACTGGATTAATAATCCAGTCCATTATGTAAAAAGACTTTCCTTCCAGAATACAAAATTCTATTCTAAATGCTATGTCTCACACATGCACTTGACATCTAATTCTTGGAGATGAAAAAAGACATTATTATTTTCCCAGTAAAAACATTTCAAGTCAATTTCCCAATTATATCTAAAATTGTTTTCCTATTGACAGATTTCTATCACTAGGCCAGGTATCCCATGCACACAGCTGAGGGAAAGCTAGAGCTCTGCTGACTGCTGATCTCTGTAAGGAATTGTTTCTCCTTCACTCACCAGTACTTTAAAGTTCGATGGCTTCTGAGACATCATCAGAGTCTGAGTCCCCAGCACACAGTGACAGAAGAGGGGAGCAGGTTAAGGTTTCCAGGACTTGATTCATGTACCCTCAAGGATTCTACTTACCTGACTCTGACTTTTCCAAGCCTTGACAGTGTCCAACTGTCACAAAGGACCCTGTGTTTTAGTTGCCTTCCTGAAGGGGAACGTGTCTCTTTATTGACTTCTGTTATTGTTACACAATGGAAAGATTAATAATCCAGTCCATTATGTAAAAAGACTTTCCTTCCAGAATACAATTATTTTTTGAAACATGCTTATTGGAGAGAAATTAGGGCTAATTTTCTCTCCTTGTCTAATGACTAATTCTAGCATCTATTATTGCCCCTTTATTTACATCAGTGGCAAGTCTGAAATTCAGCTATTTCATGGATGTCACTTAAAGCTGATATAGGGCCTGGAGTGGGCAAAAAGTGACACTGGGTGAAACAGATGTAGGGCAGACCTGTCACACGGTCTCAGTAACAGGCAGCCAGCAATGACCACCCGCGTCTCACATCATTAAACAATGTCTTACTGTGATGTCATGCACGGATGTACAGAGTTGTAAGCCTTTCGAAACAGACAGATTGTCAGCATGATAAAGTGGATACAAACAAGTTCTCAAGCAGGGATGACTTAAGCATGTAGGGGGTGGGGTGGGGGTGTCACTGAACTAAAAAGAGATCCAAGCAGAACTACCAGGAATCGACACCACTCTGAGTACAGAGGTAAACAACCTTCTTGACACTTAGATATTTTTCTATGCTGATTAGCAATTCCATAAAATATTCCTGATCTTGTAATCGCCAGGTAAATAGTTCTCATCTACAGATGTCAGAACTAAGTTCTTAATTGCTGCAAATGAGTGAGCAAATACAGATTTCTCATTAAACCCATCACATCCCGCATGTTAAAAGGGAAAGCTTTGGCATTTGCTTTCCCTCCCAGAACTCAAATCAGAAGCACTCTTCTGAAATCTGAGGTACAGACACTGAGGCAGAGAGTGCACTGAGGCCACGGGAGGCAGCTTCCTGTCCTTGGAAGGTGTGCTCATTCCCGGGGGATGGCACTGAACTTATTGCTAAATGTTATTGATGAGCCCAGTTGTGTCTCCACAGCTTTCTTAATGGTGATGTCACCCCTTGCTGAAAACTTTTGCTTCCTCCAGGTGCCTGCTCAAAGCATATGGCTTTGCCGCCTGTCACCTGCACAGGTGGAGACACCTAAATTAGAAAGGGAAGTGAAGGAACAGAAGAAACTGCTGTGGAAAAGCAAACTCAGCTTTTCAAATTAGGAAAGCAGGTTGGACCAAGCTGACCAGGACGCTCAAGAGTTTCTGGTGGGGTGATCTCTCTCCAGCCACCAGATTTATGAGGAATGGGAGAAAAAGGGTGGGAGGGTTAAAACAAGAAATGTATCAATTACCAAAGTACAAATAAAAATAGCTCCTCTGCACAAGCTTCATTAAGTTTTATCAGCAAATATCTTGGGGTTTTTACACTCAAGCCACAGGTCATAAATTCACAGTAAACCTCCCATCTGCTCACCAAACACCTGAATTCAATTTCTCTTCTGGTTGTGGGGAAAGAATGCGATGCTCAGATTAATTATGCAAGCCAAGTAAGTTTCTAACAAGGGCAGCTTTTTTTGTGATGCTGAAGGGTATTTATAACATCTGATAATTTGGGACAGATCTTTCTTCCATCTTATTATGTTTATACTGGAATGTGAGTCTAGGTTCCCTCTTCAAAATTTGAACGTTGAACAAAACAAAACATTATTGGTAGGTATCTTATTATAATGTTTGCATTCTTCTGTAGTTATTCCCAGATATTTGTGACATGGAACAAATTGTCTTTGTACTGACTTGCAGATTTTTAGACAAATATATCTGATTATGTACAAATCACCTTGAATTCTAGAGAAAGCCTCAGCTGTGGCTTAGTGGTTATATTTATATGTGTCTATGTGTACATGTAAAATTAGCTACTTAGGAAATATCATGTCATTTTCACTTTATTTTCACAGTTTTCCTCATCATCTGTAATATGAAAAGAATTATGAGAAACTTATGCAAATCCCAAAGGCACTTGCTTTGCTCAGCTGATAAAATTCATTTCCAGATTCTGACACTCATGATTTGTTGTCCATTTCGCACCAATTTCAGTGTAATAAATCATAACAAATTAAAAACATACAGCTATGTTCTCTGGGTTAAAAAGGTGGTCTCCGAAGCTGTTAATCCTGCATTTGCTTCTGATGTGATAGTTCTAGTGCTCCAAATGCTTTACGGCTCAGGGAGGTCACCTCTCCATCAGAAAGCCTCGGGACCAGATCTTGCTGGAGTCCCTCTGTGGTCATTTGGTAACAGGCCTATCATTTTATAGGCAGCAGAATCTCGGGAATGCACCCTCACCCCATCTTATTACCATCATCACTCTTCCTTATTAGCTTGTCAGGGGGCTCAGACAGGACAGAAAAATTTAGCTTTACTTTTTGAGAATTCCTCCAGCTACAGAACACACACATGCACACACATACAAAATTTGAGTGAGGGCCCAACTAAAAAACATTAGAAAAAGTCATTATTTTGGAACCCCTAGGTAGCATTTCCACACTGGTGTCACAGAAACAATTCTAGCTGGTTTGGACCCAAAAGGATTGCTAAATCTAGAGCAACCATACCTCCAATGATGCATTTGCTGAAAACTCAATGCAAAAGTAGAATAATTTAGCAACATTTTTTCTCTCTGAGACGGGGTCCCACTATATTACCCTAGCTATCCCTGAGCTCCTGGGCTCAAGAGAACCTCTTACTTCAGCTTGTCAAGTTTCTGGGACTCCAGGCTCACACCACTGCACCCAGCCATTTCAAAAGAATTGTCAACGTAAAACTGATTAGCCAAGTTTTTCTTAAAGAAACTATACTCTCATCAACTTTTATAGAAATGACCTTTAAATATTGTGAGTGTGTGCTACAGCCTAAAAGCCCAGAGCTGGTGGAAAGAGCTAGACTGAGCTTCCTTACCAGGCCCTGTGAGGAACAAAGCAAAAGGTAGCAGCCAGGGGTGGGTGATAGGACCCCCCAACCCTATCTTCCTGACTCGCTAGCAGGAGCTTTAACCAAGCAAGTGATTTGAAAGAATGCTCCCCAAGTACACCAGGAATTTAAACACATTCTAGAATATTTCTGTGAAATGTTATGCCAATAACAAACGCATGCACTATTTTTCTTTGTATGGTGCATAAAGTAGTTATAATTTGGTGTTAGTGCCCAAATGCATATTTCCTGCCTGTGTGATTTTCCTAAATTCTCTAATACATGGCAAGGGCATTCAAAATAGTCTAACAGGTTAAAGAGTTGGAGAAAGTCTATCACTTCTATTATTCATTCAATAAAATCATTGAGGATACAAAAGTTAACTAGCTGTGACACAGTTAAAGTTGGAGCTTGAAACTAAAATATACATTGTAGTGCTTGAATAAAGAGAAAAACAAAATTCAGCATTATCAGGTATAAAATGTGATAAAGTGAAAATCAGAAAATACATTATGAATCTTTTAACTAAAACAGCAGTGCAAATTAAATTACAAAGCCTGATGGATTTTGATGACAAAATAAAATGATTATCATGTTCTTTTTTTGTATTCGAGAGGTTTTACCATACAAATACAGAAACTAATTATAGAACCATTGTTTTAATTCTTTAATCATGAGATGATTACACAGAATTCAGGGTTAACATTTTGTTTTTGCATTCTCTGTCTTTTATGACAGCATAATTGAAAATGCCATACAAAACTATTTTTTTAAATGATAAAATTCCAAAGCTCAATTCTAAATCATAGCTAAATTCTATATGGTTTTCCTGAAATGACTCAAAATGCAACATAATGTAACAGGAGATTTGTGGGAGATAAATTTCATAATAAGCAAAGTCTTTGAGAATTAAAATGAAAGTAGTGAAACATTCATTTATTCATTAGTTTTCTAAACGAAAGAAAGAAAACTGGACATGCTCAAATGAAGAATTTATATGTATTGTTGGTTTTTAAATATTTTAAAGCTCATTGGAATCATTTTCTTTTTTTAATTTTATGCTCTTGATTAACTTAACAATAATTAGTTAATAACTTTCCGGGCTTTATTTCTAGTCACGACTTGGCCATATCCCAACTTAACAAACTGTTTCTCTGGCTAGAGATAATAAATGAAATAGAAATGCCAACCAAATCGACCTCTTATTTCATCCTTCTTTAAATTATTGCATGAGGAAAACTTGAACAGTGTGGCTGGACTGCTGTGGCATTACTGATACATTTTAAAAGCTATCAAATAGCTTACATGTCTTTAAGGTAACACAGATGTATAGCTTAAATTTTAAAATGCTAATAACTGTCTTAACAGAATCTCCTGCTTTGTTTCATCTTATCTCTCTGACCATTCAATCCTAAGAGAAATTTTTAGGAGTTTCAGTTGTTTTCTTATTCTTTTTATTTCCATTTGAAATACTCAAGACTGGATCAATCATAATTCCTCATCAATGATTTTCCCACAGCTCACTTTTTTCATTTAGTTATTTGATACTCTTTTAGTATAATTTAGCGCAATTTATTAATAGGTACATAAAACAAAAGCCAAAGGGTTCACAATAATCCATACTCAACCAAATTCCTCTGGCATTTAAATATTGCTGACTCAGTTAATGATTTAATGTTTACAAAATTTATATAAATGTTGTTCATTGTTAATTCAAGTGGGACATTATGATTAGATTGTTTTTGTTTGTTTGTTTTTTCTGTGACATGCTTGATTTTTTCTTCATTTTCTTAGAAGCAGCCTCTTTTCATACTCTGGAGCCTTATGATACAAATTTCCACAAGATCAAATCTATTCTAGCTGATCGTCTCAGTTACTTTTCTTAAGCACACTCTTCCCACGAGCTTCCTACACCAGTCCAACATGGGCCGGTTGCTCCCAGGTCTCTGCAAAGTATTATCTGGCCCTCCCTTGGTCTTTATCCTGGGAGTGTCAGAGCACATATTCCCCAAAGGGAGAAACCAGAAATTTAAAAAAATGAGTGCTTGTATACCCAAAATATACTTACTGTACCACTGTCTCCTACTGACAGTTTGGCTAGGTATGAAATTGTAGGTACCAAAAAAAAATTCCCTTTCAATATTTAAAGGTGTTGCTACATTGTTACTGGAGATATCCCATAGTGTTTTGATTCCCACTCTATTGTGTATCTTTTTCATAGGATCGTCTCTGTATGATACTATGAGATTTCACAATGCTTCTCTTTTTTAAAAATTGATTCTGTTAGAAGTAGGTAAGCTTTTAATCTAGAACCTTAAGTTTTTCAGTTCTGTAAAATTTTTGTTGTCCTGTTATACTTTCTCCATTATTGTCTCTTCTCTCTTCCTAGAAAGCATATTAATTATATATTGGACTTCTCAGAATGAACTTTTGATTCTTTTTCTTTTTTTTCTGAATATATTATTCTGTCTTATAAATGTTTACTTTTTCAGAAATTTCTCAATCTCATCTACTAAGCTGTCTATTACATTTTGCTGTTATATATTATTTTCTAAGAGTCCATTCATATTTTCTCAGTAATACTTTCAAATAGCTGGCTGTTTACATTTGGTTTTTATTTATTTTTTGCTTATTAAGATTTATTTTCTCCTCTTCCCTCTATTTTGTTTTCCAAGTTTTCCTCCTTTGTAAAAGTTTGTTTTAGATCCCATCTTCCATAATCAAGGCTTTCTGCCAATCTCTGATATGCTTTCTGCCCCTTACATATTTAAAATTATTAGTCACTGTGCATGAATGTGTTTATAGGACAGTGTCCATTACTACAAGAAGATTAGCTAAAGCTGCTTTTTGGGGGCAGAAGCACAGTGCTAGGGATTGAATCCAGGGCCTCCTGCATGCTAGGCAAGTGCTCTACCACTGAGCTACACCCCTAGCTCAAGAAGCACTTTTGGTTGTCAACTGTGAGAGCGTTTGAGGTTCCTTCACTGGGACCATTCAATTTCTTCAAAGGAGAACCCAACAATCTTTGGTCTGAGGTGCGTAAATTTGGATCTTGACATTCTAGAATGACTGTGTCATCATATAACATCTACTTACATTAAAAAAGAGATAATATTTCTATTTTTCATTCTCTTTGGAGTTTTGGAGGAAGAAATACCATTACTCTCTGTTGTGGTTTGTCTAAACATCTCCCCAAAGCCTCATGTGGTCATGCAAGGGGGTCTTTCTAGGACGGCTGAGTCTAGTGTTTGTGATTGGTTTGCTGTCTAGTGCTGGGATTGGTGGCACGAGTGCTGCACCCACCCAGGCATGAGTAACCCACATACAATATAAGGGAGGGAAGGAGGTCTGTTTCCTCCTTTTTCATCCTGTTCACTCTTGTCATTTGTGGTCACCATGAACAGTTGACCCTCAGCCATGCCATGTTGCCTTGGAGTCAGCTGAGTATGGACTGAAACCTCCCAAAACTATAAGCTAAATAAACCTTTCCTTCTCTAATTTTGGGCATCAGGTATTTTGTCTCAGCAATGAGAAAAAAGTAGTCAAGACACTCTCAGTGTCACTAGACTTTTTCCTTTGGTATTGGGGATCGAATTCACAACCTCATATTTACCAGGCAAGTGTTTATGCCACTAAACTAAATCCCTGGCCCTTATGTCACTGGACTTTTAAAGTCAGTGTTATTCTTAATTTCCAGTTATTTTCAAACAAAGCAAATAGCTTTCCAGAAAAACTGGCATGTGGATACTTACACTTTTTAAGTATATGAAATGTGATTGTAAACTTCTAAAATGATGATAGATTAGTTACAATAACATGAGTATGTCCTCTAGGACCCAACAAACTTTAGGGAATTTTAGCTATATACTTTTAAAAGTATATAAACAATTTAAGAACTAAACTTTTTTATTCAGGATCTTGCCATATACTTCAGGCTAACCCTGAACTTGCGGTGATCTCCTGCCTCAATTTTTCAAGAGCTGAGATTACAGGTATGCTCCACTATTCCTGGCTTTGAGGGCTAAACTTCTAAAGCATTAACACTGTAGCCCATAAAACTCAGTAAAATAAATATTATTTTTAAGATTTAGTTAAGTCCTCCAAACTTTTTCTCTCAAGAACATGTTCTGGCACTCAAAATAGTTTTCCCTCCCTTTGACATGTGATGAAATTCAGTTTGGCTAGAGATGCTTATTACACAAGTTTACTCCCACTGGTCAGTGTGATTATTACACCCAGTTTTTTTAATCCTCTGTTTCAGGATTTGCTGGCCTTCACTCTTAAGCCTCCTGCCAAAGGATGACCAGTCCCTATTCAGATCTCTTCAAATCAGTCCACTGGAGCTCATGGTAAACAGCGTGTCATGGTTTTCCCACAGTCCAGGTCCTCATGGCCACAGAAGCACGCTTTGCGATTCCCCCCACCCCCGCTATACCACTGCCCACCCACTCACTCAGAGGACCATCTATGAGAGTTAAGATCTCATAACTTTTGAGGTTACTAAATGAGAATTGACAGACACAAGCCAATCCTGATATAAGACCCTGAAGAATGAATCTTAGAAGAACCAATTCATAATCTGATTATCTAAAAATTTACCAAAAGTCTTTTTTTTAACATTTCAATCCTTGTGCTGAAAAACTTTCAGAAAGTAACAAATGTCTCTACTATCTTGTGAAGAAGGAACAATACATATTACATAACTTTTAGAAAATGTTGAGATTTTCATGACTTTGGGTTTTCAGTATGAGCAGAGAAAAAGAAGATCGGGGTGTAGTAGTACACCCTGGTAATCTCAGCTACTTGGGAGGCTGAGGTAGGAGGATCACAAGTTCAAGGCCAACAAGAACTATTTACCAAGACCTTGTCTCAGAATAAAATGTAAAAAGAGCCGGGCAGATAACTCTGTGGTACAGTACTCGCTGGCATGTGGAAGGCCCTAGGTTCAATCCCTCATCCTGGAAAAAATGAAGGAAGAGATTTTAAAAAGGAAGGAATTGAACTGAATTGTATTCTACTGACTACAGGATACTGTCCAAAACCTTTTATTTTCTTGCTATTTTTTCTGACAAATTCATAAAGGCACTTTTATATGCACTCTCTCTCCTAAAATTCTTACTTGCAAACATTTTTGCTAATTGTGGGTTTGTTTAGTCTCTAATTAAATGAGGTTTTACTGTATTGTTGCTTAATACATGATTTTTAAATTGTATTGCAGCTGATTAAAATGAGAAAAACAAATCTTTTCTTAGGCATCTATACTGATGAATTTTTGTTTCCTTTCACTAAGTTGACTTTCTCCCCCTCTCAGTTTTGAGGCTTTTCAAATTTCTAAAACAAAAATAAAACAATGATGAACGTAGACACAAATTGTTTAAATTTTGGATGATCCTTTTGGCCTTTATGAGTTGCTTTATCTAGTAAAATTTTCACCGTACTATGTCTAAAATGTTCAAAGACTTTGACACTTTACTAACTTCATTTTCTTTTAAGGAATAAGGAATATCCTCAGTTTCACACCATCACAGATTTTAATAATTTTTCTTCTACACAGAATTTTTGATCTCTTGGTTAAGTGAGAAAGCGCTGTGGAAACAGGTGAAGGAAGAACCCAGCCCCATTGTAACTCAGCCCGGATGGCAGGGTCAAAGGGCACAGGGATCCAGGCAACATTTCAAAACCAGCCTTCAGGCCAGGAGGCTAAGGGGGTCCTGCCAGCTCCCACCTGAGAACAGAGGAGAAAGAACGCAGAGGGGTATCTGTTATGCTCAGGATGCTGCTATACAGGCAGACTGTAACCCTACTTTTCTGTATTTTATACTTTCAACTGGTGTCCAAGCGCCAGCGTACAGGCAGGCAAAGCCAGGACCAAATGGAGCTCATTCTGTGCTCAGCTGCATCTGAAGGTCTAAATGATTCCAGAGAACACTGACAAGGGCATGGCATAAATACAGGCACAGGCTTAGATTTAGATATAAATACCAGCGATTTTCGAAGCCAGGCATTTATATTAAAAAACGACTCTGGGATTTCTTTTCTTGAGTTGCAAAAGAAAGACTTGGAAAACATAATGAAATATTACCAGTGTTTATCACATGCCCACCATGTGACATGAAGCCACGCTGAGACACAGAAGTTACAGACCTCTGGAGATACCATTTTGTTTTGTCTTTTCTCATATTGTAATGTCTGCACACTGGCACCGATATTGTTTCATTTTGATATCATAATAGTGTCTCTATGGATTTTGGCTGACATTTTGTTTTGACATTACATTACAATAGACCTCCACTGACATTTCATTTTGTCACTGTGACATGGTTTCTATAGGTTTCTGCTGCATTATTTTGTTTTGACATTAAAATGCCATCTCCATGGTCTTGGTACAACACTGTCTAGAGAACTTCATGAGGAAGTATGTGGCCTGTGCACTACGTGGCACACCAGCAGAACATTTAGTAAACTTAAAAGATGTGTTTTATAAGCCAGGGGTTTAGCTCAGTGGCATAAGTGCCTGCCTGGCAAGCGGGAGGTCGCAAGTTCAATCCCTCGTACCAAAAAAAAGAAAAAAAAAAAAAGGGATGTGTTTCATAAACACGAATTGATACAATGTTTGCCAAAATTGTTTCTATCAAGTCCAGAGATTTATTACAATATTAATTCAGTTAAGGTGCTAGTTCTCCAACTTTCTAAAACAAAAAGGAAAATCTAAGACATTTTATATGTCAAGAACTTCAAAGAATTAGTTCCCTATTTTTCGGTTGCTAGAATAAATTTCTACTTATTTTAAATATTTATATTTTTGTGTTGCAAAAATGTAAGAAGTATGCATGAAGTAAACAATTACAACTTTCTATAATTACTGAATTTAAGAAACCACTGATTCTGTCATTTTATATATTTCTAAGAAAGAAAGAGCATAATACCACTTTTGCTAACATTGATTACAATCATCTTGAGCTCAGTGATTTCAAAGTGTGAGAAATGTGAATCTCATAAATGATTAAAATAGTGACCATGCAGCATTTAATAAAATCAGCATTAGCAAAAAATAGCAATAAAAGTAGTTGTTTATACACAGAATATTTTTTAATTAATCATAGGATAAAAAATGAATCAAGTTGATTTTTGCAGTTTTAGGTAGAAATTGCTTAGTGAATACGCTAAGAGGAATTTGAAATGGAATCCTTCCATTCTGGTAGTCTTCATTTTCTCTTGTATTTATAAAATTTTCTATGAAAATTTTACTGTTTATAATAAGACGAAGAATACAGACTCATAAAGCTGCATATTCCTAGACTATATTAGCTTAAATTCCCAGAAAAATATCTTTTCAAAAAAGGAAGAATACATCTGCAACTTTGGTCATAATTTTAACATTTCTGTTTTTTGAAGCCCTATATTAAAAAAGTCATTCAATTTGTTACATAATTTTTCTTCTAGAAAGTACAGTTAATAATTACTCCTAAAATTTAATGTAGGTATTTCTACATATGGTCTCATATATTTCTATTAATCACACAAGGAACTGATCAGAAGGAAATTCATGAGTCTTAACCAACTTTTCATTTGAAAATGGTTGTTTTGTTTTACTATATCCATGATCAAATTTATGCAAAAGTACTTCATAATCTAGTGGGCAGTGAAGTCTCCTCCAAATGAATTTGTACATTTCCTTTTATCACAGATTAAAAATTTTGTTTCATCTTAGCTGCCACAAAACTGGAGATAAATTTAGTCCAGATCCCTAACATAGTTTTTTATCATTTTTGTGTCCTTTTATATTTATTTTTAATAGCTATTTCTAAAGGCTGCTTCAAATAATTTTGTGAACTAAAGAGATCATACGTAACTCACATTCCTAGAGTGCCAATGACCACTCTGCTGAGTATGGAATAAAGATCTAGAGTTTCTTTTCCTACTTTGAGCCATTTCTTCTGCTGTTTCTAATAGAACTAATATTTGGCTCCACATCTATGTGAATAACATGAGATACAGTACAGGCAAGCATCTAAGCCGGTCCTGGGCACAGAACAGGCACTTGGGAACCACTGAGTAGAATGAAGAGAAATAACTTCCAGGCAGAGATGTAAGGCCGGAAGGCAGCTCAGGACAGAAGTGTCAGTAGCTCTGGTGGTCACACATGCACCATAGCAACAGAAAGTAAAAAGAAGTCGGGCTGCCCGTGAAGTGGTGGTGTCATAGGTTTACTGGACGTTTGGTTTGAAAGGAGTGTGTCAGGTGACTTGTGGGGTTCACTGCGAAAGGCTAATGGTAGGGCAGAGCTGGGACCCCAACACAGCCCTCTCTCTCACTCTAGGCCAGGCCTCAGTGTGTGACACCTGGGATGGTGGCAGTGCCTCTGCCTTGCTGGTGAGAAGAAGACTCCCTGGGGCTGGAGATCCACTTCCTGTCATGGGTAGACCCACTTCCTGTCATGGGCACAATGGTTTTGCTAAAGAATGTTAAAGTAAGTTATAATTTGTTTAAAGATGATAGAAGGCTAGGGATATAGCTGAGTGTCAGAGCACTTGGCTAGCATTCACAAGGCTCTGGGTTTACCCTACAACGGTAGGCCCCCAAATAAACTATGTACTGAATTTATACTACAGCTATGATAGATTATAATCACGATTACCCTTTCCAAGTCTCTAACCTCCTATTTCCTGATTAAGATCTGTTATCAAGTACGTTTTTCATCTATTCTGTAGTTTGACTAACTCCTCCTGTGAAAATAATTAAAGAAAAAGTACAGGTTGTCACTCTTCCCCGGCCCACGCTACGATTTACTTTATCTTAGTAGTTCTCGGCAAATGAACTATCTGGTTCATATAGTTTTTAAGGCCCAATGACTACTGTTATAAAAAGTTTTTTTTTTTCTTTAAAACAGCTGACTAGAGATTTTCAACTTAAATATTTTCAAAAGAATCAATAGACTTCATTCTTTTGTTGTTGTTGTTGCTGATAACTTAGGACTAAGCTCCATAGAACTTTAGAATTCAACTATTAAATAAAACATTTCACCAAGTAATATGAAGTCTGATTAGTAACAAAAAGAAATACACACACACACACACACACACACACATACAAAACCCAATCAGTTTTTGAATTTTTGAAAGGAAAACCCATGTTTGTAATCAGTAACAATGAGTTAATCTGTTTGGAAGATAGAGATGTTTGTGCCTATAAAGAAGAGAGATGCTTTCTTTTACAGCACTTTTTATAAAGCCCTGGAAACATGATTCTGGAGACAGGACTGTATACATGTAAAAATCCGGACTTTCCAATGAAAGCTGGAGTTGAATATCCATCTTTTTTACCCATTTTGCAACCATTTAGGAGCAGCCTGGAGACCACACTCCTATGCACAAACGGCATTCAGTCTGAGACACACTGTTCACATGTTGGCAAGTCATAACTGATGTTATAAAGGGTTGAAAACCTAAATTTAGAAAAACACAGCCCTTCTCTACTTTTCACCACAACATGTTCCTAGAAACCACATCATAAAGTGGATATCAGATTCTCCCCTAGGAGCAAGGTTATAATCGGAGGTTGTGTTTCTCACCACAGAATTGGCTCCATGGTACAGGAACAACGGATCACATGAGCAAAGACATACTACTCTAAATCTTTATAATAATTTCAATGGTAAAAGTAAACTGCAAGTACCATAAAATGGGCTCAAATATATTCTGTCACTTAGAAAAGAGAGGCCAAGAGTCTATAATATATAGAATATAGTCTTTCTCTTTATGAATATACACACATATACACATCAACACACATTGTACTAAGGAATTCTAGAAACATGGCATGAAATGAACATGGTAATAACTGAATATCACAATATCTCTGCCTCTCTTTTTAGCCTAACAAGGTTTTGCAGAGGACTTCAACCAGATTTTTTGAAGAGGAAGAAAGACATCTTCTAGTTTAAAAACCTCTATAATTTTACCCCCGAGACCCAGTGTGCTTCTTACGTGACTTTTCATAGGCTTTTTGACTTTAAAAAAATTTCTCCGTAGTGAGCAGAGGTTTTTGAAAAATCAGTGCATCAACTTTGCTAGAGCCAGGAGATCCAGACTGCTCAATGAAGTGCCCGAGTGCATGTTGATCCCTATTGTGGCATTTAATAGTTTATTAAAATGGCATTTGAAAGACTGGTTTTTAAAAAAGAAGTAGTCAATCATTTCCCAGACAATTGCTAACACTGGAATAGGATATGCCCAATCTGTACTCGTGCTGTTGGCTTCCCGTCTTCCAGCTCAGATCCTGGCTGTGAAACACACTGTACAGCAGGTTACAGGGAGGAGAAGAAAATGCAGGTGTTAATCACAGGGCAAGGAAAGAATGACAACTCAAACACACCTTAGTAAGACTGATCACAGGACCCTTTAGAATTAAAGGACACTGCAATCATAGGACAGCTCTGGATCACCAGGACTGTCCCCTCTACTTCACTGAGGAGGAAACTGAGGCCAAAAGAAAACATGGGACAAGGCAAAGCTGACCAAGTGGACAAAGGCAGAGGCGGGGCCACACGGGAGCAGATCCTGTCAAGGCTTCTCCAGTCTGGCTCAGGTTATAGGAGAGCGACTGCCAGAATTCCTGGTGCAGAGCAGATGGAGGGAACGTTCTGTCCTGTGCCACGCTTGTGTGAGGACAGGTTATCTGTCACACATGATGAACATGCACGCGCACACACACACACACGCACACTTTAAAGTTCATATGAATTTAAAGTAAACCCAATGCTCTGAGTTATTCAGTTCACATAGGGTCAAATTATTTAATATATAACATTCCCAAAATAGGACCACATTTGATGTAATAAGCATTATCTTGTGAGTCCAGACAAACCACCAAAACAAACCTCTTCTCCCTCAACAGAAATAATCCTTTTGTGTCTTATGGTATAACTCACACCAAATGCTGGCACTATTTACAGTATCTTCTTTAAAAGAGCATAGCTTCTGTTCCTATTTCAGTTAAAGCCATTGGGTGATTATGCTTTCAAGAAACAATTAACTGAAGCAAAACCATTTCTCTTGCTCCAGCCTTTTTATTGCTGGGTAGCGAGTACCCTTCCTTACCACTAGCGGCACTGAAGTAATTATTTAATGTTAAGGTTCACTTCTTCGGGTGTAAATTTTGGTTTTAGTTGACACTAAAAAGTAACATCAATTCATTAGGAGATAAAACTTGTTCTCTAGTAATGGGGCAGCTGCATTCATAAATTTACTGTAGTTTAATGTTCTCACACATAAAGCAATTAAAGTCTTCTGACAAACAGACTTGCCACTGAATGATGGGGTGTGCACAGTGAGCAGGGCCTGGAAGATACCAGCGGATAAGGTAAGGCTTCCATGACAAATTCTGCGGAAATGCAAAATAACAATAATATGCACTGACACATGCCTGTGAAGCTCCACTCAAGGAGCTCGAAGAAACTGAAAGGCTGTGGATTTTATAGTCCCCGACACCTACCTCCTAGCTTTCTGGAGAAACCTTAACAAAGTCCAAAACCAAACCTGCTTGGACCCTGAGCAAACAGCGAGGCAAATGGTCTTATGTGGCAGTGCCTGATTTTCCTCATCAACAAACACAATGGCAGGTGGGTGAGGGGTTAAAAGCACCTGCAGCTGCTAAATGCCTAGGCCACACTTGCCCTGCAGAAAAAGAATGCACATTCATCGAGATTCTGCACACAGGGGTGGCTCGGTTCCAAGCAAGGGAAGAGTGGATTGTTTCTCTGCCTCCAGTCCCAGCCCGCTGCCCCCTCACAATATGCCATTGTAGTAACTG
Source organism: Hydrochoerus hydrochaeris (assembly GCA_004027455.1). Classification (NCBI taxonomy): domain Eukaryota; kingdom Metazoa; phylum Chordata; class Mammalia; order Rodentia; family Hydrochaeridae; genus Hydrochoerus; species Hydrochoerus hydrochaeris. Next base: position 48,974 of record PVLA01002799.1, read on the forward strand.
CCTCCAGGTGCTGATCCTTGTGGGCTTTGGCTGAGCATGTTTTTTCCTAGTTAATTTGGGAAGACTGAGACTCAAAACTGCCACAACATAATTCTGTAATTCGAAGCAACAATTACCATTGTTATTTATCAAGTACTCCTTAAATGCCAAGTGCTATGCAATTTGTCTGCATTGTGTAAATCTCACAGAGGTGAGAAAGATGCTAACTACACTCAATATTCACATAACATAATAGCAGATAAGATCTTCAGTGATAACGTTAAATGTTTTTATGAAAACAGGAGAAAGTGACCATTCCTGAAAAGAATGCGGGAGGCTGGGCCAGATGCATTTCTACAGATTCCCTGACTTGGGGATGGTCTTGGAATGAGGTGGAGCAATCCTTCAGACTGAGAGATGGCTGGGCAGATCTGGGAAGCAGCTTGTGGTTGGGGGGGTCTCTGTACTGGGTGCTGATTTTTCTAAAAAGAGGTGGCTGAGATGACTGACCTGACGGGAGGGAACAAGCATATACACAGAGCTTGTGGTCCATTATAGAAACCACTAAGATGATGCGGAAACAACAGGTCTTACAAGGTAAGACTGTAGAAGCCAGAAGCTACGGGATGGAGTGGCTTGCTGGTGTGGTGTACACTAGGAAGTAGAGAGCTGATTCTGCAGAAGCCTAGTGGAACTGGGGACAATTGGGTCAGGGTAAAAGGCTGGGCTTGGGCATTTTACACAAAATGTCCCCTTCTGCACCAATCCTTTAAACATATGGGTATGTATCTGTGTGGTCAGGATACTCGAGATGGCTGGGCTGGGGCTTCTCGTCCTGGCCGTCAGCTCGCTAGTATGTCACGTAGCCTGCACATACGCAGTAAACACGGAAACAAGGAGTCGGTATTATATAACTTGTGGGTAATATGCCTGCTTTGTGCAATGCTGTATATAAGGAAGGGAGATTGTACAGCATTGCCACTGAGATAACAAAAGCATGGCAGACATCCTCACGACTCTGCATCTTTTCTTCCAGCTGAGTCTCAAGCAAGCCTTCCTGGCCTGCACCCATTGCAGAACAGAAAATACACATATTTCTTGTTGTCTGCACCCCCCCCGGCAGCCCCAACATGGCCAGCGAAAGCCGCTCAGTGGGAAAACCATGGCCACTGGTAGACACAGAGGCTCTGTACCCGAGTAGCACTCAGCTGGGGCACGTCATCCTCAGAGCCCTAAGACAGACACAACCCTGCCCACTCATGGTGTACTCTCCATCCCGCTGCTGCTGGCACCCTTGCCCAGTGAGGCCAAAATAGCTGCTCTGGCCCTGCTAACTCTGAGGCAATATTTCAGGCAGGAGGAGGAGAGGGGCAGATGAGGCCCACGACCTGGAGGTCACAGGGGAAAGTTAGTACATTGTGCTGTCCTCTTAACAGTCACACATCCTGGATTTTGCAGAGTGTCTACAGTTCCAAACAGTTTCTGCCCAGGGGCAGGCTAAACGGAATGTGTCATTTGAAATTGTTCGAACAAGATGGCCCACATGGTGTAAGAAACTAAGAGGGACGGGCTTTGTCACAGGGGTTCTGTGTTAAAGTTCAGAGGGGACAGAGGGGGGCTGCCTGGCAAAGCTCCATGTCAAAAGGCTCCAGCCTGGGTCCCTATCTCGCCTGGCAAGGGGCAGGAAGGAGCAACCCCCTGGGTGACAGAGCTGGAGGCCTGTTTTTCCCACACTTGCTTTACTACAGCAAGCTGCCGCCTGGACACTTAGGAAATTATTTCCATCTCCGCTTTACATGAATGAGAAGAACAGCTTCTGCAGATTTTATCTGATTACTATAAATACCCAGGTGAAGAAAAGGTGACAATGAAGGCACATCCCACACAACCTATTCCTGTTGGCATTCTTGCTGTGCAGGAAGAAGGAAAGGAAAATACCGGCCCTGGAGTGTGAACGCAACATGAAAGAGCCTGTGCTGAATCATGAACATGATTATGATATGAAAAGGTTCAAATTGAATTTTAAAATCTCTTATCACCGTGACGTGCAAATCCTTTGAATAGTTGTGCATCAGTCTCCTCAAACTTGCATAAGAGGAGGTGGAGATTTTCAAACTCAGTGGGGAAGATAAAGGTGAAGCAGAAGTTCCTGGGTTGTCCAACCCAGGTGGCCCAAATACCCACCACTGCTGAATCCGGTCAGGCCCCGCACAGACCTCTGAACGAGCGCCCGTCCTGTGTGCACACTGCCTTACCTGTCTGTGTGCGGGACTCCTCTCTCTGGGAGCAGAAGTCAGCTTTTGGAGGACAGAGAGCCTGTCACATGCACCTGCATTTCCTGAGCCCTGGTGCCTGTGCCCAGTAAATGCTCTGTAATTTGCAATTAACAAGAACCTCTGATCTGTATTCTATATCTGGGACTCTCATCTCTCATTTTCTTTTATGTGTATTTATATTCTGAGTCTGTACCTCCCAACACAGGACGTCAAGAGTACATGTATAATACCCACTTCTCATAAAACCAACCAGAAAGGGATCTATACACCTGATCTGAAAATCGCACAAAACTGTTTTGTGATTTTCCTACCAAACTTGTGACTCCTATTTAAAACTGGAGACTATCATATAAAGCTTCCTACTCTGAACCTCCCGAATACACACACACACACACACACACACACACACACACACACACCCCTACATGCCTGCACACAATACAGACAGCAGGTACTTACTTATTTTTCATGATTCTGATGCCATAAAAGGATGACAAAATATATGACAAAGCAGAGCAGCAAAAAAGACATGGAATCATGCAAAAAAGATATGGAAAATTGTGAAACATTTTACATATTCTATTCACTGTGTTAATTATCATTCTGAACCAATATGCTTTTTAACTTTAACCACAAACCACAATAAAAAGAATATTTTATGTAGCAATCACTACAAATATACATGAAAACTGAAGCAGTGGTTAAAAAAAATGCTTTCTATTTCCAATGTGCGATAATATTTTCTGTTCTATTCTACCACATCCTCCCTGCCCCCCTTTCATCCTCTCTCCCTTTGGTGCTCCCTATTTAAACTCAGATCTTGCACACATCAAGAATGTGCTCTGCCACTAAGTGGGTATAGACCTCCCACTCCCACATGGTTTTTAAAAACTGCAGATGCCAACATAAAGCCATCTCAACACCTGGCAATGAGAGATAGCCTATGATGTAAAAATTGTTGCCACTTGAAAGTTGCTACTTTTTGCAGGGCACAGTGACACATACCTGTAATTCCAACACTCAGGAGGCTGAGGCAGGAGGATTATTGTGAGGTTGAGACCAGCTTGGGCTACAAAGTGAGCTCAAGGCCAGCCTGAACTGCATAGTGAGACCCTGCCTCAAAAATAAATAAATAAATAAATAAAAACAAAGAAGAAAGAGAGTTGCTACTTCTCACTTAATTTCAGGAGAAAAGTAGTGACATGATTCAAAGGCAAAAAAGAGTCATCAAGATACATAAAGTAGGAAACAACTTTTACAGAAGAAAAAAAGAACCCAGACTTTCAGGAATAATCTCCATTAGGTTTCTTCTCTCATTCGTTCTCCAGCCCTGTGGTTTTCCTGGATATCTTCTCTGTTTGAGTCTCTATATTCTTCCACTTTTGTTGTCCCTGTGGTTAACAGAGCGGTAAAAGCCAAGCAAGAGGCAGGCTGGAGCCCAGGAGAAATAGAAAAGTACCCTGGCTCAGGCCTGATGTGGTCAGCTCAGACTTCATTCTGAGGCCTTGCTCTGTCTGCCACATTGCACCAACTAAGAAAGCAGGTCCCAAAGCTTAGAGAGAATAAAGAGTGTGTATAGGCTAAGTGCCACGGGACTCTTTCCACAATACCATCCAGCAGAACTGCCATGAGGAAGTACTCCATGCTGGAGCTGTTTGTTTTGAACATGCAGGTGGCCACTGGACCTTGACTTGGGGCTGATCCAGTGGAGGAACCGGATTTCCTGTTTCATTTAATTTTAATGATTTGAAAGTTAAAGAGCCAAGTCACCAGCATCTTCCACTCTGGTCAGCCGTAGCTCTTGAACCTACTGGAGATGGTCAAGACAACAGGGCTGGAACAGGAACAAATGCGAGGATATGGATCCTGGCCATATTTTTACATGGGATATTTCCAAAAATGAAGACTGAGCCAGGGCAGTTGGCAGTCTCAAATCTTGAAAGAGAAACCGAGTTTATGGAACCAAACAACCACAGAAGGTCAACTGTGAAATTATTGCACTGGTAATAAGAAATCTCTTCCAAGTCCCATGACCAAAGGTGCTGTATGGAAAGCTGCATGTTCTTTGAGGGCTGCAGAGACAAGGACCAAGTTCACAGAAGGCTTCAAAAGGTTCAGGTTCAGGCTCTGCCCATCACTTACTGGCTTTGTGACCCTGAACAAGTTATAAATGTTTTTTTTTTTTTTTTTGAGCTTCTACTGCAACTCAGAGGCTGTTGTGAATACTATAATAAGTAAATGAGTCTTGTAAGATGAAAAGCACTGTATATTTAAGGAACAAATGTGCTGTGATTGATAGTGAGTACACATGCAGTTATTCACACCACTGGGTGGTGGGTTACCCCAGGCAGATGTGCAAATAACCCTCTCACTCTAGCTTAGAATAACTATCAGTTAAATCATGTAGGTAGAAAGAATGTGAATTTTATTCACTTTGCAGATGTAACTCCAAGAAAAGGAGCACGTAATCAACAAGCTGGGAAACTGAATTATCTGAATGGCAAATGACTCAACTTCCCCAACCTAGGCAACTAGTGAATCCCAGAATAGAGAAAGTAGCTAAACATAACCTGAAGACCTCTGTGCTTTTGAGACAGCTGCCACAAGATCTTTACCCATGAGTGTATCCACCACAAAAACAGGTGTCCTGGTTACTTTTACTTTTCTCTTGTTGTTGAAACAAAATACCTGACCCCCAAAGTGATACAAGGGAAGGTTTATTTAGCTTACAGTTTTTTGAAGGTTTCAGTCCATACTCAGCTGGCTCCAAGGCACAGTGGCATGGCTGAGGGGGCAGCTGTTCATGGTGGCCACAAACAGCAAGAGCGAAAGGACAAAGAAAAAAGGGGTGGGGAAAGCAGCCTCCTTCCTTCCCTTATACTGTATGCCAGCTCCACCCCTGGGGGTGCAGCACTCACAGCTCCACTCCCAGCACTGGACAATGAACCAATCACAAATGCTAGACTCAGCCGCCTCCATGACTGCATGAGGCTTGGGGTGGCCATCTGAACACAAACCATAACACAGGTAACACAGTGACTTTGCCTTTACACACCTGCTCCTCACAACGATTCTGAAAGATGAGTCCATGATGCCCTTTTTTAATAGGTAAAACGAGAAAACAGATTAAACAAACTGCCCAGGATTAACAGATAATAGGAAGCAGGGCTGAGATTATGTTAGGGAGCACACATTCTACAACATGGCCTTTATATGAGACTCCATGGGTAGTTATCTTAGCATTTTCACCCTAGGATGTGTTTAAAGTAAGGTCACATATTTAAAAACATCAAGGGTATACTGGTAGAAATAAAAAAAAAATCACAGATGACAAGTAGATACAATCTTATAAAAATAGACCAAAATATTATAATAATCTGGACTTATTTAATAGAGGGCAATCAGTTCTTTATATCTTACTAACCCAAAGAAATACTGAATGTAAGTAATCTAGATCCATAATGCTTGACATCATAGAGCTTGGTTCAATTGTCATTTCAATATACTGCTAAAGAGAGCAAGAGCTCATTAAATGCTAAATTTACTATAGGGAAAGACTAACTTATAAAAGTAGTGAGCTCTGGTTTCTTTAAAGATTCACTATACTGAACACATCACACAGTCATGTAGAACTGAGACTTCCCAAATAATTGGAAGTTTGAATTCAGTGTCTCCTAGGATTTATCCTCAAAGCAGAGTATGCAGTTTGGTGCGATCAGTAGGCCCTGCCACAACAGACTTCAAGAGAACTGTGTTTTCAACAGTGCTATTGGGTACACTTGAAAAAAAGTGTTAAAATAATGGGCAATTGAGGTGTTCTGAAATTAGACCTAACAAGGTGAGTAATCGCTGAGCAAGGCACACTACCTTTTACAGACTGTTCTCACACTGCACAAGGCACAGAGATTGCCTTTAAAAGGTGCAATCTTCTTCTTCTTCTTTTGTGAATGTGTGTGTGTGTGTGTTCAAAGCAATTGCTTTCCAAAGGGAAAAGAAGGCAAGAGAACAATGGTATACATCCCGACTTCCTGCCAACATGTAAACTTTGACCGTTCACTGTATGCAATTATTGACTGGCTGAGCTAAAGGACAGTGTAGCCATTAACTTACTGTGACTCTTGTCTGAAAAGTAGTGAAGCTCTTTTGGGGCCTGTACCTATCATGCCCAACAAAGGGCCAACTAAGGGAGCATCTGGGGCAGGGAAGTTAATGTTTAGATCAGCAAAACCAGGGAGAAGTTTCAGAGTTATAAGAGATAACTGAGTCACCAAGAATTGGGGGCAGTGGCAAATGAAATTCAATGTCAAGAGGGTAAGGAATGAATTCATTCAAACATGGCCACTATCCTAGTGAGAGAAAGACTCTGTTATGCCCATAAGGGATTATCCCTAGAGTACAAAACGTGGTACATGTGTGTGTGTGTGGGGGGGGGTGCACGCGTGCATGTGTGACTACTGTGCTGGGCATAAAGTGATGAAGGATCTGGTGTTTCCTACCCATATGGAAAACGGCACTGACAAGAAATTAAACGGAATTATGCTATGTGAAAGAATAGGGTAAACTTGATTGAGTTCAGTTTATATCACTTCCCTCAATTCTGATTTCATGAAATAAGTTGAAATGATTAGTAAGGAAACACTACCAACAGTTGACCTGATGGGTTTGAAGGTCCTCCAGGCAAGAGCAGTGACCTTGAAAGCTTTCAAACTCTCTGGCCTAGCCACAGGGTTTCACGGGACTACAGGAATCAGAATCACTGCTCAGCCCTGGGAAGCTGCCCAGCTAGAAGCCATCTCCAGCTCTCTGGGAATCTGAAACTCCTCAATCTCAGAACTAAAGTATTTCCCCCCAACAGGAGTGTGTTTGGGGTGAATGCTTACTGCGTAGTGCCAAGAACCTGCTGCAATGGTGCAGGGATGAACTCATATTCCTCCTGACACAAGTGAGGGGTCTGTTTTCCACAACTCTGGATACGAATGCATGTGCTTTAATGTTTACCAGGTTTATTAGGACTGGGTATTTTTGATGTTAGAAACAAATGACTTGTCACTCACTCAACTGAAGACAGGAGTTTAGATTTGTTAAACAAAAATTATGGGAGGCCATTGTTCTAAACTACGTTCCTAATATTAGGCCCCAAACAATCTAGACCAAACAAAAATGGAGTCACTAGTGCTAAACACCACGTCATCAGACTGCAACTTGAAGGAAGCAGCCAGATCCCCAAACAGATCAGGAGATTCTACACAAACAGCCACAAAATGCAGGACAAGTTACATGGCCAACAGAGTTACCCCTGCTGGAGGAACCAGATCCAACCTCTGGGGTGACGAAGCGTGCTTGTGGGATGTTAAAAGAGAAATGCCAATTGAAAGTGATGAAGGGGAACGGATAGAAAGTTGCACAGATCAGATGTTGTGATTAGAAAGAAAAGCCATGCCGTTTTGTCTCCCAACCTAAAAAGAATGAGAGAAGACTGGGAGGTCACGTTAGAAAGACATGGGGATAAAATAATTTACAATGGAATTGGGAGCCCCCAGAAAGGTCAAAATAATACTTTTCATCCTGTGCGCAAGTCTGTTGCAACCACTCACCTCTGCCTTTTCGGGTGCAAAAGCAGCCCCAGGCAAGGCACAGATGAGCAGCAGTGTGGGGCATCTGGCCCGTGGTACGGGCCGCAGACCTCTGTGTGAAGACTTCAGAAGAACCTGCTCTGCTGGAGCACAGCCGTGGGAGGCTGGCTGGAGCCACAGTGTGAGCACGCGGAGGGAGCAGCAGCTGGAGGAGGGAGGAGCCCGGTGAGAGACAGGAACGCACTGCAGGTGGGGAACCTTGTTGCTCATGGAAAAGGCTCCAAAGTAATACACACTGGAGGGAAAGAGGTAACTGGGAACAAAGCAGCTAAATTAGCTTAATATTCCATGTGTTCATGTAGGCAATTACTATTTTCATAATACATCAAGAGTAAACATGAACCAAATAATGGTGGATTAAAATCCCACACATGTAGGTCCACTCATGGAAGACAATGAACAGCAAATCACTAATATAACTTTTGTCTAAAGCAGAAAAATGAATAGCTGCTTCATAGAGGACTGAGAATTCAAAACAAAGAGCCACCAAATATTAGAGAAAAGGCAGGGACCATAAAAAATATTTTTCCTGTTTTGGACCAACTCTGAAAGATTAATGGGAAGGGTTCTGTCATTGCAAATGTAGACTTTTCTCATTGGGTTACTGACATTATTAAATACAGTGAAGCCTGGCCACTTCTGCAGTGTCTGAATTTGACCTCCCTGTCCATCCTTGTGATCTCTATAAATTAAGCCAAGATGGATAACCACAGGACACTTAATACGGCAAGAAGACACCTGAAACAGACACGTTCCACAATATCGCTAGTCCCCCAGAAGGGAGAACTCTAAAGCTTTCACCAGAGAGCAGCACTTGTTGAATTATTCTCGGCAGAGTCTGAGGCAGCAGAATCAGTCACAAACCGAGCTCTGAATGACTGAAGATGGGTCATTTCCTTTCCTACGCTGAGAAGCATCTAAGCACGAGCCGACAACAGTTTTCACAGCTGCAGCAGAAAGTGACTTGTGGTTTTACTGTGCACAAACAATTCAAAACTAAACTGCAGGTCACATTGTTCTGTTTTCAGGTCACAAAGTACTATTTTTAGTTTCCCTCTTAGCTGAACACAAGCACATACACTCAGTTATTTGCAGAGCACTTGAATGGTAACATTTACTAATAAAAAGTAAATAGTAGTGTTTCTGACGTTCACTGACTGAATTCATTCATGGCACCTAGTAATGAGGTCATTTCCTCAAAAGATCTCAAGAAATCTGAAAGATACTTAAAATAGACAACAGATTTCCCCTCTGAAGGCTCTGTAATACCCTTGTTAGAAGTCCATCGCAACATCTCACCAAGGGCTTTTCTAACATATAGATAATATATCTCTAACCAGCCAGCGAGCCAGCCATCTGTTCAACTTTTTCCTCTTAATCTGAGCCTTTAGGGCAATGGGGGGAAACCTGTCAGATTCATTTTCATAATATCCTTTCACTTCTTGAAAATATGAACTAGATCTCCACCCAAGCCTTCTCCTCAATAAGCTGAATATATCTGTTTTTTTCTTTAACTTTCACAAAGGGCCTCTCATCCATTCCTTTGGTACTGTCTGTAAAATACTGCATCTGGTCTATGAGTCCTTCCATCACTATCCAGCAAGTCAGAATATTCTTATATTAAAATCAAGGAAGTAATATGCCTGTGATCCCAACACTCTGCAACTGAGGCAGGAAGATCACAAATTCAAGCCCAACTTGGGCAATTTAGTGAGACCTTGTCTCAAAATAATAAAGGGGGTGGTGCATGCATGTGTGCTGAGATATAGCTCAGTGGGAAGGCCCCCAGTTCAATCCCCAGAAACACACACATGCACACACACATACATTAAAAAAAAAGTAAGAAACAAAGTTAGAAATTTTTAAAGCTGGACCTGTTTGTCAAAATTTCAGAGTATCTAGCATGCTGCAAGATGCTATCGGGGGGAAGCCTCCTTATAGCCTAAAAGGATAACCTATTCTTTTCTTTCACAAGTATAAGGCTATTTTTGTGTGTGTTGGTAACCCTGTGGCTACTGCCACCCACCTGCCAGCACACATTCTTGCCACTTCTGCTCACTCTGTGCATTTGGGATTTCTCTTACTGAGTTATTTTAATCTTCTATCACCAATACCCCCATTCGCTGCTGGTAGAGTAACCTCTCCTTGACTTTCCTACTCATTTGATTTCTACATACCAAAGCCCACATCTCCTCTTCCATCCACACCCATGCACAGTTACTCACACCCCCATTTTTCCCATCACACTCTTCTCACCACCAGCAATCAGGTTTTGGGAGTTCTAACAGCTTTAGGCAGCAATGCAATTTCTTGGTCTTCATGTGTCTTATAGAAACTGACCAGGCTGGTTGTCTCCCAGTAGCTACACCAGCTATTCTCCAGGTTTCTTGAGGAGTTTCCAAAATCACCGATCACCTTTTGTTTCTGTCTCTGGGTTCCACCCATAGACTGGTCCAGGCCAGGATGCCAATGACCATTTCACACTGGAACCTACATTCTCAGTCTGTCTTCCTTTCTAAAGATCACACCTGTTATTTGAATTGCCTGCCGGGAATCTTGCCTGAATATGCCGACAAGCTGTTGAATGGACACATACACAAAAATGAAGGATCTTTCTCTCCAAGTCTTCCTCCACTTCCATTACCTGTTGTTGGCTGATATTATCTTTAAAAGCAGTCACTTTTTAATATCTTTCCCTAATCCCTCCTTCAAATTGAATGAGCTATACTCAAAAGATATAAGAATAAGGGATTCCACTTTATTGCTGATAAAATACTAAGCTTTGAAGAAGTTGGAGAAAATTAATTGGAAAACAAAATTAAATTTAGCAGTAGAGCATGTTGTATTCCAAAATAAGAACTATGCTCTTTCTCTTTCATAAGTATTGACGGATATTCATTCTTTACCCAAGTCTCAAGGCAAAATTCTATTTGACCTTGACAGATGGAAACACCAGAAATGTCACTTGTGTTAAAAAGGGCTTAGAAAGCCTCAAGGACTCTGAGCTTATGCCTGGAACAGCCCAAAGTCCCTTCCTTCCCCTAGGGAGAAAGTCCACTCATAAGACACTGGGCAAGCACCTCCACAATGGCAGGCAAGCAATACCCAACCATCACCCTCTGTAACTATTTCTTTTTTTTAATCACACAAACCCAAACCCAAACTTAAAGGTACGTAGAAACTGTGTTTTCCCCTCTACTTTTAGTTAACAAAGTTGTGGCTAGCATCATTCAATATCAACCAATCTGTAATACTCCATCTGAAACCATGCACTCTGTTGGAGTCACTATTTTCGAAACAAAACTATTGTGCTCATTAAGAGAATGATTTGTGAGAACAAATAAAATAAGCATGACTAGTCTGTCTGGGCAGTAACGACGTACACCTGGCAGACCATTGAAGAGTTACACCTGCACAGGGCCAGGTTCCATTTTTCTGTCTTTAAATCTGCTGCTTAGGGGCCTGAGTCTAGGCATCTGGCTAAACCATGACCCGATGGCTAAACCATCTCCCTCTATCCACAACAGCCACTCATATGTTGTTCAGTAATAATTATTCATATAGAAACTATGCTCCAAAAGAGTGACCACAACAAAATATCTTTAGCTCAAAACTAATGCCTCAGGGTCATTGCTGAAAATCCACCATCATTGCTGGATTCTACCCACAGAATGTGACAGGTCAGAGTGGTGTGTGATGGGTCACAGTGCCATAATGTTTGCTGTGCCATGCATGGTTAGGGTTCCTGTAATGCCTTTCATTACAGTGTGTAAATCAGGAACAATACTGAGAGCTTCTCATGAAAAAGTGCTCCATATATGACAACACAGTTTCATTCTCTAAAGAAATATGAAACAATAAAAAAAAAACTCAAGTCAAGAAATTACTCCTGTGGGTAACAGCAGAAAGATACAAATACCCCAGGAATATTCAGGTAAATATAAAGAACATCTAAAATGAAACATTAGAAATCACATAAAGAGCAGAAACAGGCAATGTATGAAGTGTCTCCCTTTGGGGAATTTTTTCTTTCTTGTATTCTAAATGTTCTCCACCACCTTCATGTGAAATAACTTGCTGATGCTTGAACATGTCTCTCCTCTAGGAAAGAAAGGTAGTAATGTAAGACATACTAACTTTTGATTTGTTTTCTAGCTTAATTAGTGGACAGCTACTTATTCATGTCCACTGGTCCAGTGACTGACTCTCATTTCAATTAGTGATTGAAATGTCCACCAAACCTCTGTCCCCAAATCATGTACCATCATTAACAGACAGGGCTGCCCTTTGGCCTCTGCTGCTCCCAGTGTGCAGATGTATGATGCTGAAACACAGATCTGTTAGAGCAAAGGTCACGCCATTAGTAATGGCTTGATGTGGGGTTTTTCTTCTGTTGGTTTTTTTTTTTCCTTAATGAGAAGGTTGAATATCTGAAAGAATTGTAACATTGAGTGATCTTTGCGTTAGAGCTTTGGTATCAGTAGCTGAAATAGAGTTCTGACATATAGCTTAAATATTTTATGAAAGATGCCTCCTCCAACAGAAATGTTAATAATTCAAAGAATGATAAACTTGACACTAGGTTTCAGAAATATTTAGTAATATTTTTATATTTGATATGAAAACTTAGTAGTAATTTTTTTTAGTAATTTCTTTGCTGCATACTCGGATACAAAATAGTAGGGTTTTTTCCCTGCAAAATTATATTAATGTAAAACATGTCAGACTAAACACTAATTTTAAAACGACTATCTTTCAATTTTTTTTCTTTAATCCAGAGAACTGAGAGCATGTTTGTGGGCAATGCCAACACATCTTGGCAAAGGTTGGAGTTGATGTTTAATACTCAAATCCACACATTGTTGGGTGGTTCCATTTAGCCACATTCTTTCTAAGACACTGGGGGAAATCTCTAGGACAGGCATGTGATTTGGGAAGTCATCACAAGGGTGACGAGCTTTGCTGTGATTCCTCCTGACAAGCTCTTCCTGCACGGGGCTCACTGGCTCCAAGGTAGTTACTGAAAAGAGCATCTATAATCAACAGCTGTGTCCTGATGTTTTGCCAATCTGTGCTTATAAAGCATGATGTTTGGTAGCATATTTCAAATACAGTTTACTTTTGTCTTTTCAACACCAAAATTCCTACTTCTGTATTTTCTTCTATCCAAGAATTTATACATAGTTTGAGGGCATTAATTATACCATGCAAAAATCCTTTCACAGTAATTATTGATGTTACTGTTATCCTAATTATCTGTAACACCAACAAATCCACTTCCTATATGGCATCGCACCATGGAAATGGACTTAATGGGACATGCTTTAACACTTCCTAGGAATGTGTACAGCCTTCTTGGTACATAAAGAACTCATAAGTGTGGACTACAGAATCTTCTCTGTTCTGCTTCCTGCTTCTCACATTAAATTCTGGTACTGACATTCTTCCTTCCAAAAGGTCTCTACTATACATATACAGATGCAGGAATTCAGTTTGGTGGCCACATTTCTTGATCAGTTCAAAGTGAGGCTAGGTATGTCAAAGAGTACAGATGCAAGGAAATCCAACTTCTAGGTGCTATGCATTGCAGGAAATGCAAAGAGGAGCCTGGTAATACTCTCAAGCAGCTTACACATGCAGAGGAAGATCAAAGGTAGGGCATAGAAGAGAAGTAAGTTCAGTTTCCCATGATGGCGACAAAAGGAAACAGGGTGGGGGATACACTCAGTGGCATAAGCGCCTTACTAGCAAGCACAAGGTCCTGAGTTCAATTCCCAGTACAAAAAAAAAAAAAAAAGGACAACAGAGAATAGCTTGGGAGAGCAGGGAGTGGGAGAGCAGAGGTAACAGGAAGCTGAATATTCTGGTGATAAACTTGGGGTAAAAGTTCAAGTCTTTAATTTTACTCACAAATATAATAAGAAACGCTTGAAAACTCTGAGATGACATATGACCCAGTGCATGGAGAGGGGAAAACACTGAGGTGGTCAGCTGCTCCTCCTCTCTACTGGGGACCAAATGGAGAAAAATGAGCACTGGGGGATTTAGCTTAAAGCAAACAAATGCGCCCGACAGCAAGATGTATTAAACAAATACAGGTTACGGAAGGAAATCATGAGAATGTCATCTGTGGAAGACCTTATTGCTGAGATATATTTTCCACACTGTGGAGAAGAGAGTGAGGGACAGAGCACGCCCATCCATCCCCTCGAAAGCACCTAGCATCAAATCCACACAACCAGTCAAAGCCTCTTCGGAGCCATCTGCCTGGGACTAGCTTTTAGTAATGACGGTCATAGTGAGCTGCCCTATTCTTTCCGTGGCCTTCCCTGGCCCATAATGTGCATCTGGGATGTGGCCAGCAAGAATCCTATCCTATAATCAGAGAAGCAAGGTTCAACTCCTATAGGACATGATTGATTTGCAAAATCCTTACACTCCAACCCACAAGCTCAAGGTTGGCATCGTGAGATGTTTAGCTTTGTAGAGCTGGTTTAGGATGCTTTTTAATTCACGGTTTTATTCGTTGAGCTACTTTGTGGAGTGGCTAATCTGAGGTAAGTAGCAAAGGATAGAATTATGCCAGCATTACCTCCCCTGGGGAAGAGGGGGGGGGGACAGGCACATAGACAGTTAATTATAAGCCAGGCTGCTGAATTTTAGGATAGTGGTAAGCTTAGGATGTGCGGGAAGCACAGATGGTGGACACTGACCCTGGACAAAGGAGTAGGAGGAATGCTCCTGGCCAGACAGTGGATTGATTCTGGAAGGAAAGAGGCAGCTGGTGATGAAGAAGGAGAAAGCTTTCCTTCCACATAAAGGGCATGGCTTGATTAAAAGCATTCATGTCACAACAGCCGCAGCAACAAAAGGATCACGAGAAAGCCTATCACAAGGGAAAAGCTGGCAACATCACAATCGAGGCTACAGTGGTATTTGCCATCTAGTGCCAAGGTTGCTTTTTAAAATATTTAAGTAAGACCTTCAGCCTTGATTAGTGCATCTGTCATATGAATATGTATTTGCTGGCTCCCTGCAATAATGTGTTAGACATGGAATTCAAATGCCCTTTCATTCACCAACGGCTACGAAGCACTGCAATCAAGCCAAGGCATCTTATTTAAACAAACTCACTAAATTTAGGGATAGATGTCTAAATAGAAAACAGAATTAATTTGATCATTGTTTTCTTCTACCATAAACACTCACTCATTATCCATGACATACATTCTCCTACATATACACATACATTCCTTCCTACTATCCATCAGTCAGAAAAGTCATCACACTGAAAGTATAATATGACAAGCAAGAACTCAAGCTCTGCTAAAAGCAAAAAGATGCTTAATGAATTTTTAAAATTCTCTGGTCATATGCTAGTTCAAACTAAAACACTCAAAGTACAGACAATCAAGGTTGATTTTTTTAGTTTATCATCATGCAGGTTTTCTCAATATTGTGGGTAGCAGTTCAGCCTCTGAATCTGTCAACATGGCTAAGAAGAATTTGGACAAAGTCCTTGCTAGGGCTAAAATAAAAATTTCAGAATGATATGAACACAATTTATAGAAGAAAGCGAGAGAAATGGTGACGTCCACATGTCCATGTTTCTATGCAATGGGTTTGAGACTACCTCATCTCTGCCAGTGGTGGTTGAAGAAGAAACAGCTCTCACAATGCAGACTGCAGAGGCCTCTTCCAGGGCTGGAGTCCCGAACCCAAGCCTCAGTTTCACTAGAGTCTTTCTAATGATGTGCCCACATTGTTTTCTTCCCCATCTCTCTGTCCAAAGGAAAAATCTACTGAAAGACTGAGATTTTCTTGGACAGGCAATGGCTGTTATAGTGCAACCTTCTCAATGGTTAAGTGTAAATGAATCAGAAACATGTGGCTTAAATTTGCCACAAAATTGAATTCATATGGGCTTTGATAGAAAAGGGAAAACAGTGTTTTCCAAAACATGGCTTGAGTTTTGAAAAACTCCAAACCCTGGGAAAATGGCTTAGGTATTCACTTAACGTTTTACTGTGGCCAGAGTCACTCATCCACATCATGATAAAACTTCATCCTATGAAATAATGTGTCACGCTCAGAGAAAACTGCGTGGGCAGCTATTAAACATCCACCTTCTCAATGCTGCCAAAAGTTTCAACAGAATAGGATGAGAACAGAACACTAAATGTGTAGTGCTTATGAGATAAGGGATTCCTAACTTGGACCTGCTCAAGTGTTACTTAGGGATCTCATGCAAATGCGGATTCTGACTCAGTGTGCTTGGGTGAAGCCTGCCAGTCAAACAAGCTCCCAAATGGTGCTGATTCTGTAGGAGCACGGACCACTGTTGAGTGGGAAAGACTTAGTCACCCATGTTGCGTGAGACAACTTACAACATAGGTCAGTTCACGCTATGTTACATAGTCTGTGATCCCCACCCCCGAAATCCAAGCAAAATTACATAAATGGGAATTTAAATTTCCTGCTAAAAGGGTATAGATAATTGCTGGGTGATTTGCATAACAATATGCATTGATTAGAAATAATGAGTAATGTACTCGTTATTACATATGAACAATGAAAAAACAAATAAGAAAGAGTAAATATTCATCATTACCAGCTCTACCACTACACTTCATATTTTACTCCAACTGGGAATCTTTTCATAACTTCCAAATCACTCCAGATATAAGAGTTACTGCCTGTTTGGAATGCAAGCACTTCTTTGTTTACCACATGACTAATTAGTAGGGAATCATCTAGTCCTACTGCATGCATTAATTTGCACATATGGGTATCTTACTTTCACAACTAGCTCTAATCTCTGTGAGGGTGTAGACAGTTTTGTTCCTTCCCAAATATCCCCCAAAGTTGCTTGACACGCTATGAAATCAACTGCACACCCTGTGTAACCACAGAGGAGACTGCAAACCTCAGCTACTAATTTTTCAAAGCTGTATGAACAGCTGAACCCATTTCCACAGCAGTAGGATTCATGCTGTTCAGATTGTGATAAATCCAGTTCTATTTGTCAACTCGGGCTGAGTGGAAGGCAGGGGACAGACATAAGAGCTGAGTAAGGAAACATCCAATGCTCTAAGAAAATATTTCAGTACTTATCCACAAGGCTTGACTGCAAGATTGAAACTCCTTTCTTCCTCCAGGAGTTGAATGGGCCCACTTTCCCTATATACAACTTTATTGAAATTTTGTTAAGATGAAGTAGGCTATTATTTTCTGCTTGGGTAAACAAAAGGAAGGCGAACTTACTTATATGTGTATCATACACATATACAGGAATGGAAAAACACAAACAAGTGGGAAATAAAAGGCCAAGAGCTGATCGAATCCTTCAACTTTAAACCATTTCTTCTCTAACATGAACACTTACATTTGACTGTCCAAGGGCAGGTGACAAACCTGCTACAGAGATCTAATGATCAGTCCACCCATTCAGCACTGTGGCACTGCTTTCCTGACCAAAGGTGTAGCATTCCTCTCCTTGCTGGACAGGCACGGCTCAATCTAGGGGCAGCTCCCTAGGGTAAGCTCCCTCAGCGATAGGTGAGCCTGAGGACTTCAGCTGTAGGAAAACCCAAGAAGGAGGGTTCCTCGAGGGCAGTGATACATGGCTTCTCCAGGTGGCAGATGTATGAGTTGGTTTCCCAGCAGCTGGACATGACCTGTCCTAAGAGCTACAGTCAAACACATGTATTCCTATTAGAGAAGAGAAAATGAATGATGCTCTGGTGTGCAGGCTGTGGTGTGCAGCTTGACTGGCTGGTGTAAAAGGGACAAGGTCAGGTAAACATTTTGGTTGTGGATAAACTGAAGAAATCATAAAAATAAAGAGCTTGGATACTGTCCAGCAGATGGATGGTTATTAAGCTATGGTTCTCAGAATCCTGATGTCACTCAGGACTTTGCTATCTCAAAGACTGATAATAACAATAACTAAATATAATCACTTAGACCTTATGATACATTTGTGTTAGTCAAATAAAATTGTCTTGATCAGTTTTATATATTCAATTTTACTTAGCCAAAAGGCTGAGAAGCAATGTACACCAAGTTCTACACATAATTTTATTGGAAAGAAAAAAGCATCACAGGAACAACAGCATTAAAGTATTTTATTTATAATAAAAATTCACTTAAAAATTAATTTAAAATTCATTGTATTCTGCAAACAATACAACTGTTTAATGTGACACTTGGAGTTCCTGCTATTTATAATGGGGAGGTTATGACTAGCATCATCATTATTAATTATATCAATCTGGTTGCATCTCGTTATGTGATGAGAACTAATTAAATCGGAGCATGTACTATTATGGGATTTCACTGCACACGGTAAAAAAGAATTACTTCATTCCCTCCAATTGCACATCCTTGTATGCACACAATCCACTTTAACTTCACAGAGATTAAGCATAGAGGAAGGCTGGCAGGGAATGAGCTTTTGTCCTTGATGACTCTAAAGAAAATACTAATTTCAGTTTTGCAGCTCATTCACAAAACTGCCTTGATAACTTGGGAAAGCCCTGTTTACACGTTCTGCGTGTGTGTGTGTGTGTGTGTGCACAAGCACGTGCACATTTGTCTGAACTAAAAGAAACCATGCCAGCAATAAAGGAAATTAAAAATAAATATGCTTCCATATGCCGATGCAGGAACCCTAGAGATGATCATAAACTTGCACATTTAAATTATCTACATTAATTTTTGATTCAAAAAGTATACTAGGCAATTTCATCATCCCAATCAGGAAAATAAAATATATTTTCACCTGGGGATAAATATTCCTAGGGCAAGCAATGGGATATTTTATTGAGACATTCAAGGAGCACACAATTTATAATAAAGGAATGTTCTGATTTTTGAAAAGTCTAATAAAGCCTTTACTTTCCCTTGTACAGTTTCAAAAGGAAATATAGGGCAAATAGTATAAGAAATATAGGAAAAGAATTTAAAGCAATTTAGAGATGATTGAGAAATGTAAAGTAAAAATATATTAACAATGTAAGTGCTATATCTCCACTTGTCAATTCATTCAAATTCCCTAATACTTCTAAATGGAACATGGAGCGGGTGTTCTAGTGCCTATACTATTTGATCGCACTTGATCCTTCTCTTCCTCTTATTGTATGAAAGACATTTTTAAAATCATGACAAGCTTACTTCATCACTAAGCTTATTTCACACACTGGTTTATAGCCATCCAAAAATACACACAATTACAAGGTGTGATGTGTTTCTCTAAAACTTTATTCCATATTTTTGGACTAAAAGTAATCATTCTAATTTGACAGGATTTTAAAATAAGGTGTTATTATTTTTAAAAAATGAAGCTATTATCATGCCACCAAAATTACTAGGTCTTGGATGCTTATGGGTTGCTGTGATTGTCATTTCCCTTCCTTGATTTATTAGAGCCAAGAAAATAGAGTTGAATCAATTTAATTCTAATTAGGAAAAAAAAAACACAAACCTGTCCTGTAATCGAATGACATTCATGAACTTCAAAGCCAAGAAGATGCAAACCTAGGGACTTTAACTATCATGAATATGGGCTGTTATTAAGCACAGTTGAAGTGAACATACATAAAATGAGGGAAGGGCAGAAAGCTTGTTAGCAGAAAACCCACTTGTTTACTCAGAGACAGCCTCAATTAGCTGACGGTGGGAGTGGATAATTTGTTTATTGTTTCCACTTTGAGGAAAGGTTTTCTTACGCATTTCCAACCAAAATAATGGCCCCAGTGGTGTCGCTGCTGTCTCTAGGGCAGTCCCTGCCACCTGTACCATCTACCAGCACCTCCTCTCTCTGGGCCCCCACTTGCCAATCACCCCACCACCACCCAAGGCTCTGAAGTGGCCTACCTGGGGGGTGAGGGACTTAGGGTGGTAGAGGCTGGTGTAATCAGATCAGAAAATGACTGCAATTAACAACAGACAGGGAAAGAGTTGGCTGGCCACGTGGGGACTGCTCAGGGGAAGGGTCCGCCAATCCTAAAGCTGCAGAAAACAAAGCAACTGAACTCCCAGGTGGCCCCTGCTTATAGGATCGTCCTGGGAAGCACTCTGCAGTTGTGTACAAGCAAAGTTGCTTTTTCCCTTTGAACCTTTCCTAAGGAAGAGCAGGGTGTGTGTGTGTGTGTGTGTGTGTGTGTGTGTGTGTGTGTGTGTGTGTGTTTTGGTTTACACTGGATGATTTACTCTGTCGTTGAGGGAAACGACACCATTATTTTGCTTTTATTATAAATATCAAAATTTCAGGGCTGTGAGTGGGGTGTAACTCAGGTAGAGCTTGTATGTGAAGTCCCTGAGTTCTGTAACCAACATCATACACACACACACACACACACACACACACACAAAGCAACAACAGTGGTACTTGGTTCACAAACCTTTTTGTTTGCAAAGTAATTCGTTTGGTAAAATTTTGTTTTTGCTTGCAAGCTCTCAGTGACAAACACAACGGTGGCCATCCTTCCCACACAAACACAAATGTGGCTTTTTCTTCTAAAATTTTAAAATAAATTAAGTTTATGAACCAAGGTACTATTATATACACAAGTATGCTGAACAAGAAAGTAGCAACAGGATATATACTTTAGATACTTTCTGTTTTGAGGTATTGGGGTTGATCTCAGGCCTTCACACTGAACTATATCCTCAGCACTTTTCATCTTTTTATTTTTAAATTTTGACACAGAGCCTTGCTGAGCCACTAAACTGCCCAGGCTGGGTTTCGTCTTGTGACCCTCCTGCCTCAGCATTCCAAAGTACTGGGATTATGGGCCCACACCACCACACCCAGGTATATGTTACATATGCAACAAATATTTCAAATCGCACTATAGCCAGCAAATGTTGAGGTGACAGACAATAACATAAGTGCTACCCACCACCACGCCCCATCTCTCTGTTTCCCACAAGGATTCTGAGCCATTATTCTTTGCATTTGGTGTATTCTTGACCTAAACCTCTTTCAGAGGTGAGATTTTCATTTGTGATCTAATGGAACACGAGATTAGAGAAGTATCGCTCAAATCAATTTGATAATATGCAGAAAGCAGATTTCAAAATGTTTAAGAAAGGAACTGCAGGTTAGATAAAGTCATGGAGGGGGAAGGGAGGGAGAGAGAGAGGGGGGCAGGCCATTCCTCATCTTCTCCTATTTGGTGTGCTCACTGGGTTACCTTCTTTCAAGCCTGACCTTTCCTTGATATCCACTGATTGTCCTCAAACCTCAACCCACTGGGCAATTAGAACGCAAGACCGCTCTGACTGTCTCCTTTTAGCAGAATGCAAGATCAAGGCTTTCTCTTGAAAGGGCAGGAAGCCCTGCGGGTCCAGGAACATCACAGTCACTTTAAAGATTGATGCCTGCCCCCCCACACCTGCCCTTCCAGTTAGCCGAGTGACACCAGAAAAGTGGGAGTCCCTGCCTTTCCTGGCCCTTGCCACATAATCTGCTGCATGCAATCTTCCTCTGCCTGCTAGGGCCTCCAGCTCTTAGCCAGCCTAATTTCTACTAGTGTTTCTGACAGTACAAGTTATTTACACAAAGCCCTGAGAAATGCTATGAAAATAAAACATAACCTAAAAAGCATGCATAAGTGTATATATGTATGTATATATCAATGTCTGCACAAGTATTTTCTACAGATGTTGCTGTAGAAGAAAAATAACACATATATGAAAGTTTTATGTTTGACAAAAAGTGACCAATACATTTTTGGCTGCAAATCTCTGAAACATGCATTTATGGAGACGGGGGTAAAAGATGTGTAGTGCATAAGCTGAGTCTTCTCTAATACGATGAAAAGCGACACCAACACACTTTCCTCTAATGGAATTACCTGCAGCAATGTTGGTTTCTGTGCATTCGTAAATTTAAGCTCAGCAAATGGAAATCTTCAATTTTCAGCAACAAAGAGAGGATGAATGCAGGTTGAGGTGACCATGGGTCTGGGACCAAGGCAGTTCGGCGAGTGGCCACAGCCCACCTCACACAGACCACAAGACAAGGGCACCAACATTGTTTTCTTAAGGCAACGTAACATCCAGTGTCTGTGGACAAGAAAGGGGCAGCACACTTCCCATAGCCCTCTACCATCAGGATCTCCCTCTGGAAAAGCAGGCAACAGTCGACCTCCGGGTGCTGCTCACATGTGGTCTGGGCCACCGGAATTGCTGCCCAACACTGAAAGGCTAGGGCTGCCTCCAGGCAAATGCACTATGGAGACACGGAACCGCTAGGCACAGAGGCAGGGATCAAGGGGCAGGAGCATTTGCCAGTTCCAAAAAAGAAAGCTCTGAGGTAGTATAGTGATAAGGGAGATTGGTGAAAATGGATTCAATAGTTTTAATTTCCCATAATTTGCAGGGTAGTCAGCTACTGGAGTGCTTTTGTAACTTTTACATGAACTGAGCACATGACTGTGTTACTGATGATGGAACTGAGGTTCTCACAAGATAACCAAGCTTGGTTGGGATGTGATGGGAAAGGAGCAAGCAATTCGGGACCTGATGCCACTTCCTAAAGCGGGGCAGCAGCCGAGGGCCTCGGCAAGCTCACCCCATGACCAGGTGACATACCACCTGCCAAGAGGAAGACAAGCGAAAGTGCCAGGGTGGGGGCCCATGTCAGCGTTTCTCCCTGCCCTTCCTACCCAGGAAAAGCACCCGGAGAACTCAGCACCCCCACCCCCACCATTCAGACACTGTGTGTGAATGTTTACTACAGGACACGGAAGCTTCAAGTGCAAGTATCTAGAAACAGCCAGGGCAACAGGCAGGACAGGTGTCCAGTGGAACACCTGGGCCATGTGACCACTGTCTCACCTCAAAATATGTGTGTGCCAGTATGGAGCTACTCCCTCAGGAGGGCTGGGGTGCGGGACTCTGAGGCCCGCAGGGGAGAACGGTGGTGGAGAGACCGTAGACCTCAGTGCAGGAAAAGCAAGGCTCCATATAAATCAGATCGAAATGTAAACATGCCATGTACCTATTAATCAAAGCAATTACAGAAAAGGTCCAGAGAAATCTCTGTAATGGCCCAAGATAAACAAATATCCCTGCACTGCAGAGAGACTGAGACCTCATTTGCCCACGGCCCGCTCTGCCATTCCTCACATAACTCACACCAAACACCCCTGCTCAGCTGCACCTGCCTGAGGGGAAACTGTCTCAGGCCAGCGCAGCACACTAGCACTCAACACAGATTTGAGCCCCAAAGATTAACTCCAAGCTGAAGAGCAATTAATGCCTTCACAACAGGGCTGTGATTCATATGCCTCGCTGCTGGGCACTGCACCATCAGGTGGCATGGGACAGTCACAGGGGGAGGGGGACAGGACAAGCCACCCAAAGGGACAGTTGTATCTGCACCACCAGTGGTTCGAGCTGGCAAGAACGTGCCAAAATAATCCCAGCATACGTCCTATGAATGGAGAGAGGGAGCACAGGCAGAGCAGAGGAACACCTCGGCCCGACTGTGGGAAATGCCCATTGGTACAGGGCACTGAGCACTTCAGCAGGTGCTCAGTGTCTCTGGAATGGGCTGAGAGCTGACTTCGCTGGGGCAGAATACTAAGAGTGGCTCTCTGAAGAGAAAGGGCTGAGTCCTAAGTGACAACAAAGAACTCGATATTATGAAAAACAGAAGAAACGGCAAGTGCAAAAGGCCTGGGGCAACAACCAGTGTACCCAAGAGTAGAAGAAAAGTCTCAGAGCCTAAAGCACTGTCAACACAGGGGACAGCACTGAGCTCCGTGCTGGGTGTATTACTGGGGTTACTCAAATCCTTACTTCCTCTTATGTTCTGAGCTCCTCAGAACTGGAGGAAGGAGGAGGCTAAGCAACATGTGGTTCTTACCCAGCTTCCTACAGATGTTCAGTCACCAAGGAAACAACTAATCCAGGTACTTATTACTGGCTGTAATAAGTACTGAGCTGAAGTCCCCTCTCTGCCTCGCTATAAAATAATTACCAGTATCTGGCATGGTGCTGCTATCTGATGTGCTATCAGAGAGAGAGAGACAGAGACAAGCAGAGACAGACAGACAGACACAGACAAACAGAGACAGAGAATATAGCTATATAACATGACTGCTGACACATTATAAACACTCTCGGCTCACAATGGTAACTTCAGAAGAAGTTTCTCAAGTGGTTTTTGTTTTAACAGGTCATTAACTTCTTGAGGTATTCAAGTTAAAGTGCTAAAACCAATGAGGATGCCAGCCCAGTTATAAACACTGATCAGCCAGCTCTGAAACCTTAGCTCAGTGGGAAGCTATGATCCAATTAGCAAAAGTTTGTATGATGCTGTTCAAAAACACTTATCTGTATAATGTCCATTTTGCAAGTCAAAAAAAAGAAAGAAAGAAAGAAAGAAAGAAAGAAAGAAAGAAAGAAAGAAAGAAAGAAAGAATAAAACCCCACATATGCCACAATTCAGACAGACATTTATATGGAGCTTTCATCTCAACATTTCTCCACCCAGCCCTGTCAAATGCTGTAAAAACTGAGCAACAAAAGCTGCTTTAAAAGGCAAAGGCAAACACAACCAAGAGTCATGTCACTGTGATTTGTAATTGTTTCTCAGGATGTGTTTAGCAAACACAAATTTTCCTGCTGTTTAGAGATTTTCTTTATCTTGTGAGGAACAAGTTAACCAGAGCAGTTTACTGCTACTGCAGCTGACAGGGAACTGGCCATCTCTGTGAAGCCTGATAACATCTAGCGAGGTGGGACTGCTCCAGAGGTTCCTAATTCAGGAAGTTCCTCCAGGAAGCACTGTGGCTGACCTCTGCGGGGATCACTCTGTGCCATGAGTCTCAAGCTCCCCAGTGGAGGACCAGCTCCAAATTTTAACATCAAGATTCTTGCAGAGCAGCATGAGAAGAGAAGTGCAAGGTGCAAAATGGGAAACAAGACTTGTCCTCCAAGGAGATGGCCCCAATTTGTCACATTAGGGTCAACTAAATGTGTCAAATAAAAATTTTGTGAATTTGCTGCTGTTCTGCATACAAGCGGTCAATACAAAGCCACATGTTTTCAATCTGCAAAACTGAGCACTGCTGCATGGCAAAACCAGCTGGCAGTGGACTGAAAAGAAGCGTGTACTACTGGGAGGAGCCTAGCCCTGCTGGTTTGAGCTGTCACACGGACAGGAGTGCCCGTTCCTGTCCTCAGCCCATACCTACCTCCCCGCCCTGATGCCAGCTCAAGTGAAAACCTAGCAGCGATTACGCCATCTCATGTTTCCCTAAAGTTCAAAATTACTGGAGATCTATTTTTCCAAAATAGATCTATTTTTAACCTGAAAGTAACAAAAAAAAATCTTACAAAGAAAAAGAAATTAACTACATATTTCATCTGACTTTGTAGTAGAGGCAAAAAATGTGTATGAGTATTTAATACATTAGAAGTATTCACAAACCACTGATCTCTAACTCGGAGAGAGCTAGACTGAAGTCTGAAGTTGGCTTTTACATTAATTTATAAAGGACTTGAGCAAATTAAATTTTAGTAAAATCTAAAGCAATGGGGAATCTACATAAGGAATCATCTTCTGTAACCAACCTCCAGTGCTTCGAAAGGAACTATGTGCTCCAGGGTGACACTGGCCAGAAGCTAACAAACAAATATTACCCATTTGGTGAAAGCTCACCCCCTCAGTACCATTAATAAGTAGCACATTGTTGACCTAACTTCAAACTACATTTCTCTAAAAATACAAAAAAACTGACCCAGCCCTTCCCTTTTCTTGTACCTTTATGGAAGAGTTAAAGACATCATCACAGGGATGTATGTGTACCCGTGTTGACAGCAGCACAATTCGTAATAGCTACTATGTTCATCCACAGATGAATGGATAAAGAAAAAGTGGTATTTGTACACAATGCAGTACTACTCTGCCATAAAGAAGGATAAACCTGAGTCATTTGTAGGAAAATTAATGCACCTTGAAATCGTAATGTTAAATGAAGTAACTCAGACACACAAGATTAAATATCACACAGTTTCTCTTAGATGAGGGACTGAATTCAGTGATACCTTGGTTGTAGAAGAGCTCCAAGTTCAAAGTTTCCACTATTAGGACAGCAAAGTTCAGAAAAATCTGCTGTGTGTTCCGAACTTTGCTCAACAGTCAAAACAAAAATCCAGCTGAAAAATCAGCCAGGGCTGAGGGTAAGCCACACGTTCCATCTCACCATGACACTAAGGGCCAACGTGTCGGTCTGAGTGTCCAGAGGGCACACAGTGTTTGAGTCAGTGCAGGCAAACATTCATCACAGTGCCTTCTGTGCCTTGCACTCTACCTGCGTAAAACAGCATAACCAGGGCTCTAAACAAAGTGTCTGACACCACCAGTAGAGCCAAGAGGAAAACTCAGAACCGTGATAGAAGTAAAGAAATCATTGTGAAATCTGTTAAGGTCTTGGAAAAATAAACTTATAGAAGTATAATTTTGGGGCCTCACAATGAATTATTTGGTCTTCTATTATTTTTATGGGAAAATATATTCAAAAACAATATTTTTGGTGTTTAAACATGAATTGAATTCAACTGAGGCATCACTGTACATAAATAAAGTACAAAATAAAAGACAAGATGAAAAAGAGAAAAAAGTTACAGTAATCCAGCATGGCCAATATTTCTACCAGTATAACTTGATTTAGTGTAACTGTCTTATGTGTTTTATATTTTTTGCCCTGTTAATCTCACTGTTAATCTAGATATAGGGTAATTAACTTTGTAAGGACTTATAAATAAGTGAAGCTGATTCTGACCCCTCCCAAAGGAAGGGGGGAAAAAGAATTGAGATGTGTTATGTATAAGTACAAGTTCCCCACAGTAACTTTAAGCAGTATGCACTGCAAACATGCACTACCAAAAATGCGAAATTTTTAAAAAGTCTCAAAATCCTACTATTTTAACTAAGAGGCTAGAATTAGCAATAAATGATATTTAACCTAAGTACAAATAGGTTCTTATACAAGGTCTATGTATAGTGTCTTTCTTGAAAGAAATATATAATTACATCAATATTGCAAAACCAATCCAATAATCATAATTTCTATGCTAGATAAGTAGATGGGGAAAATGAAATACTCACATGGTGTAGACAAAAAAAAGAAAGTAGCCCGGAACCACTAGACCACTAGATTGCTTTTCACGTCCTCAAGGCCAACCCCAATGTCTAACAGGGAACACGAGGGTAAAAAAGTAATAATTGCATGGAAAAAAACCAAAACACCAGCCAGTGAAGGAATCTTGAGTTAACTATTAAAATAGCAAAGGAAATGCTGGTTTCCAGCCTGGTCCAGCTGCAATATGCCCTCCTGTCCTGAGGACAGAGACATTAAACCCAAATCTCACTCTGGTGCAAGCAGAGCTTTGAGCAAGGTGGGCGAAGCAGGGCACACAACATACTTTACGCCAAACTGCAGGAGAGAAACTGAACTGTTCACTGAGAGGCCTTCTCTGCCGTCAGAACACCCAGGTTTACTTCCCACACAGGCTGATCAACATTCTGCTTCAGATACTCTTTCTCATAAAAATTCCACTCCGGCGCCTCAGCTCCCAAGCCTGCAGTGTTTCCTAACTTGCAGAGCCACTCTGGCAAGAGTCACTGGCCCTCCTTGGTCATTAGTTACCAACATCACCCCAGCTCATAGGAGGTTCAGAGAACTAATTAATGTTTGCAGAGTGCTTATAGATCCACAAGCCAAGGGGTATTATATAAATGCAAATTATTAGCATTATTCTGTTTTGCACTAGGGCAGACTGCCCAGATCACTTATTCTTGCTTACAAGAAAACCAAAGTCTCTCTAACTAGGTCTTCCTCTGTTAAAGGGATAGTCAATTGACAACCTCAGGTCACCAATGTCTGCACACTGGTCTGTGTTTCAGGCCTTTCGATTTTTTTGCCCCTTAAGGAGCTACTTTTGTTCTTGGTTATTATACTCAAAAGGCTGCAAAAGAGATCATGAACCAATCACTGAAAACAAATCCCCTGTCCAGAAAGTTTTGCATCTCACTTCTGAACTTTTGGAGAGGACAGGACAGGACAGAGGTCTTGACTTTTTAGCGTTCGCTGTGTGCCTTGCTGGGACTCGGAGGCCGAGCCCAATTCCCCTTTGAGCGATTACACTCCGCTCACCTCCAGGCCTCCTGCTGCCCCAGCTGCTCTATTTACTGCCGCTTCCTGCCATTGAAGGTTCTGTGTCTTCTTTTCTGTTTAAACAAATGCTGTGTTTCACCTGCCAGAGCTCCATCCTGGGATGAAGGAGCTCGGACATCTGACACCAGGGCTATCACTCTTAGGATCCAGGGCCCTGGTTTATTTTGTTATGCAATCTGAATGAGCTATTAATACTTCATGTTTACACATGTCTTTTCTGCCTTTCTCTGTTGTTTTCCTTTAAACCTGGGAAAAGGCGATTGGGAGGTTATGTAAGCATTGTTTGCGTGCTAATGTGCAAATATGTTTGGCAACTTTGGTCTCAAAACTCTATTCTTTGTACTAAAGAACATCGTCTCTCTCCGGCACATCATCAGGATTATAAGATGTTGACAGCAAACTCACTTTTCACATATATTTCCAAACATGCTTGGCAGAAAAAGGTAAAAATTAGTCTTCATGTGCTGTATATTAAAAATAGGAGCATGAAGATGAAATAATTTTAAGTAAGTCCTTTACTGGATATTTAGTGAATTCCTATATGCAACCCCTACATGGGATTTATCTTTAAGATAGTTTTACCCCTCACTTTAGCTCTAAGACACTGAGAGGCACAAGGATAACTGCGAATTCAAGGCCAGCCTGGGCTACAAAGTGAGTTCAAGGCCAACCTGAACTGTGTAGTGAAACTCTGTCTCAAACAGGCAAAAAGAAAAAAAGATTATGCAGTCAGCCAAGATGCACAGCCTAAACTCGGACCCAAGTGGCAGCCAGGGTGCAGGGGAGTAATTTCTTCTGTTAACTCAAAGGAGCAAGTGTGGGACAACACAGGGACAGAAGTAACTTAGAAGCTGCAGAAGTAATGATGTCATGACTTTCTCACACCCCAGCTGGCTTGCAGGGCCCCTCTCCCCCAGTCAGAAAGACGTCCACACACTGTGATCTCCACACGTGGGTTAGTATGCCAGTATATTCTGGTCAGATGCTCACACTCACCTGACTGTTGTTGGCTCCCTGGACTACTTCACCTCCTCCACCCGCAGGTAACACTCCTGAGAGGTGGGCAGTCCCTGAGTTCATATCCTGTTCCTTCCCTGCTCCTTTTGATGAGCCTGGAATGAGTGACTGTTCTAGAAGATAGGAAGCAGAGCTTCTTGTTTCCTTGGTCTTCCCTGTAGTTCTAGCTAGACATTCCAAAAAAGATCTACCGAATTCGTTTCTGCAAATCCCAGGTCATAAGCTACCTCCCCTCTCTCCCAGTGCTTAACTGATCGTATGAATACATTCCACGCTTCAGAACTTGATCTTCTGGAGACAAAATACTGATCTAGCTGTCAACAATGAGCTGGAGCTTCAGTGTATTGCGCTGTGAAGTGTGGGGTCCAAGTTTTGGGCTTTTAGGCTGTGCATAGTAGGAGCAGGGAGCAGAGACAGATAAACAATAGGCCTTGAAGGTTACTGCACTTCAGTATCAGCAAGGTAACAGCACCAGGCAAGAAAGGCCACAGAGGATGTTAGTGCCACTTGGAGGGGCTTCTACAGTGACAATCTGGGACACAGCCGTTTAACATTTCCATCTCTTCCAGTCACATGTAAAGTCCCAGGCCAAGGCCCCCACATTCCTGTACCCTCCACAATACAACAAAAACAGATGTTAGGAAGCTGCACTTTGGAACGAAGACGGGCTCTTTCCTCATGGAGATTATTTTCTTCTGCTTCTCTTTGCACAGAGGGAAGGACAAAAGCAAACCACAACATTCATCAAGATATTGCCTAAAAGGGCAAAATAACAAATCCCCCACTGGAAAGCCTCTGCACAAAGACGTCACGGTGTCTTTGACAGCAGCAACCATTTGGGGAGCATTAAGTTTACTGGGGCCCAAAATGCTTCACACCTTCCCCCCCCCCCCCCCGATTCCGATCTATCCGTGATTTAAGGATAAATCAACTTGTGGCAGCACTTGCTACATTCATTAGCAAAGTGTTTTCCAGCCGAATGGAAAGCAGTAATGTGTTCCTTTTTTTTCCACAGCAATGTTAATTATACGCTCTAAAGGGAAGCCAGGTTGCTTTGTTTTCAACGCATTTAGCTAAATCACTTTAAACCAACTTAGTCAATCAAAGGTGCACAATACATTTTCTCCTATGGCAATGAAACACTTCCTGTCGCCCTAACCAGAATGGGACAGCAAGTCGCCAGGGTAAATAAGGCTGAGAAAGGAACAGCAGATAATTAAAGTGCTTTAGACTACTCACCAATGGATTTTGGTAGCTCAATTGAAATGTTCAGAATAAATCATGTGTTAGAATTGTCTTCTAAAGTAAGAGCTGAGAGCTTATTGATTAATAATTATTTGTACTAACAGACTCCACTAAGGCAATATCATCAATTACCTTAAAAATTGGCTCAGATCAATCACAATGGAATCAGCTGAGTTTGAAGATTCATTGTCTTTTATTTAGTGTCTTAAAAGAGAGCAACAAAGAAGAAAAGCTCTAGGGTGGAGTCTTAGGCAAGCCCTGCCAGTCTGTTTAGAATGATTTGAGATGACTTCAGAATATCCTACTGACCTAGACCTTTTAATGGGTAATGAGTCTCCTGCTCTTCCACAGCCTCGGAGGTCTTCACAGTAAACACATGTTTTCTATATATGATACAAGATAATGCATAGAATCCAAGAGAGAGACTGCTGATGATAAATACATGGGCCAGGAACTAATGAACTGAGAGGCGCAAGTACATACGAGTCTCAGGCGTGTAGCCACATGCACGTATGCACCCAAGATTCATTTGCTGCGTACAGACATGAACACTCAGAAAATACTCATGAAATTGAAAGTGATGTCAGATAAAAATATTACCCCAAAAGTATTTGAGAATTTGGGAGATGGGGGTCGGGTATTTAGCTCAGTGGTGTAAGTGCCTGCTTGGCAAACGCGAGGTCGTGAGTTTGATCCCCAGTACCATAAGAAAAAAAAAAAAAAGAATGCGGGAGTTAATCTTATACATTCAATTAGTAATGAAAAATTGGATTGGGGGTGGTGGTGATGTAGAGTTCAAATTGTCAAGCTCCCCAGGAGACCCTCTATGCTCCTGCCTCTCTGTGGTCTCTCTCCGGTGCAAACCTGACCAGGCCACTCCTCCCCACATACTCTACAACCTGGCATGAGGGCTTCTGCATCACTGTCCAGTCCATCCCCAAGGTGCTCAAAATGTGGTCTGTGGATTCCTGGGGATCAGCACCATCCGTTCTGAGGGTTTGTAAGGCCCAGAATATTTTATAACAGTCCTCAGTATCATTTGCCTTCTTCCTTTCAATCCATACTTGCACTGATGCAGCTGGCTATGGGGTGGCCCCAGACAATACTGCTTTCACCTCCTCCTGCATCTAGAGGAACGTCAAGCCAGTCGCACATAGATGTGTTCCAGATGAAGCAGTCAGCATTAATTTTCATAAATCTGAACCCTGAGAAAACACCTTCTCGTGTCTGTTCTGAAAAGGCAAGAGCCTGTTTCTGCCCTAGACCCCCAGAGGCTGAACTAGCTGCTCTGCCACAGAACACTGATCTTCCTGAAGGCCAGCTGGTAAAGTCTGTTCACCTTTGGGCACTCAAAAGGCATTTTCTTGAATACGGACAGAATGACCCTGTCCTTCTACGGAAAACTATTCCTAGTATTTTTTTGTGGATGACAAATTTTTGCTTTTGAATGCAAATTAGAACTCTAGTTTATCTACCCCCATGAGTTTCATAGCTTCTTCACTGCTCAAAGGTTTGTTATTTGTTCTTATCATAATAGAACACATCTCTGATGAAAGACTCAGAGAGCCCACACCTTACAAGTGACCAGCTGTGGTAAACTACATCATGCAAAGGCAAAACAGCTGCCCAAGGTGAAGAGCGAGCATTCAATGGCTGAACAATCAGCATCACTGTAGTTTGGGTAAGTGGTCCCAAAGGCTTGGTTTGCAGGGTGGCTCTACTGGTAGCTGGCAGAAGCCTTTAGAAAGCCTAAGGGGAGGTCCTTAGGTCACCAGTTGTGTGCCTCCAAATGGGACTGTGGGACCCCAGCCCCTCACACCTTTTCCTTTTGATCTGCAGCTCAGGGTATAAGTGTTTTACTCTGCCATGCTACCTCTCCACTGCCCCAAAGCAGCCAGGCCAATTGATCCCAGCATGGAACCTCTGACACTGTGAGGCAAAATCACCTTTTTTCTTCATAGATTCATCACTGCAGAAATTTTGTTACAGTGATGAAGAGCTAATAAAAGTATAAAAAGTTTATCCTTAAGGCTTCAAATTTCTCCTTACAGTAGCAGAATGTCAGAAACCGCCATTTGAAGAGTGTAAAAACAATTCCACAGGTAGGGCACACAGTGTGTTCATGGTCTTTAGACAAAGTAACACAGATAACCAGACTGAATTGAGAAGTAGATAGGAGAACGTGGCTATCTTCTCTTAAAAGACAAGAAGATTTACAAAAATGTAAAACAATATTATCCTCCCTCAAAATTTTATTCAGAAAGTTATTTGTATAAAAATACCATTGATTGTACCATACAAATTTAGTATTGCTGGTTTTGAAGAAACAAATTTTAAACGTCTTAATATAATTTCGAATATGGTAAATATCCATAGGTATTTACTCAAGTTATAGCTCTTTCAGATCCTCAGTAATGTTGAAGAGTGTATAGAGACCTTGGGACCAGGATGCTTTGAGGAAAGGCCCCAGCCAAACCCTGGCACCTTCTCACCCAGCAGCATCTCTGCCCTCAGGAGCTCAGGGCCTCGCAGGAACCCTGGCATCCCACATGACGAATGCTGCAACCAGAGATCTGGAATGCAACACAAGAGTGAGTGATGAATTCAGCTCAGATGGTGACAGAAGGAAAAACTACTTGGAGTGAGATAAGTAGGAATCTTCTAGGCAGAAGAAGAGGACAGTGGTAGGAGGTAGAATATGCATAATAAGAGAAATGGCTTGAAATCCTCATCTTGCAAGTCCCATACTTTAGGCCAAGCACAGAATATAGAGGGGAAGACAGTGAGATGACTGGGCCCAGATCATCTGAGACATAAATGAATAACGGGCTTCTGAAAGCCTTATCAGGAATGTGATACAAGATCAGTGTTTTTAAAAAAGCTATTGCCATACACTTAGGTGAGAAATAAAGAGGCCCACCCGATGGTACTGGCAGTTTGGAAGAAGTAGAAGAACCAGTCTGAAGGAAAATTATCAAGGAGAATTTGGGATACCGTTGGCTATAGGAGCTCCAAGAAAAAGATGCCAGGTGGGCAGTGAGAAGCAGGTTATGCTATAAACACAGCACTCACTGCACCAACCCATCCTTGGTTGACAGGAAGACACAGAAAGTATCAGGGAATTAGGAGAGGAAAAGGGCTTCTACAGCACGGGGCCCAAGTTCCAAATAAGAAATTGTGATCCTCCCAGTCAAAACTCAATAGACTTGGAGATTTGCAAACAGACATGTGCAGTCAGAAGATTATATATATATAGTTATATATATATATAGTTGGGGGGGTACTGAAGATCAAACCTAGGGCCTCCTGTATGGTAGGCAGATGCTCTACCACTGAGGTACATCTTCAGCCCCAGGAAGATTATTTTGAATTGAATTCATGATGCTGGTACATGCTTCAGTCTCAGGAATGTAGGGTAGGATGGGGACCACGATCAGAGGGAGGGGAGGGCAAAAGAAGACCAGCACCATTCAGAAAGCTCTCTGGGCCCCGCTGAAGAGAGCAGACCAAACCCTCACAGTTGCAGAGGCACCTAGTCAGCATCACTTCCCAGTTCCCCATCAGGCACAGGCAGATGAAGAAACTCAAGTCTAAGAGTGAGTTGTGTGTGTTCCACATTATCCAAACTGTGTCATAACAAGGAACTATCCTTAACTTCAGAAGTCTAGGAATAGACACCATGCCCTAAAACATGAGCTCCACTGAAATCAGAAGGACATACAAACTGGTAGAAAGCAAAAAATCTCTCAACAGTTGAATCTGGACCTACCTGCAGAATCACAGCAGTTTCCCATCAACAGAGGAACACATAAAGAAAATGAGGTGTAGATAACAGACAGAGACGAATCCAGTTATAAAGAATAACAGAGTCATGCTGTGGCAAGATGAAGAGACTTGGAGGACACAATGTTAAATGAATTAAGTCAGACACAGAAGACAAATACTATCTATTCTCTCTTGTACGTGAAAGCTAAATAATAGGAATTTTTAAGTGAATTTAAAAGTAAAACACAAAGATCAGAGACTGGGAAGCATATGGCAAGGAGTAGGAAAAGAATGCTTGTATTGATCAGTGCACACTATAAGCACTTAGGGAAATATTACGATGTATCTTATTAATATGCATAATAATTTTTTTAAAAACCTACCCTCTCCATCAAGCTTTTTGGAAATTAGCATAAACCATCTTCCTGCTGTTGTTTCTGTCTGTCCTTCAGGTTGCTATGTCCTAGGCAGAATCAGTACCAATCTCAACCCAGTACCTTCTCAACACAGTAGTTCAATTATTTTCCCGCAATATTTTCCTTGTTGCTTTCTGCTGTGCAGAAAATTCCTCCATCTGCTTAAACTATAGCCTTCTCCACAGGTATTGGGAATTGGGAATGAAACTCAGGACCTTGTGCTCGCCAGGTAGGTGCTGAACCACTGAGCTGTATCCCCAGCCCTAACCTACAGCCTTCTCACTGAACTCCAATTCCTCTCTTCTGCTCTCCCTGGCAGACCAGGAAGATGAGTGACATGACCCAGCGGAGCAAAGGCAGTGTCCTCCTGGATAGAGCAGGGAGGTGGGGATTGTGGGTGACACAGGCTGCCACTCTTCTCGTCTTGCCCACAGAATCTTCTTTGGATCTTAGGGAAAGTAGGGCATTGCCACCATATCTCTGGGCTTCCCAAAATACACAAAGTGACTGTGAATGGGACAGAAACTGTGATTCCCTCCACCCACCTAGCCTCACTCTCAAATGATCATGCCAGCCTCCCTAGCCGGCTGTGGAGGTAAAGTCATTAAAAGGAGACTGTATTTTTATGGCATTCTAAGTCTCAGTTTCAACCCAGTTTTAAGGTTTAACTGAGCCAGCAAAAAGCCACTAAAACTGATTTTTGAAGGAAATGGGAACATTACTAAGGACACGTCTTCCCTGAATTATACAAAAACCTTCTGAATTAAACAAGTAATTCTTTCCACTGAAGTATCTAATTTGAATTTAAACATTTCTTTACATGCTACCTTAATTAGATGCACGTTTCTCTCAGCATCTTAATTTTATGCATTTTACACTTCTAAGCAGCTTGCTAGTGAGTATTGCTTATTTGCATTCATTTGCATACAATTTGCAAGAAATGTTGAAAAACCTAGAAAGGGGGAGATTGTAAATTCATGGATTCTTCCCTAAATAAAAATGTCAATTCTATGAGGAAACAAACAGTGCATTTTTTTTTCTTGCTTACCTACAGTACTTTCAAGATGACTTTTAATACTTGTATACACAAACAGATTCATTTAATGAATACTGGAACAGGAAGATTTTCCTGTGCAAGTTAATAATGAGGATGAAAAAGGCCCCAAAATTCTAACTGCTTTCTTAATAATAAGATGAAACTTTCTCAAGCAGATGATGTCTCCCAAAAAATCTTATTTGAAAAATGCATCTTCTCATACAATAAGAACATATTTGATCAATTCTTCTCTAAAGATTCATTCAATTTAAAACCTATTTCTTTTGGTGATGGGGAGTTTATTCTGTATGACTTTCACTCCAGTTAATTGGATTTTCTCCACATCCCTCTCTTCTCTTGAGCTTGAATTTTTATTCACAATAATCATGGCCCACCCTTACAAGAGCTCAAAGTGAAGCAGGAAGACTAGTCTGGGCCACTTTTTATGTGAGAAAATGCACTCAGCTATTTTTCAGAGATGCAAGCCATTGATACTTCCCTGGGTTTCAATGCTCTGTATTTTTATGAACATCACAAAATTCAGGGTGCTCCTCCCTTGTGACCTTGGCCTGGTCTTAGAGAAGGCTCTGAGAATAGATTCCCTGCTACAGCTTTGTCAGAAAGGATTGCAGAGGGAGCAGAATGGTATAAAACACTTAAAATACGAGTGCTTTTGACATTAAAATTTTATCTAATTCCATTGGAACATGACAGGGAGCTCCCTCCCACAAGTTTCATAAACAACACCGCACCCCCAAAAAGCCTCTCGCCTCTGCACACCGAAAGCCATTTTCAGTTACTGCTCTGAGCCTCATGGAAGAAAGCTGCTTGTCCAAAATAGAAATACTAAGCAAAATTTGATTTGGCATTCTTCTAGCAGCATAGTAACACTATCTGGTGGACAGAGTTTATCCCTGAAAAAGAGATGAAGAGCCACACAAGGAAGCTGCCTGTCCAGGCAGGGCGGTGGCACCCTGCTGGAGGAAGTGCCAGACACAGCGGGGTGGGGGGTGGGGGGTGGGGTTGGGGCTGCTGCCTGTGTGGGCCATGGGGGTCACATGCATCCCCATGCTCCATGCTCCATCCTCCTGATGGGAAACCAAGATTCCCCCGTAAACACAAAAACAGATGCTACACTGGAGATGATCTGTCTAAAGTAAACAGATCAGAGACCTCAAACATCGACTCTGGTTTCTGGAAATCAACTAGAACCTGAATTTCCTCACATAATTCAAGAAATCACTATGACTATCTTGTGATACGCTCAATAATTTTTAAAGTTTTTAATCATATAAAAAATACTTTGCTCCACTGTCCAGGCAGTCTTAGGTAGATGATGGAGGGATGGAGTGTAGATTGAAGATGAAACACATTTAAATTATTACCTGTCATCCCACAAGGAGAGCAACAAGATCCTGGGCAGGGGGCGGGGGGGAGCAAATATCACTTTTTATCTAAATACTTAAGAACTGCCTGGGATATAACTCAGTGGTAAAGCTCTTGCCTAGCATACACAAGGTCCTGGGTTTCATCCCCAATACCACAAAAATTAACCAATTAAAGATCAAGACCATATCTTATTAAATACTTCTTTTTATTTCAATTTTTTTTTTTTTTTTTTTTTGTGGTACCAGGGATCGAACTCAGGATCTTGCGCTTGCCAGGCAGGTGCTTATGCCACTGACCTACATCCCCAGCCCCTATTAAATATTTCTAAGGAAACTTACTGGCTATCACTATAAACTTACTTTCCACAAAAGATATAATTATATATATTAGACAAAGTAAAAGGGGCTAGGGATTTAGCTCAGTGGCTCAAACACTTGCCTGGAAAGAAAGAGGTTGTGAGTTCAATCCCCAGTACCACCCCCCAAAAAAACAAAGTACAATTTGGTGAACTAATCTATTAATTAAAATTTCATCATATGCTTATTGATCGAACAGATTGATTACATTTGGCCTAACAGAATAATCTTCAGTCCTGATTTGGTGCCATCCTAAATTGTCTGCAAATATCTCAAGACGTACCAAAGCAAAGTCTCTATGTGATGTTAACAAAAGAAACAAATTGCTTTACTTCATAAACAAATATGTCAAACAATGTCTCTTAAGGAAAAGCATCATCTAACAATTTATCTTAATTAAAGAGAAAGTTTATGTTATTATCTGTTTCTTTTTGTAAGAATTTTTTTGTTTATGTCTTGTACTGAGTAACTACAAAAAGCAATATATGGTGTAATAACTATTGCTACTCTCTTATTATGTGGGTATCAAAATGTTTTACTTTTTCAAAAAATAAAAAGGAAAAGCTAATGCATCACCCCAAAAAGGAAAAGCAAAATTCATAATTAATCAAGCAGAATAAGCTGCAAAAAAACTTAAATTCACCCCAAATTTTCACTTTCTTCTTTAAATTTTTACTTTATTGAATACTAAGTTTAGGATAAGCTTAATTTTTGGACTTGAATGAGAACCAGGTCCTTTGCACTGACAGTGGGTGCTCTTTACCACACTGGTCAATGGGGTCTGCTCTTTTCTCTGTTGATCAAGCATGAGATGGCATGAAGAACTGGTATTTCTGTAACTATAACGTGTAACATGCACATTCACGGAATACCAGCTATGAACACACATGCACGCACACACACAAGGGTGGAGAAGCCAGTAATCACCCAGCACGCAGCCACCTGAGGTGCTTGTCAGAGTAAAGTCCTTTAAGACAGACATGCTCAATAAAAACAAAAACAAGCCTTTATAGGGCTTGTCGTATTGACCGATTTAGACAGTAAACCATTCTCAAGAAACTAGTTCCAGCTCAGGAGACAAGATATGTTTACATCATTAAGAATCCAAGAATGTTACATGAAAAATGACAAGGGACAAGTAGTGGGGGACATTTAAATGGATGTGGTCATGTGGAGGGCACAAATATGCCAAACCAAATCTTAGGCAGAAGTATGTGCCATCATCAAAGAGAACAGGACAGGCTCAGTGTCCCACACAAACATACACTTGTGTCACCTCAAACCAGAAAACCTGGTCACTCACTAGCGATGACAACTCAGACAAGCTCACTAACCACCACTCCAAAGCTCGACTTCCTGGTAGGTTAAGTGTGGCTGATGGTAGAAACCCCCTTCAGAGTTGCTATGAAGTGCAGTGTGCAAACAACACACGTAAGTCGCGTGCATGAAATGTGTATCCAAGAAATATTAGCTGTAATAGAACTGATTTACATTAAAATTACCTCACCCTCTCTTAGCCCAATTATTCATACTTATGTCACTTAATTCTTTCTCATAATGACTCTTCCTATCCCCTTAATCAGTTTTGTTGCTGGCCTGGGAGGCCCTTTGCCTACAGCTTTCTAGAAATAAGTGACCCAGACAGAGTTCAAAGCATTTCCATGCTCTGTGGGGCTATGAAGCACACAATGACGACATCGTCACTTTGTGACATAATACCTTTAAATAGAGAGCACTGGGATGTGCTGCTCCAAGACCATCAAATCTAATCAAAGGGCACCATCACTTGAAAGTCGCTTTATTTTTTCTAATCATCTTTATCCTTAATATTTTGGAATCTCCTTCTGCCATTCTCTGGTTCTTGTGTTGGTGGCAATTTTTGATACAACCCAGGATGGCCCCGCTTCCTAACTTAAACTGAACAAGGCTTGAAATAAACAGGTTCCTCAGGGAAATTCAGAAAATCTACTATTTCTGAAAATAAATAGCATTTTTAAAATTACACTTGACCCGTGCAGTAATTTTGGGTTACAGATATTTTTGCATTCTTTCAGCTGATTACTAATGAAGAGGAAGCCCACACCCAACACCACCTGTAGCTGGGGGACATCCTGAGGTGCCTCCCAAAGCTCATTCATTTGTAATTCATGTTATTATGACCTATGAGCTTTGTTGGCCCGCTTTGTGGAATTGCTGGATATGTCTGGAGGCAAGTGGGCATAATAAATTATCTGTTTCACATCTGATCAGTAGATAAACAAATATTCAGACTGAAACCAAGTTAATTTCAAGCATGTAATACCTTGAAACATGTTCTGTTCTTAATGTGTGTGTGTGTATATATATATATATATATATATATATATATGTAAATATTCTCAACAATGAAGAAAAGGAAGTAAACTAAGTGCCCAACTGACGCATGAATTAAGAAAATGTGGGATACATGAACTGTAGAATATTATTCAGCCATACAAAGAATAAAAAATCCTGTCATTTTCAATAACACGGATGAGAGTGGGAATCATTATGCTGAGTGAAATAAGCCAGGCATGAAAAGACAAGGACCACATGATTACCACTCATGTGTGCAATCTAAAAAAGAGGATCTCAAAAGTAATTCGGGGTGGAATGGTGGTTACCAGAGGCAGGTAAAACTGGAGGGGAATGGTAGGAGGGGATGGACAAAGGTTGCTCAATGGGTACTAAGTCAGAGGAATAAATTCTGGTGTGTTACCGTGCAGCAGAGTGACAACAGAAGATAAAACACTGTCTGTTTCAAAAATGGAAGGGATTCTGAATGTTTTCACTATAAAAATGATAAATGGGAGACAGATATGTTAGCTGATTTTATGCAGTGTATACATGTACCAAATTGTCAGAGTAGCCCATTCCTGTTTAGTTTTTTAAGTCTGTGCGTGTGGGTTCACGTACATGTCCACACATACAGTTAACTCATAACCGATCACCACAGTGACCAAATACCATCTATTCTTAGGAAAAATACTTGTTTTTCAGGATTCAGTTGGCTTCTGAGTGTTCACAGATGGTCTTAATGTTTTAATTACTTAGTTTGGGGGGCTGATTGGACCAGCCCTGAAATTAAACCTTCAGTCTCCTTGTTTCCATCTCATAAGTTCTCAATTCAGACTCAACTTTGAAGACTACTGTTTTCACTCAAGAAACAACAGCAACAACAACAACAACGACAACAGACTACTTGCCGGTTCAAATCACAAAAACCTCCGAAAAAAGCAGCCTTTCAGTTTCCAGCACATCAAACCTTCCAAACCTTTGACAATGTAAACACCATTACTTCTCATTTAATTACTTTGGAACATAAAAATGGCTCTAGCTCTTCTTTCTTGCAAAGAGTAGGTGTATATGGAGTATACCAGCAAATTCAGACCTCCAGGTAACCTGAAAGTACCTTTTCAAAGCAAAAGTTACAGTCATTGCTAAAACTTTCTGCTATATTTTGCCAGACAATCTTAGCTCCTGCTATAGCATGCGTATCTACTATTATTTAATGAGAAGCATAAAGGTGAGGAGAGTTTTGGGTCCTGGCCTTCGCAATGCAGCTCCTAACATAATAATGATACCCATAGTTTCCCAGAAGAGGTGTAGAAATTAAAACTGTGGTGATGTTGGTGGGAAACCTATGAAAAACCAAACGCATAATTTCTAGCCAATTTTAAAATCACTTTTTTTTTAGTTTTAAGGAACTGTATTAAATTTAGGTAACACAGCTACTTAAAAAGAAAGTGAAAAACATGCATAATCATGACAACTATGATTTTCATATTTTTGTCTTTTTTTTGCTGTCAAGAAAACATTCAATTAGTGACTCAGTAAAAGATTTGCCATATTTCAGTAAGCTCCACCTGGGTACCAATTTTAACTCAAATTAATTAAAAACCAAGAAGAATGCTACTTGAAATCACCGTGTGGCACATGTGCTTATGTATAAGGAGATGCCTGGAAGGGTCCATCCACAGTGATGGTGAACGCTTTAGAGCTTTCAGTGATATACAGCCCTCTGTAGCACATGTGCGAAGAAGGATGTCATGGGATGTGGGGTGAATTTTCTTTTTCTCTGTGGTCTTCTGCAGGGTAGAATTTTTAAAATGAGCACTATTCTTTCTCTTATTTAAAAGTTAAAATTTTTCAACTTTGGCAGAAAATTGTTACTGGCTGTCATTTTGTTTTACAACATGAACTGAACCACCAATGCACTTTGATGACCTTCCACAGACTGTCAGAAACAATGACTCCCCTGAAAAGATGTCATAAAATAGGCAAGAACAGAGGAACAGTCGAAACGATTTAAACCCAGATCTTGCATTTGTTCAGGACAATGATATGGTAGCTAATCACTGCTGCACGGGTGCTAGGGTCCACCATAGATGGAATTTTTAAAGGAAGAGCAGCCCTGAGCCGGAGGAGCCCAGAGAGCCCGCACCGGGAGCTGAAGAGGATCCTCTCAGAAGCATTGGCATGAGGACCAAGGACCCCCCCCCCCCAACAGCGGCTGGTTGGCACAGGCAGGACTCAGAATTCACCAGGTCATGGTATCATGCAAGTGATCAGGGAACTTTGCTCTGCACTACAGCCACTGGCAGCGCTTCCAGTCTGAGTTACCCGGAGCAGAGCAGCCTCCTTGTCAGGGAATGTGAATAAAAGCATG
Source organism: Hydrochoerus hydrochaeris (assembly GCA_004027455.1). Lineage (NCBI taxonomy): Eukaryota > Metazoa > Chordata > Mammalia > Rodentia > Hydrochaeridae > Hydrochoerus > Hydrochoerus hydrochaeris. The sequence continues at coordinate 90,971 of PVLA01002799.1, forward strand.
AACAGAACAAGGAAAACAGCATTAGACATCCACTCCCTACCAGATGAACAGTAAAAGCAGTTCTATTTAAGTAATTTTCTTTTCTTCTTCTTCTTTCTTTTTCCATAATCTCTTTTTCTTCACTACTAGAGATTGAAACCAGACCTTGTACATACTAAATAAGTACTTTACCACTGAGTTTTAGTTGTAGTAATTTTTCTTCTGATTTTCTCCTAGGTTCTTTGTAACAAACAATTGTTCCAGTGTTAGAACCAAGTACTCAGCCTGATAAAAAGCAGAATACCATGTTCATGAAAAATGGTTAAATGACTCTAGGACACTGTGTTGCTATCCTAAATTTGATCAAGTCAAATAAATCACCTAGACTTCTACAAGTGAGATTGGTAAGTGAAATGCAATCAAATGAGGTGGATTTTTACAAGCGATCTTTGAGAGCTACAATCATGTGGGTCACTGTTACAAATAATGGTCCCTGTGATAACTGATCATTGCTAAATAGTTTTTACATTCATTATCTTTTAATGTGGAAAACACACTCATGAGATAGGCAGAGGATGATTCTTTCACAGAAGACTAATCTAATGTCACTCAGTGAGAAGCAAGAAGAGAAAGACCCTGAGAGGGTTGGCACCCAACATCTCTTAAGCAACCACAGAGAAAGGAAATCTTAAATTTCCTGATACAATTACCTTATTTTAATGATGGGTAATACTGTGGCTGCTGCCCAGTGGAAATTCTGCCAAAGACTAGAGGTGACAAACCCTCAGGCAAGGCAAGAAAGGCAAGTCAAGAACCCACTGTTGGCAGCAGATGGGGTCCCCTTGCCTAGTTGCCTCCTCCCTAGCTGAGGAGCCTGTGTGGGGTGGAAAAGAGCACTGTTTGCAGTCCTACTTGTTAATGTCCATCCCACGGCCTATTTCCTGACAGCACAGGTCCAGCAAATGCACAACAAAGCACAGGGCAGGCCAGGGACACAGGGTAATGACAGTCAGGAAAAGGATCAGAGCCCAGACACTGGGCCACCAGCCCTATATACACTGGAGCACCGTAGTGAGAGGCAGGGCTGCCACAGAACAGTCAGCTTTTCAGAGACCTCTCCATGCATAGGCCAGTAGGAGCCTTGATCAGCTCACCAGGAGGTGGACATCAACAAATTCACTAGCCAAGTCATGGAAAGTCCTGGCCACTGCTGCCTTTTTTCCTCTGCAGTTGTGAAGGCCTTGTGAGGGCCCGTGTGGGTGCACACGTGTGTGCCTTGTGTATGTACATACCTGGACAGGTGTGTGCCATACGTGTGCTGGCCTGTAAGTACGTGCCTGTCCATGCATGTCTATGTATGCATAACGGAGCAGACGTGCCTACATGTGTGCTCACGACAGGCAGATCCGCCATGTTATCCGTGTGCTTTCAGATATGAGGCAGTTCTTGGCAGGGAAAGGCATGGACCTAAGACAAGACTAGGTTCTAGTCCCTTTCTGTTGCCATGCACTGAGCGGCTAGAGTAGTCTTTAATGTGTCACCTGTTGGAGAAGGACACGGTCACCTATTTGGGGGGTCTCTAGGAATGACCACAAGGTGAGTCAGATGCTGCCCTCAATGAGGGCTGTTCCCTAATGCTACTACTGCCAAAAGCCGCTTCTCAGGAGGTCCTGACACATCATTTCATTGCCACTGTGAGAACCTCCTTGAGAAAAAAAGATATTCTCTCATTATTTATAAACAATATTTATAAACATTATTTATAACACAGGCAGATCCATATCTCAGCATAAATAAAAGTTTGTCTAAATAAATTATTCAAAAACCAAGGAGAAATACACTTATAAATTAGAAGCAAAATAAAAAGTCACCTCTACAAAGAGACCTGGGATGTTCTTCCGAGAGTTCATCTTTTCAGAGTGCTGACAGTAACACTTTTATAAGGAGAGACGTGTTTCAAATTTTTAGTTTCGAATTAACATACAATGAAATTGACTTCCCGCAGTACACAGTTGTGCATGTTTAAATTCATACTTCTGAACAACAAGAAAGCAACTCTATTGTATATTAAATGATCAAATGATTCTTCACCTATCAAGAGATTTACGTAGCCACTCGGCATTAAGACACACAGCTTCCATCACACTGAAAAGCCAAAGGGCAGAAGCATAGTTCTGTCTTGCACTGTCACCAGACCCTTCTGCTGATCGCTGTGCTGGGGTGCTAGGCAGACAACACTGAGTGACAAGATGACCCCCGCCCCCGCTTCTGCTGCTCTTGGAACATCAGAGAGTTTCCAAAATAGCTGAAAGACTTTTCAATCATAGTCACCTTTTTACAGATGACAAATATGATGAAAGAGCCCACTGTGACTGCAAGCTACTCACTGAAGAAAGCATCACTTCTAACCCAAATGTCCATTGTTTAAATAACAGAATAGAGATACAGAGCTGAAGGAGTTTATTACCGAGAGGAACCAGAGGCAGGGTGAATGACAGAACTATTTATTCGCAATACTTAAAAACTCATAAAGCAAACTTTTATTATAAATCTTGTGTTTATATATTATGGCATTAGTTATAGGCATCAATATAACCAAATTACATTGTAGAATCTATTCTTTGTAAGTTTATCTCCAAAATAAGAGAGGACAAAGTGGGTCTAAATACTGTATATACTTAAAATTCTACTTTCCTGGCAGGATTTGGGGCACAATCCACAAATCTATCTCCTTTACTGTGACATATGTGAAAGACAAGTGGCTTAGATCCAGGGGGAAAAAAAAGTAGTAAATACACTCAGTGACCACAGTCATCCAGAGCTGTCTGTAATTGAGATGCAGTGTGTAGCATTCTGAGCTTGAATCTGCCGAGATTCACATCTGAACGTGACCACATGGGCACAGCTATCTTGAGCTAACATGCCACTCCCCTCTGCCTAGTTTTGCTGTCAGCTGCAGTCCCAGTCTACCTGTCCCCAGTTTCTCCCTCTACCTTTGCCAAGAAAACGTGATGGTTTAATTCTGAAGATCATTTTCCAGCATGTCGGAGTGCAGGTATACCACAAAGAGAGTTCTGTGTCTATTTGCTTCTGCCAACAGAAAGGCAAAACACTCTGATTTATACACCAAGCAACTGAAGAATGAAAGCAAATGGATTAATAGCTCACACAGAGAAATTCTCACCACAGACACAGGTCAAGTGAGTTGTGCTCTTCTGAGGTTGGTAAAGCTCCCACCAACCCAACCCTCTGCATTTAATCTGCAAAGACTCCAATGCAAACAGCTCTCAACTACAGTCAGAGCAAAGATCTGCTTGAAATCCACATACTTGAGCTCTGCTGCTGTATCAGTCATGAACTCTACCACAACAGAAACTTGTCTTCAACTTATGAAATAGAGAAAACTGTTTTATTCACATGCAAGAAATGTTTTATAGATACCTGATCTACTTCAAAGGATAAGATGCCTCAAAGTTCCTTCACAGTATCATTAAGTCAACAGCAACTGGATTGTAAGGATATTCGTAAGTCAGAATTCTACCACTGGATTGGTGATTCGTGTTGACTAAGCCTAGATCTGATTAAGAAAATGAAAGATACATGGAAAGTTAAACATGACATTGATAGTGATGATAGTATTGATTTTAATAACATATTACCTTTTCATTGAAAGTTACAAGTAGCTCAGGATTAATTTTCAAATTACCTTTCTTGATGTGGATATCAGCCTGCCTCAGATTTTGAGTTTGTGCCATCTATTCTATGGCCTCCTATGCTGAGATATGTAACTTTTAAGTGGAACAATTGTTTATTTGGAAAACTTTGGATTTGCTTTTCTTAAATCTAATTACAAGCCCATTAATCTTTACAAGCATATTAAAGAACTCCAATAAAACTTTCAGTGACTCAAAGGAAAGGTAGTTTTAGAGAGTCAGCCATAATTAAGCAAAACAATTGTACCTGCATCATTACGGCAAATGTAAGGTATAATTTGAATCTGGAGACGACCATCAAAAAACTGGAAACCACCACACATTTCATCAACAGCAGCCTTGGGGAGCTAGTGAAATCAGTTAGGTGTGTTACACACTTAACAATGGAAAAAATCTTTGATTTTGTATTTCTCAACTAAGAGACAGCTGATACTGAAGTTACTGGAATTTTTAGGTGTGAATGAGCGGGAACTGAGATCTTTCACAGCTGTCTGTTGAACTTGCCTAATCTGACTAAATTTAGTTTGTTGCATCAATATCTGGGCTCAGTTTAAAAATATGCCTACACTTGCCTAAATTTTCTTAAAATGTGACACAGCCCAGAGATAATGAAGAAAAATGTCCTAATGCTTTAGAAAACAAATTTGTATTTGAATCCCTCTGTAGTGTTTTTCTTTAAATTATTTTTAAGAAAAATACTTTCTTAACTCTGTTCATGTTATCTGTTTTCAGAAGTATAACGGAGCTGCATCAGGAGGACTTTGGGGAGGACCACATGCGGAGGCCACAGAGGGGCTAGAGTTCTGAAGGATTCCAGACTCAAGAAGGCCTGTGAGAGACCAGGAAAGAGAAGAGGGCATAATGTACACTCAAGGTCAGGGCTGTGGTGCTCCAGGGGGAGGAGCAAATGTGAGAAGCAGAGACTGCCTGGGAGGGGTGAAGGACTCACCTCAACCTAGTACAGTGGTCCCACAGGCTGCCCACTTTTCTAACATCACCTTGGGTCTTGTAAAAGCAAAATCTCATGGGCTCTCTGGACTGTTTCTGGGTGGCTACATCAGCAGGCAGCACTGGAGGCATGAGCTCTAGATAGAGCTGCCCTGTCCCCTGTGGCTGGGTTTGAAGGGGAGGCAGCCTCTCTGCGGCAGGGGTGTGAGCGGGATGAACAGATATTAGAAAGCCCTTCTGCTAGTACAGAACTTGAGTCGGCCACATGCATTATTTTACAGATCCGGCACTGCAGGCCTTGAGGAGAGGAGGCAGTGGTGGTCCAGGAGGAGCAGCAGCCCTGTGGAGACCCTGCCAGGAGGGGTGAAGAGCAGCAGGCTGGCTGCTCCAGAGCCTCTGGCCCTTGGCTCCTCATGCCATGTCTTTAGCACACTGTGGAACTCGACCACAAGTCTCAGATGTCATGGGCTTTCGGGACAGAACTCCAGCCAGTTTAACCAACAAGTAGGACAAGGGTGGCATTTGCTGTGAGCAGGGCCCCTTTATGCTGTTCCCAAAGTGCGTCAGGCTCCTGCAGTGAGATCATCCTCCGGTGTGGTCAGAAGAAAGCAGTATTTTCCCCTTACTCCAAAGGGGCAGTGATGGACTTATGGTTCCCTCAGCAACAGGCACTGTTTGTCACCCTATGCCCAGCTTTCAGCCCCATCTATGTGGCCTGTGAGCCTGCAGTAGACCAGCCTGTGTACCTGGTGAGCAAGACCTCTCTGCCTACAGTGTAAACAGGAAACAATACCCAGCCGACATCAACAACTCACTCCTAAAATATATCTCCCCTTTCTTATGTACAGGGGTTCATGGTTGGCTAAGGTTCAGCTTCCTGATTATTGTCTACTCTGATTGTTTTGTAACTCTTGGGGGGAAGTATGGGAGTGAGGACAAAATCATTTTAAAATGGAGCCTAGCATCAGGTTTGTTAGCAGGCATTCCTCATACTGACTGTGGGACAGGAAAGGTCACTATCTCCACAACCTAATTTAATGTAAATAAGTTAGGATGGAAACCATGAAACAGATGGGGAGGGGTGTCCTAGTGAGAGTGCTTGTAGGGGTGAGGATAGAATAACTGCCCCATCCTCAGATGGAGGCCACAGGTCACCACAGGCTGGGACACCTTGGATCCAATTTCACTCACTTCAAAACAAAGCAAGTTACATAAATAAGTTAGAGTCAGTGAAGGGTTAAATGCATACAACTCCCTTTTCTTTTACCCAGATGCTTTTTCCCTTTTACAAATCCCTAAACACTCACTGGTGAAGAGGCACAGTAATGTTATGGGAACTCTCAACTGATATGTATCAGAGTAGTTTTACTTTAAATCTCTCAATCAGAACTTTACATAAAGATAACCAGTGTGATTCTCGTTTTTAAAGTGAAATAAAAGTGTCCTTCAGAATGGTCATTGATGCTTTATAGAAAATTTTTAAAGGGGTGGTTTTTAAAAAATGTATCCCTTGCCCTTTTTCAGAAAATAGAATTTCTTTTATGTTGAAGAGGCTGTTATCTAACTTTTTGTAAGAGAAAAAAAAGTAATGAGCTCTCTCTGGACAGTCTGCCTGGAATTTTCATCCAAAGAACACCTTTCCAATTCTTCAAAGCTTGAATATTCACTATGGTGTAAAACAATTGAAAGTAGTTTTGCTAATAAATGAGCAGCTTTTAGCTGTAAATCAGCAGAAGTGCATATTTAAGATGTAGCCCTGAACACATGATGTACTCTTTTTCTTCTATGCAACTTCTAAAATAAAAAAAAAATCACTTTCTGTCATGGATACAAGTCAAACCAGGAATAATGAGCTATTCTTTAAAGTGCAAATAATAGCATTCATTAAAGAAGAAGTATTTTAGCGAAGAAAAGTAATTGACAATAAGGATGACGCATAAGATTGCCTGCAGGTGGCCAGAATGTGGGCGGCAGAACCCAATCACAGAGGCTTCGCCTGACTATTTATTCAGTTGTTCAGTATGAGAATAGCCATACGAGTGACTAGCACTACTAATGATATCCCTCTCTCCGTTTCCGCCATCACATCCTTACCAGAATCACAGGGAAGTGCCAGGCCTTTAAATATAATTTTAACAAGACTGTTTCTAAGATAGTGCAGCTCATGGCTGAGACACATCTATAGCCCATTGCTCCTTTTTTTTTTTTTTTTAAAAAAAAAAAGCTTTTTAAAAAGCAAAACAAGCTGGGCATGGTGGCACACACCTGTAATCCCAACACTGGGGAGGCTGAGGCAGCAGGATCGTTGCAAGTTCAAGGCCAGTCTGGGCTACAAAGTGAGGCCAAGGCCAGCCTGAACTATAGGGAGATTCTGTCTCAAGAAGACAAAAACAAAACAAATCAAAAAAAAAGCAAAACAGAAAAAAAGGATAGAAATGATACAGAATTTCAAAAAAGAAAAGAGGGAATTAATACTAGTTAATGTACTGCATATTGCTGCCTTTTCTCGGTGCTGACCATTGTCTTGAACCCTGTGCAGAAATGAGACCCAAGAGCAACTTAAAGACAATGGTCAGCACTGAGAAGAGGCAGCAAGAGGAGCGGGAATGTGTCACCCACGAAGCAGTGGCTCCTGGTTCTTCCTTGGGATAGCAGCTGAGCGGCCCAGTCACGGGCACTCCCTGGGATGCTTCACGATGGCTCCTTTAAATCACATTCATAAGACCCGAGGAGCTGGCAGGACACAGGATGCTCTGTACCTGTCAGGTGAGGAAGAGTCTCCCAGGTCCTTTCAGCCCTGGACAGTCACAGTTTGGGTGTCTCTTGGGAAATAATAAAGCATGTCCCCAGTTCTTTGGAAGAAAATGAATGCTTGAAATCTCTATAAAAATTACTAAAAAAAAGAGTACTTAATAGAACATCCCCAAGAATTTAAATATCTCAAGTTCTTTATATACAATATATAATTTTATATAGTTACATGTAATATATATTTATATTTATAATGTTATATATATTTATATATGTTATAAGTTTTTTATATATTCAAGAATATATAAAATTATATAGTACACACATTTTGGCTAGTGGGGAAAGTAATATTATTTGAGAATGACCTTTTAATATAAGCTAAATTGTCTTAATAGTTTAACCAAGAAAAAAAAAAGAGCAAATTTTAATCCAGCCGTTTTAAATTAGCTAAAAGGAAGAAAATGACTTCAGATTTTTCTTTCTACTTCAGTAAGCTAAGAATCCCTTATTCCTTTAAATTCCATTTCTTGGGTCAAAAGATGAACAACATATGAATGCACCAGTTGTTCTAATGAGAAATAAACCTGCATCTCACAGAAAACACTTTTTCATCAAAAGTCTAACCAAGTAGTTGGATTACTTGGTGATCAGGAACCTGAAGGATTTTATATTATTTAACTCCTCTTAATGCCACACAAGTAAGTGTTGTAGGATGATGGGGCGGGACCAGTGTGGAGACAGCCTCCATGCCACTGTCGGTGTCTCAGTGAGGAAACAAGGGGCTCCTCAGCGAGGCATTGCTGTGTCTTCCCTTTTGTGAGATAACGGACGTAAGATTAATGCCAAGTACAGTACTGAAGGGAGAGGGTGTTTGGGAACAAACATACTTTATCAAGAGGAAAAATGTTGCTCAATTCAGATTTCCTCGCTGGTAGCAAGCAAACTGAGCCAGAAAGACTAGTGTTCAGCCAGGCATGCTGGCACATGTCTGTGATGCCAGCACTTTGGGAGCAGAGGCAAGAGGACTGCAAGTTGAAGCCTAACCTGGGCAATCAGCAAGACCCTGTGCCAAAAAATAAAAACAGGCTGGGGCTGAAGCTCAGTGCAAAGGCCTTGGGTTTAGTCCCTAGTGAGATCGACACAGACACAGGGGTTTAAATCCTAGTTGACCATGTCCTACCTATGGGGTCTCAGCTGAATCACTTCCCTGCATATTCTGAGTACTGCAAGAGAGAAATATATAAGAAGTGCCCACTTCACAGCAATGCCATGAAAGCTCAGTCAGAAAATGCATGCGAATTCTTACAAGAGAAAGCACTTAATAAATGTTAGCTATTATTACCATTAACACTATTTTTAATCATAAAGTTGTGGTAATAAAATTGTATCAGCATAGTGATATTTATAGATAGAAATCTAAAAAGGTGCCCAGAATGATTATCATTCATGTAAAAAGTGTGATTACCAAAAGATCTTAGGTAGTGGGGATTAGGTTCGGCAAATTTCCAACACATTTTTCTAACATTAGTCACATATAGCAAGGGTGTAGTAAAATTTTTCAGAGTTTGCACCAAAGTGCAAATGTGTGCATGATACTGTCTCATGCAACATGTGGTGCATGGCAAGGACGAAGGCTTTCCCAACATACAGCACACAAACACATCTCACATACCTCCCTGGTTATCACAGTTACTGTGCACACAGCCCTGGGATGCGCATGTATGGCACACAGGCACACACGCTGTGGTGGTAGAGAGAAGACTTGGAAGAGTATGAGTAGTGCTGGGGTTTTCTTTCTTTCTTCTAGTGAGTCTGGCTGTGGCTTAATTCCTGGTGACGTTAGCATACATCAGAGCTGCTTTTCTACAATGAACTGTATGGCGCTGCCTGTGCACCTATGCTGGCAAGGTGTGTGAAGGACTGGTGGATTTGAAACCTTTCTTGCAGGGCACCACCCTCCCCCTAGAAGCCTGGTGGCCCTTGTAATCTGGAACATCTCTGCTACACCCCAGACAGGTGCCCAGTGGAAATAATTTATCACTTTCCCCAGTGACAGGATAGATATCAATTACCACAAACTTTCTACCTGGGAAGATGTCTTGATTGTGAAACAGGAGTGATTCCACCTCTGTGTCCCACTTGGGAGACATTCACCACATCACAACCATGGCCTAGACCAGTTTCTCAGGAAATGCACCGGTCCGGAAGGCCCACCTGACTTCTAAGATGACTGCATTCTGGAGAACGGTGGCTCATGTGGGAACGCAGACAAGTTCTTCCTGACTTGACTTTTAAACCAGCATGGTGGTAAGGGGTTTAGTAGCATACTCTGATGTGGCCCCCGGATACAGGAAGTAACAAGGTACCATTTTCCACCTGCTAATATAGGTGGTAATTAATGAACAGAGAAGAAAGGAAGATACATTTTTATGAGCTTAATCTAAGGACAGTAAATCACTGTTTATGTGTGGTATCCTGTTTACGTATCTTATTTCCTGCTTCACTGGATCGTCAAGAGAATTGAGAACAGATACCTTTGGCCTGTGGCTGGCACACTGTAAGCACAGATAAATGTCCATTCTCTTCCCTTGACCCTCAACTCTTGCATTTCTTCAAGGTTATTGTAATCACAACAGACCATGAGACCTGGAAACATGTCTAGGGTCTTAAGAACAGGAAGTAGCTGAATAAGGACTGGAGACCAATTCTTGTCCATGTGACCCCAACGCCCAAGCAGGCCCCTTTTCTCTCTGCCAAATCACCTTTTTCAGGGTATGTACTTCTTTAACACCACAGTCATGATGCAGGGAAATGACTGGCATTCAGAAACATCTAGAGACGGCAGGATAAAGGCAAGGGGGAAGGAAGCAAAGCTTTAGTGAACACTTGAGGTGGAGATGTCGGTCCCTTTCACCAAGCATCTCACCGGTCACTGGCATCTAGCATCTCGCCTTGATCACCCTAATGCTCTGTTTAGAGACACCGTACTTCTTCCACAAAAGAAAAGGTGACTTGTGAGCACCTCCAGTAAAATGTTACCCAGGAATCTAGATAGAAGGTGTAGCTCCGTTGTAGAGTACTTGCCTGGCACACACAAGGACCCAGGTTCAGTCCACAGCACCAGAAGAAAAACTGACAGTGCCCAAGATTTTCTCTTCTGTTCCCCTATCTTTAGTCCTGTGTTGTGCTTCTGTGTGTGTATTTCTGCTCATTCCTCCCACTCCTGTGTCTACTAAGCGTGTTCAAAACACCATTAAATTTATAATGTTCTCAGATATGTCACAGGAAAGGAAAGCAGCACTCCTAATTATTATTTCTCTCCCCACTCTCAGGCCTTTATTTCTATTTCCACAACCTTCCCCCAGTATATATTAAAAACAAAAATACATCCAATAAAATCATGTCTGAATTGGTGGCCCTGTATGTCGTATCTGAGTATGAGGATGTGTTACGCAGGTCACTCTTCTGGATCTCGTGTCTGTAACACGTCACTGGGCAGGTGTCTGTCTTCCACATTTGTCTAGCCTGATCCCTGATGGCAGTGTCTACTAGTCCAAGTGAACATCACTGTTTGCTTTTTGCTCCCACCTACCCTCCCCAGTTCTGTTTTCATCATTCAGAAGTCAGAATGGTCTGCCAGGCACTGACGCAGAGATGCGCAGAAAAGGGCTCCCCTTACTGAACACCTCCCAGCATGCCACTATAAAATGTTCAAAGTACAAGGCAGATGAGACCAACCCTGTGCCTTGTGTGTCCCGAGCCTGGAGGAGGAGGGAACAGTGAGCAGGGGGTGGGAGGCTCCAAGGCGGTGACAGGGCCAAGGACAGCTGGGGTACAGCGGACTATGAAATGTTAGGATATGGCCCTCCATCCGACAGTGGGCCTGGCCGAGTGGGGAGAGAAGGTCACTAAGAAAGGCCATCAGTGCATCCTGGTCAGAATCCTTCCTGTTGAGGAAGGTCTGGGAAAAAGAGACACCGGTAACTAAAAACTAGTAAGGACGCTCCTTCAAAAGTCCAGGAAAGCATGTCCCCACTTCACCAGCAGTTCCGCCATCCCTCTAGCCCAGAGGCCTGGCAGGTCCTCCTCCAGCACCTTCCCCAACTGTTCCACTCTCCCATCACTTCACGTCAGCCTACAACTTCACTGGCTTCTCTCTGTTCGTCCACTCCCTACCATGGGCCTGTACAGAACCCTCCCACGGCCTTCATCAGATGCAGCCAACCTTCATTCCATTCTCACATCTTCTCTCCTGCTCAAGGCTGGAAAACCTATGATCTAACCTGATTGAAGTCACTGATGAAACAAATGTTTACCTAGGAGTCTCAGTCTATGGCCTGGGTTTGGTTGCATGGGGATGGAAAGAAAAAAGAGAGGCCCTCAAAGGGACTGCAGTCCTGTCCTAGAGATAAGACAGTACCATAAATACCAGGAATAAAGCAAGAACAAAGGCCTGCCAGGGCAGCTCCAGGACAGGAAGCAATTGGGCAACTCACTGCACATTTTACCAGGATTACTCAATGAGGAAGAACTACTGATTTTTGCATTTTACAGTTTTTAACTTATTTTTATTTTTGTAACAGGGCAACTTTTTATATTAATATTTGCATGTGTACTCCTTGGTAAGCAGAGTGCCTAAATTTAGAGCTCTTTGGGGTCCATACATTGGGGGTAGATGGGTGTGTTATTTCAAACAGCTAAGTGAAGTTGCTCCCATTATCAATCTGGCTATACCTGCGGTTTCATCAAAGCAGTCACTGATTCTCCCTCATCTCACTGAGAAGTTAAAACTCATCACACAGGTCCGCAGGGTTCTGGGCAGAGAGGAGAGACATGGAGCACATAAACTGCCACCACCCTTCCCCATGTGCTTTTGCTGTGGTTGCTACCACCATAGATAAGTGGAGGGAATCATAGCTCATAGCAGGTTTGTTATCGTACAACATATGCCCGAGAGTACTCTAGAGGGAGGGACCTTTAACAGCTCTCAGGACAAGTATAACATCAAAAGGTGACATTTTGTAGATAATTTAAAACTATAGATTCAAGATTTTTCAGCAACAAAAGAATGTGGAATTTTTTTCAGCACTTCAAAAAGTCTATGCCATTTGAAAAATCTAAAGTGAAGAGATCTAGTTTCCTCTTAAGCGTCAGACTCAACCAGGACTCAGAGTGCTGGTTTTGTGCAGGGATGTCATGTTGGCGTTAACTGTAATGGCCCATTTTACTTATTAGGCCTGCCTCATCTATTGGCATTCCAGGCACCTTCCATATATCCTGCAATAAAACCAATTAAAATCTCATTAAAAGATAAAAGCTAAAACTATGCCGGCAAATGCTGTACACACTCTAAATACACTCATTTTGCATCACACTGGGACAGGCTAAAATGGGAAAGAATGTGGCTAGTGCTGCCAAGCCCTACTGAGGATGCCACCCATCTCAAGAGGTCAACTTGGGCACCACAATTAAATTAGTACAATGTGCCCAGACGTGTCAGATTTCCAGGTGTGCTTTTCATTAGGACTGTATCTAAGGAATGTCCCAAGTTTTATATGAAATTCTGTTTCTACCTGTAATAAAGTAAGGGAGAGATTTCTGAGATACATGTGTATTAAAAAACACATAAAATGTCACGACAGAGAAGCTGAAATGTCACTTTCCAAAATCTACCCTTTCATTCAATTCATAGTACATGTTTCATTAGAGAGCATGGAATTTGCTCTGTGAACATCTCATAGGAATAAGGAGTCAAAATTTAAACATGAAATTTAGGAAATCTGCAAGAACAGACCCAAAGAGCTGACCCACAAGAATTCTGAAAAGTCAAACTCCATGGATTATAGAAATGCCTTTCAGTTAGCCCCTTCAGAAGTATATAAACATAGGGTCTAAAATATTTCTAAAATGTTTGACTTAACAGATAAGAATTTCTAAGAAGCTGTATTACCTTTAAATGAAATAATAATAGTAGTAATAATAATGAGGAAGAGGAGGAAAATGAAAACTAACTACATTTACAATTAAATGAGTATTTAGAGAAGAAGTAGATAGATGTAGAAGTGAGTTTTCACTGAGGGAAGGTGTGTTTAAAAATACCTCATACTTGTATTGAAAAATTCAAAGTAATTATTGGAATGTGATGTTTGAGTTTTTCACTGTTTTTCTGTGGTTGCTGTATTTCTTGCAGTAAAGATGCATTTAGTATTTTGAAAGATAATGGCACTATAAAAGCAAATGAATATTAGAAATATAAAACAAGATCGTTAATATACTTGATGAATCCCAGAAAAAAAGAATATAAAATATCCGAATCACTTGGCTGACATTTATTTCTCATATCAGCTGCATCTCTCCCTTTGGGCACAGCTGACAGTCAGATGGTGCCACAGTGTTCTTGGTATCCATCACCAAGTCAGTACTTGCATGCAAACATTTAAGAAACACACATGAAACTGAGCAAGTGGGATAGACCACTGTAACAATAAGCATTCACAGTGCTATTTGTATGATTACCTGCAGAAAGTAACACTGGAGGATCTCTTTGGAAATTTTATAAATGGAACACTGTCAAATTTATAAGCAACGTTCTAGACAGCAAATGTGCTGCTTGGATTTCAGTGGTCTTAAACACTGCAAGCAGCTTAGCCTTATCTCCCAGTGCCACTGCCTTCCTGGAGTAATTGATGCTTGGAGCCCCCGATTTCACATAAACCAGGCCACTGTGTTATTGTATACAACCATCTGACTGCTGGCAGAGACAGGAAACTGCACGGAACCCAGATCAATAGACATGTCAACAGTAAGCTGCTTAATCTAATTCGGCCTATCTCATCTCAGGGCAGAGTTTGCAATTTTGCTGTTGGGTTCCTCTGGCAGGAAATGGTTTGGAAAGTTTAGTCTTAAGAAGTTTAAGTGATATGCTTATCCTTCAGGCCCTTGAATGTTTATTCAGCAGTATAACTGCTTTAAATGTTTTATAAATGGCAGTAACGTAAACAAGGTATGGCTGACTTCCCTCACATGTGAAAACCATAATGGTGACTTCCTTGACTAAGACACAGAGATTAACACAACAGCCAATTACACATTAGAGGAAACAGCTTTGGTCCACATGTCTGAGCTCATGGCATCTTTAAGCTCTGCCCCCTCCTTATCCCGTGGCACCCTTCTGGGAAATAATAATACTCCACTTAAAATAAATGTCTACCTCTTCTCTAACTACGTATTAAACAAATGACTTCTGTGGTCTTCCAGCCTCCATCACTGCCCATCAAAGCTTGCTCTTGCTTCTCAGAATGGGGCGCTGTGAGAAACGGCAGGCTGACAAGGAGGGGCCAGGATGGATCCCAGGTCCTCACCCTACCTTCCACATCACCATCACCACTCACTGTTTTCCTGTCCTTGAGCACCAGCATGTTGTCACACGGAAGATAGTGAGTGTGAAATACCTGATACAGCCTGTGCATTGCTGCAAACTGTCCTTCGGTTATCAAAACAGGAAGGGCGCGTACCCCTTTCCACACTTGTACAAACACTGCTTTCTACAAGTTGCAATCGTCTTAGAAGCCTTTGGAAAGGACGGTTCAGTATCACTGTCTCCCTTAAAATGACTTAAAATGCGGGAAGTACAGAAAGGGGGGGCCAGGTCTGTGGAGTGCCATGTCATGCCAGGGGTGGGGGACAGGCATGGGGGGATACGCTGCTGTGCACTAGGATGAGGCAGTATTGGAGAACTGACTCTGCCATGGCAAAGCCCTGTATGATATCGACTGTGAGAGAGAGAAAACAAGGGGCCCGCAGTCTGTCATGTGTTAGTGTGGTCCAGGGTAGAACACTTGTGAATTGTGAGTCATGGGAAATTCATCTAGCTCATTTTCGCTCAATTCCCAGTATAGATCAGGCCGTGTACTAGATACTAAGATCACAAGGATACAAAGACGGGCATGACCTCTCTTATGGAGATACATGGTTATAAAGAGGGAGGACAAGAACAAACACGTAAATAAATGATAGCGCTCCAGAGACGGTTGAGTACATCCAGCAATGGAAAACAGTAATATATGAAGAGTGTGGTAAGGGATGGTAACTGAACACTGGGTAACTCCTGGCCCACACTTGTGTCCAATGCCACATACACCAACTGCAGCACATGGCTTTTTCCCTCTAGCCCCTGTCCCTGAAGTATCACCCAGAGGAGAAGCAAGGGAAGAAAGCACAGTGTGCACAATCAACTACCACCCACTGGACTTTGTCCTGGAAAATTCTATGGAGCAGACATGACTTATCCATCTTTTCATTCTTATTAAAGAGGCTGGCACACAGTACCAGACACAAGTGCTCCAGCATTGTTTGTTGAATGGGTAAATTAAAACATAGGACTATGAAAGTACCATAGGAAACTTGTAGCTGTCAAATTCATCATTTGCGGGCATTCCTGGGAAGGAATGGAACCAGGAGGTGGGGCCTGGTTGGAAGGAGTAGATGGGCAAGGGTCAGGGCACAGTATCCTGCCACTAGCACTTTCCACTCTGGCTCCTCCTCTCACTGTCTCCTGGCTGCCACGAAGTGGGTAGTTTTCCTCCTACATGCCATCTGCCACCAGGCTTCCACCTGACCACAGGTCTAAAGTAATGGCATCAGACAACTGTGGACTGAAATCTCTGAAGCTAGGAGCCAAAATAAAAAATTCCATTCAAGTTGTTTTCCCCAGATATTTGTTCCTAGTAAAAAAGCTAGCACAGGGGCCTTATCCTATAGCTTGTGCTACCCCTTGAGCCAATCCTGTGGTAACAAAATACTGTCACCTGCTAATTAAGCACTTATCCTAAAGAGTTTAATTCCCAGGAGCCTGACTTTCATTATTTGATGTTTAGCAGAAGTTCACATTCTCACTTTTTAAAAACAACATAGTGACAAACTAGGAATAATGGTGACAAAATCTGTCTATATCACAGTAAGCACTTAGAATGAGACATCAGAGATCTCAATGACAAAAACATAACAATGACAAGGTCATGCTCAAGACAGCCTATGACAACCTGACAGAGCCCTTATTCAGCTCCACAGTACACCAGCAGGACACTCCATGAAGTGAGCGAGGAAATTCTTTATTCACAGAGTATTGAAAACACAGGATGGGACCAGACAGCAGAAATGATGGAAAGCAATGCCACTATGTGTATGTGTCAGGCACTTCTACCTGTCAGACCAGATGTGACAGGTATGTGACAGGCCCAGAGGCTGAACAGTGTGCTCAAGGCCACAACACAGCGGGGCAGTAGAGCCAAGAACCTGATTCTGATGCCTGATAGTTTCCTACCACTCCTGGAAGTTTGCTTTATACAGCTGCCTCGGATACGCACCTTGTGACAATGTAACTAAGTGGGCACTATGTGAATCACAGTGTCCCTCTGTAAGTGTAGTAACAAGTTTGTAACAACAAGTGCCCTGTTTTAAAAAAATGCCACAGAGAGAGGAAATGATGTTCCTTTTCTAACTGGCACAGAAGTACCACTGTAGCCACTGGAGGCCCTGACCACGGGGCCTTGTAATACATTCAGAAGATACACAAACAGAACTGCACAACGGACATCCAGGAAGCTGAGTGCCTGCCCAGGTTCCCATCCTGCCTCCTGTCTGTGGGATGCACTGCACAGTTCATCGGCCAACACCAGTAAATAGTTCAAGTCATCCTAGGATTTGGGGAATGGCCCAAAGGCCCACAAACATTCACTGGCCTAGCAAAGGCAGAAAAGCCCAATTCTAGTGCTCCCCTTACACATTAAGACCCATTAGGGACAAATTCTAGGCCCCGTTTCAGCTGAGTCTGCCCAGGTAAGACATTCAGATCAAATGAAGCGTCTGATCATCTTCCTCCTGGGTTTCTCAAGAACCTCAGCTGCCTTGTCCTTCAAGGTCAAGTGCACAAAGTGATCCTCTTTGGCTGTGTGTGTACCCAGCTGCTGGGGAGGGTATGGCAGGGGGAATTCTGTGGGCACTTCTTGAGAAACAAAGAATTGGCGAACTCCATTAGCAGGGGAAAAAATACAAATTCAAGGGGAAAAAACCAGGTTACACTTATTATAGTAAGTATTTGTGATTAAAGACAAGGAAGAACCCTAAAGAACTATGACACTGGCTCTTCATTTCTCTGAAACAGGCGTCCCCCTAATTGGGCGGCAAAGTGCACCTTTGCACCTGGTGATTTTCTATGCAATGGCGTAGCAGAGTGTGCGACAGGGATGGTTTAATCGGGCTGGTAATGGGATCTGGGTGAAAAAAATTTCCCTGCCAATTTAGCAGGCCTCGTGAGCTGTTAAAACTCTCGTCTGCAGGTGTTCTAAAGTTCGTCGCCAAGCGTGACCCCAGCCTGCCCCCTAGTTTTGACATGAGGTTTTAAATACCGCCTCTAAGTCTCAGAGTCAATTTGTCCCCATCAAAATCACTTCGAGCTTCTTTCATGCCTCTGTGCCAGCGTCAGTCTCTTTTGATTTGCTCAGTACTAACTAAAATGTTATTAAATTAATAATTTGGCACTATAGTGATCTATAAAGTTTGAAAGCAAGCTTCTGCAGCTCCAAGCCTAAGATGTCTCCAATCAAAGGCAAAGCGACCTCCAACGGCCAGAACAGAACTGAGCAGCAGCTGCGGCTCCCCGGCCTCTGTGTCTATGGAGCGCATCTGTCCCTGTGGCTGTGCACTGCTTAGATAAATGACTTGCAAATTAAAAGAAACATTTTCATGATTCACGGCAGTGGCTTGCTTTTTGGGATACAAGGTTAAAAGTGAACAGTAAACCTTTTAAGGTTATTGAAACGAAATTATTAACGCTGTGTTTCACCTTCCTTTTGTCCTCTTTATGGCATTCTTCCTGATTACTCACTGCAACTGGACTCCTACAAGTTGTAAATCAAATGAACAATCTTTAAAGCACAAAAACAGCTGATTAAAATGTTCAGCCACAGAGCAACTATGGGACTATACGGAATGACATCCCGCGTGTTTACATCTGAGCTTCAGGTAGCTTGTGGGAACAATCTGTTGTGAAAGCATGTGCTTTCATCTCCAGAAGTAACTCAGAGGCACAAAGTACAATCTTACTCTTTAAATACATCTGCAGCCTTTATGTAATGAGCGCTTTCCTCTGCTTGGGCAGATACCAGGTCTCTTGCACCCAGAATGTGTCCTACCCGGAGGGGTTTAATAAACATGGACTGCTGCAAAGGATGGCTGGGACTCTGCAGAGCAGAGGGTTTTCCTTCAGCCCCAGCCTTCGAGAGTGATTAACAAGCTCTGAAATAAGAATAGGGGCCTCTGGTGCAAGGAGGACAGGCAAATTCTGCTTTCTCACTGAGGCCTCAATGTGCTCAGCTAGGAAATGGGACTGATGAGACCTCCTTAGGTTAAAGCTGTGATGGGAAGGAACACAGCTATTTCAATAAAACATGCACTGGGTGGTTCATTCTTCATGCATGCTATAAAGCGATGGTTCTATGATTTGCAAGTCAGTCTGAATTTGTTAAATATATTCTGGTGAGTAACTCCTGCCCAAACCCACTTCTCAGACTGCCACATGACATCGGGGTTGGAAGGAGTAGCAGTGCAGGCTGGAAGACAGGCAGGACAATTCCCTGGGGTCTGACTTCAGGGGCTTCCACAGCACTGCTGCCCCACTGTCTCCCCTTCCCGTGGTGGCATATGGGAGACCTACGTGAGAGGGGTCAGCGCACACAGGCTTCTGCTGCTTCTGCCCTGACTGGCTCACCCGTTTATCTTTGAACTTGTGTAAGTAAAGTGCTCACCCTTGACACTCATGGCACAGGACAGCAGGGGACCCAGGGACAGCAGGGGACCCAGGGTTTGAAGCAGCTCAGTGGAGATGTTGACAGTTTTAAGGAAACACTATTTCCAGCCAAACTGGATCAAACCAGAATTGGATTTGTTTTTTTCAATGACAAATAAAGAATGTATATATCTGTGGTGTGTAGAAAGATGTTCTGATAGATGTTTACCTTGCGGGATGACAAAGTCAAGCTATTAAACGTGTGCGTCACTTCATATACGTACTACTTTCAAAGAATATATACTTACCGCTGACAAAGAATCCTTGAAATCTACTCTCTTAGCAATCAAAACTTGCTCTGAATGCAGAGAGAAGGCAATGGTATCCTTAGAAACACGAACAGCCAAGGAGCCCTAACATATTCTTTCTTAACAAAAGCGTTGCACGTGCCTAAACTAGCCAACCACTTATGCTATGAAGATGATGGCAGAGAAAGAAGAAAAATATTGGGTCACCTGAAGTAGTTCCTTTCTTTTCAGCCCTTCTTTATTAGCAAGCCAAGAGTAGACAGTGTACATAGAATGTGCACATGATGAGAAATGAGAAAAAAAATGGCTGAGTTAGTTTTGCCATTCTGATGACAGGCAAAGGACAGACACGTATGAGCTCTGAAATACAAGTGACAGGAGCTCAGTGATCCTGCATGTAGTTAAAGGCTCTTGCACTTGCTTCTGAAACTGGCACTGGCCAGCCTCACAAAAATGTAAGCATACTTAGCACTACTGAACTGCACACTTAAAGAGGGTTAATATGGTAAATTTCATAGATGGTTTCACCACAACAAAGGAGCAAACCTGACACTGTACTACATAAAGATTAATAGTAAAATGCATGCTAGTAATATGAAATTTTAATATTTGTTTTTATAGAATGACATTTAATAGCAAAGTAATCATGACAAGTTGAAAAAAGATGATACAATAATGGACCAGTGTCTTAGTTGCTTTTCTTGTTGTTGAGACAAAATATTTGATCCCCAAAGTTAAGGAAGAAAAGGTTGAAAAGGCTCATGGTTTGTAGAGGTTTCAGTCCATAGTTGGCTCCAAGGCAGAGTGGTGTAGCGAAGCATCACAGAGGAGAAACAGTTTGTGGCAGGCAGAAGGTAGCAAAGCAAGCAAAAGGGACCTCAGCAGCTTCTTTCTGCCCCTTTATATTTTATCTAGGCTACTGGGATTAGGGTAGTGCCAAGCCAATCAGTGGACTGATTTAGTAATCACTCACCCTTAATTCTAGTACCCTTCATCCTAACATTGTACCATGAATCAATCACACACTCTAGATCCAGCCACCTCTGAAAAAAGTCCTGCCTATGAGTGCATAAGGCTTTGGGGTTCATCTAGACACAAACCATAAAAACCAGTTTTACACTTGGTACCTTTAATGGCACCTCTGTTGTTATTGCTGGCGGTGGTGGTGGCCCTTTAAATAAGGTGTGGCATTTTCATTCTGCATTAATCCTCAAAAGCATCCAGGTGACACTAACCACAAGCCAGTTAGTTATCTGAGTGGAATCTTTGTCCCTGTAGGACATTAGGTTAACTAAGGCTTTCTCAAGAAGGATCAGGATTGTTGGGTTTTTTTGTAATAGCAGACGGAGCTCCTCCTCCTACTAGACTGACAGTATTAGGGATGAGATAGAAGATACATTCAGGATTTAGGGACACTCCCTGCATGTGCCCTGCTGCTCTTGAAATAAATGGGAAAACAGCAACAGCAGCAGCCTCCTGGCATCCCTGAGCTGCTAACTCAGGAGAGAGGGAGAGATCCATCTGGTGGTAGTAAGGGGACAGCGTGGCTCTTGCCTATCTGAAGGCTACTCTGGAGCTGCAAGCATCCACTGGGGCTGGACAGGCATTGCCAGGACTGGACTGGCTCTTGACCTGATTTCTGCCTTTCAACGGAGCTCTAGGGAGCTGTTCTGCTGCAGCAGCCCTGCTGAATCTGCTGCCTCTCTCCAGAGTTGCATGTACTCCAAATCTCAGCACAGTAAATCCAAGAAATGAAAAGGAACCAGAACTACCCTCCTAGGTACTGCTCCCTCTGACTGCCTCAGTTAGGAAGCACCCCATTGTCAGCCCCTTCAGACCCACCTGGCTCTGCCTTCTCCTCTCTGCATAGCACCCCTTGGTCTATCACATGCCCAAAACTCAGTAGTATTGCCTCTACACAAATGACCTGGTAGGAATGCCTTACAACCTCTAGTGGTGTACGATTTAAGTCCTTCCTTTCAGAGGAGCAGCAGCTGAGAATGCAGAAGTACCCGGGAAGCCAGAGAGCAGAGCAGGGTGCAGGAAGAACATGGGGTCCATGGGCCATGGTTTCCCAACCTGCTCATTGCTCTCAGGCCAGGGAATAGCAGACAGATCAGGAAGGCAGGGTACTGTGTAGGACCACTGACTGTGGCTTTATAAAAATGGTACTGCAAAGACATAAAAGGCAGTGAGTGGAAGAAAGAGCATTCTAGATGAGAAGAAACTGGACAAGATATTGCCGTCAAATGCTATTCATAAACTCACCGGATCCTTGCTCGAAAACCAGTGACAATCAATTAGGGAATCTGAATATGGGAATCTGAATGTCAGATACTATTGAATCAATGTTAATTTATTACTGGGTGAATTTTAAGAAATAAACAAGAGCACACAGACTATTTTCAGATAATTGCTGACCTCTTCCTGGGGGTTGCTTACTGGGATGGGAATATATTGAGCTGTAGCCATAATATGATTTTACAAAAGATCAAAGCAGTGGGTACTATATGAGATACAAAGTGGATGGGAAAATTATATGGACTTAATAGAGTCAGGTTCAAGTCAACACAGAAATACAAGGTTATAAGGACAGCCTTCTATTAAGAACTTCTCATGCACCAGGTAATACTCTCTAACTTCTATATGTTTCTTGGTTAATCTTTGTAATCTCTCGGAGTTAGTTGTGAAATACCACTCTTGGAGAACAGAAAATGGGTGCAGAGATACCATGTAATACACACAAGGACACACAGTAAATGGCAGGCCCAAGACTGCAACCAGGTCGTCACATCTCCAAATCCCAGCCTAGTCATTTTCCAGAAGTATATGTTTTAAATTACATGCAAGGTGAGGTAACGAAGGTAGGTATTAACAAGCTTGTTCTTAAGCTGGAGTGTATGCCTGATCCCTACAGTTTGGCAAGGTTCAAGCTCCTGTGTAGCTCAGCTGGGGCTGTGGGGAAGGTTTCACTCCGAGAGCCTTAGCCAAATCCTGCAACCACCATGCCCTTGTATTCCCTGCTCAAAGCAACAAACACTAGGGGATTGATTTCAGAGCTTTTCATAAGATGTAGTTAAGAAGATCAATAACCAAATGCATTGCTCACTGAATCCTGCTTAAATTGACAATATGGAAAGATTATTTCTCAGCTGGATTTGGGAAAATCTCACAAGACTTTCCATAGCTACATGGGGGAATTGGAACAATATTTCTTCTTCTTTCATCAATGTTTTAAACGTATTGAAACTCTTCTCTGGGGGATGGGCCAGGTGTGGAGGTAGGGGGGCATGAGGGAATATGCACATATCTTCCACAAAGAGCTTTAAACATACTAAATTCTCTGTACACATCCACAGAGAATACAGAGTCCATTCTCTGTGGAGACTGCAGAGCACCTAAATATAAAGTGAGATAAGCAAACTTCAGTGCAGCAAACGTAAAATAAATCCCCAAGACACTGGTTGTTGTCACAGCTGTGGGGTAAGAAAATATGTCCCAAATGCCCCAGTAGGAAGTACACAGGGCGGAGAGATGGAACAGGGCACGCCTCAGTGATCAATTGGGGACAATGAGACATGCGGCAGAACAGAGCACTGAACTACTGGGAGTAAATAATAGAGACGGAACAGGCTGCACGTCTGTTATGTCTGAGGGTTTCCAGGTTTTCTTAGATATGCTATTTCATTAGGCCTGGAGCAGCTATCCATCACCCTGTTCAAGTGCCATCAAATCACTGTCCCTTTTTATATGCCTATCTTAAAAAGCTACAGAGCAGTTCTGTAGAAATCTGGGTACTGTCAGCTAGAATGATTTATTCCTTTTCCTGTACAGACTGATCCCTGGGACTACTTTCATTGTTAGTGTTGTTTCAAACACTAGTGTGTTTTAACTACTAAGGAAGAAAGAAACAAAAAATGGAGAGACATGGAGATCTTTGAGCTTAGTAGAGGTGTGATACTTAGTCAAATTCAACCAAAAATACTTTAGG
The DNA here is from genome assembly GCA_004027455.1 of Hydrochoerus hydrochaeris. NCBI lineage: Eukaryota > Metazoa > Chordata > Mammalia > Rodentia > Hydrochaeridae > Hydrochoerus > Hydrochoerus hydrochaeris. Next base: position 114,446 of record PVLA01002799.1, read on the forward strand.
TTCTACTACGTACTTCAGTCATTGAAAATACAAGGATGAATAAGTGCATGTTCCAGTGAGAGATACAGGTATCACTATGACATAGGATTTTATGCTCTATGATAGACAAATGTACAAAGAGACAAGAGAGAAACAAGTTTTCTTACAGTGGAGCAGAGAGGGCATAAAAAATACCACAGAGGACCTCAGATGTTTAAAGACCCAAACCAGGCTCTGAGGAATCAATGTTTTTTGCCAGGAAGTTTTGTCTATTTTGATTTAAATATTGGTTAAGATACCCATGTATATACAAATAAATTTAGCTCCTTACCTCACACCATACACACACACAAAATCACCTCAAAACCTATCATGGGCATGTATATAAAAGCTCAAACTGTGAAATTTCCAGAAGAAAAGGTGAGAGAGAAAGTCTCATCATCATAGGTTAGGAAAAAAAAAATTCTAAGATGCAACATTAAAAGTGATCAAGAAAAAGAAAGACTGGTAAACTAGATTCATCAAAATTAAGAACTTTTATACATCAAAGGGCATCATTAAGAAAATTAAAAAGCCACAGATTGGGAGAACCTTAGGATATCATTGCCTCCTAGATGACTTGTATCTAGAACACACAAAAAACTCTTAAAATTCAGTAATAAGATGATGTATAACCTTATTAAAAACAGAAGCAGGGCTGGGGACTTAGCTCAGTGGCATGAGCACCTGTAAAACAAAAAAAGAAAAATAGAAGCAAAAGAGCTGAATAGTTTAACCAAAAAACAGAAACAAAAACTAAATATAAATGGCTATAAAGCAAATTAAAAGATCACTAGTCACTAGAGAAATGCAAATTAAAATCAGGAGATACCACTTCACACTTACAAGATGCTTATAATGAAGAACAGAAAACTCACATTGACAAGGATATGACTGTATCGGACCTCTCACATACTCCTGGCAGGAAGGTAAAATGATACTGCCACTCTGCAAAAGAGCCTGGCAGTTTCTTAAAGAGCCAAACATACATTTTCCTTACAATGCAGTACCCTGCTTCTGGGAAATGGAACATGTGTCTACACAAGAACTTGCATACACCAATCCATGACAGTATTATTCATAATGGTCCCAAAGTAGAAAAGGCCAAATATTCATCTACCACTGAATAAATGAATAAAATGTAGTATATCCCCCAATGGACTACTGTGAGGAATATAAAGGAAGGATCTATCTATAAATCCTAAAACATGGGTAATCCACAAAATAGTATGGTGAGTTTAAGAATTCAGAATGTAGGGGATTTAGCTCAGCAGCATAAGTGCCTGCCTGGCAAGCACTAGGTCGAGTTCAAACCCCGGTACCAAAAAAAAAAAAAAAAAAGAATTCAGAATATAAAACATCACCCATGCTAATATTTCCTTCCATTTCTCTAAAATGTCCAGAAAAGGTTAATCTGCAAACACACAGATGAGTGGCTACCTGGGGTTGGGGTAAGAATAGAGACTGACTGCCAAAAGTTAACACACGATCCTTCGAAGAATGAGAGAAATGTCCTAACACTGAACTGTAGTAACAGTTGCATAATTGTTAATTTACTAAAATTAATTGATGCATACAGCTGAAACAATGATGTGTTTTGATTTGCACAACTTATTTTGGTAACAGTGAGTATTATCAAGACTCAAAAAATAATGAGCGTTGACCAGGTTGTGAGGAAAAGGGAAACCTTCACTGCATAGGTAAACTAGTACAACCACCATGGAAATCAGTATGGAGATTCCCCAAGAAACTCAAATCAGAAATTCCATTTGACCCAGCTATAAGTCTTCTGAGTATTTTCTTGTAAGAACTAAAGTCATCTACAGTCAAATGTGCATTCCCATGTTTATAGCACCATCAACATAGCTAAATCATGAGAGCAGCCTAGCTACCAATCAACAGATGAATGGACAAAGAAAATATGGTACATATACACAGTGGAGTATTATGTGGCCATAATGAAGGATACAGGCATTTGCAGGAAAAGAAATAGATCTTGCGACTCTAATGCTAAATGAAGTCCTTTACAGAGGTTAAATATTGCATGGATTCTGTAAAATGAGAGACCCACAATATAAATAATTTAAGAAGCAAAATAAAAAAAAAACATGCTAAGATGCAGGGAGGTGGGCACTACAGAGACGGGAAGGGCGTGTGGGGAAGAAGGAGTGGGGTGTTGTTCAGGGGAATAAGTCAGAAGATGCGATACGCCTACGTGTCCAAACTCAAGCTGAATCACAAACATATGCCATGGAAGTTTAAACCTAAAAAACAGTGAAGTATATACTTGGCAATAAATCTGGTAAAAAGTACAGGCTTGGATGATAACAGGGAGATACAGATTTTTAGGGAGCAAGATAGCTCCATAGACTGGGGCTTCATAAAACTGCCTAAACAAATCAGTAAACAAGGGATGAGCCCCAGGCCCCAGACATGTGCTGATGAACACCCCCCCCCAGCCCCCACAGCAGGCAAATCCACCTTTGCCTCTGCTGCTGGTGCATGTGGAAGATGGGAGCTCAGGGCCTGTTCTGAATTCTCTCTCCTTTCTACCTTTTATTTCTGTGGTCGTCTTAGCTCACCTCCTGGTCTGCTTCTCCTGAGAGACTGACCAGAAAGGTCACTACTGCTACTTCCTCGTTTACCTCAGACTCAACACATTCAGCAATGGGATCTTCCTGTAGTTTTTGCCTCATTCCCCAAACCAGTGACTCTGTTTCCCCAAACACATCCACCTGGTCAACATTTTTGCCAAACCCAGCTTCTTAGCCTCTGTGCTACAGGATCATTTCTACATCAGATGCCTCTTCTAGTCTCTATGGCAGTTTATATCTATTCCTGCTAGGATGGCTAAAAACTCTTCCTTTCATCCTGCCACTAAAAAGCCTGCACTCACTTCTATAGTGGTAGCATTTTGCTCTGGTTCACACATCCCCTTGCAAGTCTTCATGAGTTGGGGAAGAATGTGTGTGTTCAAGTATTCTAAAAATTTAAGGTCACAAACTATGTTCTGCTCCCTATTTCTTATGCTTTCAACACACTTCATCAACTTTTGTTGTTATTCTTGTTATTGGGCAATGAATGAACAAACAAATGACCTAAGGAAAGAATGAATGAAATGTGGATGCAATAAGGAAACATTTCCTTTATTTCATGCAATCAGTTTTCCCATTTTAATACCTTTTATGACATAAAAGTTCACAAAGCTCCTACTTACCCACTAGCCTTTATTTATCATGTAGTTCTCAAATTAATTCCTACTTGCACCTGGACAGCTTATATATCCCACAGCTTTATATTTATGCACTTGGTCAGATATGAGGTGACACAGAAAACCTAGATACATTAGTGTGGAATATGAGTAACTTTTCCATGCCCCACTCGGGGTAGGCCCTGAGCTCAGGAAACAATTTGGCCTTTTGGCTCTATTAAATACACTGAGCAACCACAAATCAAAGGCTGTAACCAATAAATAAATACATACGACAAACAGAACATAAACCAACCTGGCCACAGAAACCAGGAAAGCCTCGGCATGTCGATTTCCTGAACAGAGAGATACACAGCAGCCTACAGTCCAAACCACAGAGCTGGCTGGGACCACAAGTGCTGCCTGTCTGTTCACTGTCCCTTTTTGTCCCCATCCCAAACTGCTACATGGAGACAGTTTCTTTCTAAATTCACACTGGCAAAGCTAAATATTTATCGAAAAGCAATAGTAAAAAGACATGGATATAATCAGTATCAAGTTTGTTTGTTTGTTTAAGGAAGAAAAAAGATAGGAAGTTTTGGTGCCCAGCAACTCCCTTTGAAATACTAGAGCAGAGTCCTGAGAATTGGCTCCACCTTCTCCCAAGTTAGTTTTAGCAAGCTTGATTCTGAGGATGTCTGGCCTTTCACTTCTCAATGCAAACCAGCCACGTGGAAAACAAGACCTCTTTTGCTCTATTCTCTAAAACAACAAGTTTAGAAAGTAGAGGGAAAGTGAAAAGCCACAAGTTTGAAAAATGAAAAAATAGGCTGAGGGTGCGGCACAGTGACGGAGCACTTGCCTAGTATGCATAAGGCCTTGGTTTCAATCCCTAGTTTTGCATAAACAGAAAAACAAACAGTATTCTCCAAAGTTCCTCTCCATTCTGAGGCTATGCCAGCTGAATCCCAAGGGGAGGCTCATCCGAGCTACAAAAGCCTGCCAAAGTTTCTCAAATTAGATTGAGACATTTATGTTGCACATAGGCCTCACCAAAGTTCTTGAATGAAATCATACATATCACACTTATAGGAAAAATACTTATTACGTGATAAAATTTTCCTTTTATTTGACACACACTTTTGAATCATAATCTTAAAAGACAACAAAAGAACTTATTTGCTCACTCTGCTATGAAAAGTCAACTTTTGGCTCCTGAAATATATTATTTCCACAAGTCACACTGGCTGGAAATATGAGTTACTTTAGAAGGTCAAAATTTCAATCAATTTTAGAATGTCAGGGCTGTCTGTGGCATATTCCGAAATTCAACATTCAAGATGGCAGTTGTGACTTAAAAATGATCATCTTTCAGACCTGTCACAGATGTCCAGTTTCCACGGGGCAGAGAAGCCTGGAAAACTGGGCCTACGCAAAGGCCCCTCTGGAAAGTCTCCACCCCCCCATCCCGAACAGCCACCCATTGTTCCAATGTGGACAGACTTCGCTGGAGTCTGCATCTTTTTTCTGGGGCTCTCTTGCTTGTTAATGTCCTGACCTTGGCATCTGTGTGCAGAGGACGGCTAATGTGATCTGCTCCCACAATGCAGACTATTGGCACGGAACACAAGCACGCTTGGTGATGTCACTGAACTCATTAGGGATATATTTGACATTTTGGCCCAAGAGAGCATACTTATTAAACACAACCTCAGTGAACAGCAGTGTGGTCTGTTGATAAGTAAAGTAAAACAATACTTGTTTTGTCTTGCTATTAAAATAGCACTTTGACCAAGAAATAGAATTTCTGCCCTTATCTCTCTAATTATGGTACCAAAGCAAACAAAAATACCAAGGGATAATAGCTCAAATGCTCAGTTAGGCATTTTACTGAGATCTAATAAAGATCCAAATATTAATAGATCTTTTAGCAGTCTCTTTTCCAATCCTGGTCCACAAGTAGAGAGAGATGTTTTTTGCTGCTAAGAAACTATTACTAGAGAAAACATCTTCCAGGGATACAACAGCAATATCTGAATTACTCTTTGGTTCAGATGAGATATCAGGTGATTGATAAAGACTTCCAAAGATTTCATCATTTGCAATTTTCTAACCCTACCTCTTTGGTCAAGATGGTTGGCCTGAACATGACAGAAAGGAAAACTTGAAAGGTTATAGAAGCGCTTCCAATCCTTCACGTCACAGAGCAGACAGACCTACAAAGTTGAAGGAACCTGGGAAATGCTGTCACCTGGACTCCATTTCTGCACCTAGGAAAGGCACACCATTAATCAGGGCGCAAAAGAAATTAAGTCCTAACAACCTACCATATGAGATTTTGCAAACTGGGTGACTTTCAGACACATGAATGGATCTTTTCTCCACTTATTAAGGCACTATAATTGGAGTAAGATGAACCTAAAAGTTGTTTTGTAATGGGTGTGGTGCAGTGTAAAGACCCACTGACAAGATCAACAACTTGGGAGAGTGGATGGGCTCTCCAACTCACAAGAGGGATGTCAGAAAGCTTTCCATCACTAGGACAAAATACCTCAGACAATTAAGTTAAAAGGAGGAATTGCTTATTATTTCAGCTCATGGTTTCAGATCACTGGGCTCTGTTTCTTTGGGCTGGCACAACATTGCATAGCAGAAATACATGTCAGGGGTGGCCTTATCCATGACAACCAGGAAGCAAACAGAGACACAGACAGGTGCCAGGGCCCCAATATCCCCTTTAAGGGCAGCTCCCAATAACATAATTTCTTCCCATTGGGCTCCAGCTTCTATGTGTTCCACCACTTCTAAATAGTGCTATGGACTAGTGACTAATCCTTCAACACACATCCCTTTGGAAGTTACTAATCCAAACCATAGTATAAGGTATACAGGGAATTCTAGGAATGGTATCAGAACTTGTATATATTCATGTCACTCCTCTTACTTTGGTGTGGCTCTGAGGAGGACTCTGAGCTGAGGAAAGAATGTGATCCCTATGTCTCTTTATACTCTTTGTGTCCAAATGGTGTGTCTTTGCCTGCTATAAACTTTAGTCTTCTACTCCATAAGGCATGTTGCAAATATCTTCTGACCACGCCCTACTGAACAGTCTGTCAGTGTCACCAGAAGCAGCAGGCAACTGATTTCTTCCTGCCATGCTTACTGAGTACCATGCTCTCCTGATTCCACATCTAGTATATTAGCTCTCTCATTTAGTTTTCCTTGGTTCTCTCCTACTCTTGGCTGATGTCCCCATGCTAGAGGTGCCAAGGCTTGAGAAAAGTCTTTCTCTTCATTCTCTGCATAGAAGATATCATCCTTTTTCATGGTTTCCCTTGCCATCTGAATATTGATGATTTCCAAGTTGATACCTGCAGGCTACACATCTCTGCCAAACATACTCACTGTGCTAAGGTTTGCTTGACATCTCAAATTCACCATGGCTGAAACTCCACTCTCTTCTTAAATTTCTAGTTACTTTTCACTGTCTTCTTCTACAAGACTTGTGTAATCCAGTCCCTATGTGAAATCTCACCTGTGTGCATTACCAGGGGCAGGGGGATCTGTTTTGCTGGCTGACATACTGACCTTGATCTATTTTTTATAAGCAGTCATTAGGATGCTGTAGAATTATGAATCAGACTATGCTGACAATCTAAAACATGTTTAATGGCTCACACGACACCTTAAACACAATTCTGTCTTGCTAGCTTTGCCTAAGTGGGCTTTACTTCCAAAGACCTGACTGCATCCTGCATGCTAAGTACCTTGTGGCCACGCTCTTGCTCCTGGGACATGCTAACCTCTTCTCTGACTTTCTCTCAGCTCACATAGCTCTTTCTGGCCAGATGGCTCTTCCTTCCCTTTCTTGCATGACTGATTTCATTGCATCATTCAGGACTCAGCCCAAAAATTTCTCAAGGAATCTTTTTTCCCTAAATTTTTATTTCAGCCCCCTGATTATGCCCTTATAGTTTGTAACTAAATATTTTTCCACTTATTTTTTAACTGCTCTCATCTCCCATACTATAAAAAGCAAAGGCTGTTGAACTCATCACTAGGTACCCAGCACAGTGACCTTAATGTACATTTGTTCACATCAGATGTGGTGTAATCTCGTAATCCCAGGACTTGGGAAGCTGTTGCAGTAGGACCACTTGAGACTGCAAGTTTGAGACCATCCTGGGCAAGAGCTCACCTCAAAAATGAACAACAATATTCAAATTTTATATATTTAAATTACATACATTAGTGTTTGTTCAATATTAATAAATGACTATAATTCCCTACAATGTTTTTGCAAGTAACTGATCTCCCCTTCCTCCATTTCTCTCCTCCCTTCCTTTCTTCCTTGTCCTCCTCTTCCCTCCTCTTCCCTTCCCCTCCTCCCTCCCTTCCTCTCCCTGTCTGTCTCTGTCTCTGTCTCTTTCGTTGACTATCAACCTAGGGCCTCATGTATGCTAGGCAAGTGCCACTGAGCTATATCTCCAGCCCTCAAGAAAATTAGCTCAAAATACCAGAAATAATCTAAAAAACCACAAATAACACTTTGCTTTTTATAAAGATTCAGCAAGGCAAATGGATAACATACCTATACTTCAGGGAGAAAAGGCTTAAAAACACTAGTCCACAGTGGGTTCTTGGGAAACACTGCTTTATTTACCAAGCTCTGTGCAGTTTGTACATTTTTCCTATCTATTCCACCAAGTAATCTCTCTAAAATAGTCCATGAATCTGAAAGTAATTGCTTTTATTTTTTTAAGGATTCTATAATTCAGGCCCCTCATTTAATTAGGTCTTTTTTCCTACTTAATGTGAATTTAAGTTTTGCTATATTTTCTTCATTCATTTTCTTCTAAAAGGTAAGCCTACTAGATTACAGAGCTCAAAAAGCTCCTTTAATTCCTAGGTTGAAAGTCAATACAAATTTCCCTGAAAATCTGAAAGCTCCTGTGAGGTGAGGTGAGAAGCGAGTGAGAGAGCTGCAGTGGCTGGAAGCTGTTACCAAACCCTGAGGGCAAGGACCCCTGAGGGGCAGGGGCTGAAGGGCTCCCCAGAGTCCATCACTCTGACTATGCACAGCTTCATGCTACTGTCGCCCTCCCCAGGGTCTCTCCTCCTCACAGATATTTTTGTGATGGATATGGCGCTATTGGCTTTGTTAATGGATAATTTGTCTCCTTCCCCCTCCTGCTCTTCCACCTCTCCTTAAAGAGCCACATTAACCACCACTTCCATTTAGTTACTACTGGGTTCTAACGACTGGCATAACCAGTGTCTGTGTGAGCATGATGGGCATGAAATCAGGGCTTGCAGAGTTCTGACAAAAGCCATCACTCACGGCCTTACTGGTCTGAACACAACCCCGTGATGTGTATCTCCAAGAGTGAAGGCTGCAGTGATTGCTTTTGCCTGCCTTTTATATTTTCCATGGTATTAAATGATTTCGATTTATTCTGAGTCTTAAAACATTCATCTCAATGCGGTTTCTAACTCATTGCTTGCAAACACTATTTTTCTTCTAAAATACTCAACCATAGGGCTGAGGGTGTAGCTCAGTGGTAGAGTGCAGAGCATTGCTCCAGTGCCTGAGGTCCTTGGTTTAAATGCCGGAACCAAAAAGAAAGAGGGAGAAGGGCTGGGGATTTAGCTCAGTGGCTAAAGCGCCTGCCTGGCAAGCACGAGGTCATGAGTTCGATCCCTGGTACAAAAAAAAAAAAGAAAAAGAAAAGAGGGAGAGGAAGGAAGAGGAGGATGTGGAGGGAGAAGAAGGGAAGGGGGAATAATGGAAGAAGAGGGTGGAGAATGAAAATATCCACTCACATAAGAACATTCACAGACTCGGATAGGTGTCAGAGGGCTCAGAAGATGCCAAAGACTTGTGTGGCTGAAGGGACTCTCCAGGACACTTTCATCCCTACTATAGCTGGTGACCACCAAATGCAGAAGCTGAGCTCAAAGAGATCTTGAAGGTTATTTGACTCAATCCAAACTATGAAGTGTAAGTCTCATTTAAGGGTCTGTCAGGGTGATCATCTGAATGATCTATAGCTAATGACATGGGGACATACTGGAAAGAGAGTACACATACTAGAAGGTCCGAGACTAAATTTCACAGCCTACACAGTCTCCTATCCAGTAATATCACAGTGATCAAAGAGAACCACCTCTCTAGTGAGATCGCTATAACTGAGATCTGGGATGTCCCCTAAGGGCCCAAGTGTTCCTGGCTTGGTTCCTGGCGTGGTGCTGTCAGGAGGTTGTCAGAGGTCTTAACTTACTGGGATGTGCCCTGGCAGAGGAGAATGGGACCCAAGCCCTTTTCTCTTCCTCTTTACTGTGTCCCTGCCATGAGATGAGTGACTGCTCTGCCATGTGTTCCCTGTCATGGTGTTTTGCCTCCCCTTGAGTCCCCAAACAATGGGGCCAACCCAACCACAGCCTGAAAACCTCCAAAACTGTGAATCAGAATGTACATCTTCTCTTTATCAAATGGTTACCTCATGTATTTGTTACATTCATGAAAAGCGATCACGGACACTGAAACTTACCTTTATCACCCGCCCCATTCCATTTCAGCTTCCAAGGATGCTGATCAGGACCATTTTATTAGTATTACTGTTATTAAAGGTCTCCTTATGGATAAAATAAAACATGGATAATTCATTTAACTGTGTCAAATACAAGAACAAAGGTAATAGCATTTTTTCTAAACATAATAACTAAAACCTTTAATTATGGTAAATATTCTTTCACTTTTAGGAAATGAGCAACTTTCTTTTGCTGTTGTTTGTCCTGTTTGGTGCTAGGTAAAAACTGATCATCCTGTAAACTAGTCCACAGATAGGAACAGACCTAGACCATTGCTGCGGAGCCAAGACTGAAAATGCTAACAGATGCCCAAATCTCTTAAGCCATTAATTTGCAAAATTTTCAAAATTTGAAGTGGGATTCATTAAGAAATAATGTAGGGCTAACAACCTTCATAACCTCTTACTACCAATCAAATCTGGTCTGTAGTAAGCCTAAGTGACTTCCAAGATGTAGAATGTCATTGGCGTGTATCCCTGATTCCTTTCATCAAGTGCAAAGAAGGACAGGGTGAGAATTAAAAGCATTTGGAGGCAAAGAATAATATAGCTACTGGAAAATACTGTTCCAAGTATTTATGAAAATTGATGTTAAAGTAATGTGGAATTAAATCTTCTGGAAAAAGAAAAGAAAAAAAAAGCAGAAAAGAAAGTCTTTGAATTTCCCAGAAGCTGTAACTGGCAGATGCTAAGGTCAAGCCATCTACCCTCTCCCAGCTAATACAAAACCTATTAGGGTCCCAGTGAGCACTGCCGGGTGGTGTGAATAAGCAAGTGTCTTTAAACTTTTACCCACAGATTAGAGGCTTACTTCCTGAGGGCTTTTAGTTTCTTTCAAACAGATGGTCCAAAGTGAAGATGAAGGATGCTGTTCTGATCTATTGTGTAGGTACAGGATGTTATCTTTGTTTTGTTTAAGCGTTACACTGCCTAGAGTTAAATAACTGGGTGAAAATTCTCAGCTTTAACTTTGAAGCCAGAACACATGGAGACAAAGTGCTTCATAACTTTTCTTAGTATATTTACATAAATGTTTACTCTTCTGCAAATATAAACATCCATACAACTATTTTTAGTACCTATACACTTATTATAGGGAATAAATGCCCACGAACACTATATATACCCATGTATGTGCAAACATGATAATCTTTTATAGAAATGCTTCTGTTTAGCTAAAGATGGAAAGAACTAGCCATGTGTAAGTTTCCATGCAATATCTAAAACAGCTTTCAAAAAGGCAGAAAGTAAATCTTCCCAACATATATGAACACAAGTGAATTTAACTGAAATTCTGATCTACTGAAGTGTTATTCAGATATGTTATAATTCCATATTACATTGTTAAAAATAATACCATTCAGAGTAGTACTTCTCTATGCATATAGGACTAGGAATAAAGAATGCTGCCTTTTTAAACTTTGCATTTGAATGCATTATTTTACATGCCTCTCCTGGCTTGCCTTCACACTGGTAAATGGTGTTTCATCAGCCCAAATGATTGGAAGGATGGTTCATGAATTTAGTTTATGAATACTGACACATTTCAACCCACAAATAAGGATGTAACACTGCATCAAAATGGAGCTAAATGAGGAAAAAGGAGGCAGCAGCCAACAGGCAAATCTAGACGAACTGAACAAAGGCATTTAATTTAATAATGAAAACCACTCCAATTTACAATGTACTGTAGTATACCTCCAGCCATTGAATTATTAAAACAAATGCATATTCAGATGTTTCCCAAAGATGCTTTCCCTCTCTTTCGGATTCAAAAGAATGCCTGTCTAATCCAATACAATTCTTTTCATTCTGTATTTCAGCAGCTGTCTCCTGATTTCTAATCAAAGCTGATGATAACTGGCTTTGGCAACAGACTGTAAAATCCCAAATGAGTAATTAAAGCTATAAATGTGTTCACTTCTTCCTCAAAACCCAGGGTGCATTTCATAGCCCAACACATTCAGGCTCAACAAGGTCCTCCTGGTTTTTTAATTTGGTCAGGTTCTTTCATACAGTAATAAAGGAATGGCTGAGGTTTTGTGTTCCCATTTCTCAACAATCAGATCCATTTAAACAACACAAAGGTCAGGGCTGGCCAACGCTTCTTCCTAACCTCTTCCAAACACATGAGTGCTGGACAAAGAAGTTTCATAGTCAAGAGCTTCTTTAGATTAAGAAAGAGATATAGGAAAGGAAAATGATATGGCATTTTAAAGGAAAATGTAAGGACAAAGTTTTAAAATCACTCAAAATGTTTTGTTAAAAGCTATAGAATAGGGGATACTGTCAAATTTTCTCTGAGAACAGTGAGCAAAGAGTTGGTCACCCTGAAGCTGACTCCGTCTCCCATAAAAAAGATCTAGAGCAATTCCTGAAATGGAGAAAAAATGTAATCAATATACTTTGTCAACTTGATTAAAGTCTCAACAGCATTTGGTTGTTAGCTCATAAAAAACTGCCTTGGACACCCAGGAAGAAATGCAGATTCTTTTTTGGATACTGAACTTCAGAAGAGAAGTTTTCCTTTGACATATGTTAAAAGGGAAAAAGACTTTCATTAGCATTGGAGATGCATGCTTGGAAAACAGAAAATCAAAAACAAAACTCAAACTGAGAAACAGCTCAGCATTTCTAAATGTGTTGGCTTCAATGCTTAACCTAGTGATCTGAAGAGTCAAAATAACAAAACTTCTTTTGAATTAAATTGAACAGTGTTTTACTTAAGATCATGAGTATTTTTTTACACAGTTGGGGGACAACTTAAGTCTGACACACAACTTCTTCAGCCAGCTACATCTTGGGGAGCCCCATGAGTGCTGTGGGATGCGTGACAGACGTTGGGAGCTGCATGGAAACCAGCAAAACCACAGCATTGAAACAGGGGCTGCCCATCACCAGGGGATCAGGGGAAAGGAATGGCACAGGAGAAAGGTGACATGGGCCAAGGGGTGTGAGATGGACTTCTACCTTCAGATGGAAACTCCGGAGAAGAACCCACTTAGTTGGGGTAACATCTTTGAATCCTATTATGTAAAAGTAAAAAGGAACACAATTTTGTAATTTTAAATTGTTTACGGGGGAGATAAAAATGATATGTTTGAATCTGAAGGAATTAGGATGGATCACAGGCATCAACCATAGTACATTTTAAGTCACTAACAGATGGCAGGAAAATGAAAATATAAACAGCAGCTACCAGTCCCTGAGCACATCTCCAGACAAGCACCACTCTCCCTGTTTCGTGGTATTATCCCATTTACTTCCTCTGGACTAGACAGGCAGTGTTACTATTGCCTTTACAGAAGAGGAAAATGAAATTTAGGAGGTTAGACAACTTGATTGTGATCAATCCATAAAATAAAATACAAGAGAATTCCGAATATTATGGAAAGACTTTGGTGACATATGAAGTAAGAGGCCATGCTGTCAGGAAGTGATGTATATAATATGATTCTATTTTTTGCTTTAGAATAAGTATATATATGCAAATATCTATGTATATTTGTCTAAGAACATACCTCAAATTGTGAGCAATCATTGTTTTGGGGTTGGATAATCGTGTCCTTCTCTGTGTTTTAAAAATTTTGTACAAAAAAAGTATTATTTTCCTATGACTATGTAGGCAGTTAGACATTAACAAGACTAAATGGTGTAGGAGGTCCGAAACAGCATGTTTTGCCAGTCATGGTTAAATAAAGATATAAAGCCCTCAGTTTACAACACATGTATAACCATTTGTTAGGTCTCAGACCCCAAACAGCACAAAGCGTCCATTTCTACAACCCTGAGGCGTCACTCTCTGTATCTGCTTTACAATAAACTCTGCCCACACCACTGCTCAGGTGCTTAGCTGGCTGTCTGTCTTGTCTCAGTGCTTTCCTCAAGACAGAAAGGGCAGAGGAGTGGGGGCCAGTGTCTGTGAAGACCCAGCTTCCTGGTGACACCACTAAGATATAATTTTAAGGTTTGATTTAAAAAGTTACCTTGTTACCGTATGCTAATTCAGAGATCAAGGTTTCTAGAAGTTTCCTTTTATATATTCACAAAGAAGAAATCTTTATAATGTATGGGGAGAAAGGAGTTCATAGCAAATTCTTTCCCAGTTTTTGAAACAAAGCTGGATTTCTGGACTTGGTAAGAGGAAGCACCTTGTGGATAGGCATGTGCTGCTCCTGGTGGGGTCCACCTTCTTGGTGACAGACCCCACCCTGGAGTCAGTCCTCTGCAGGGCTCTGAAAGGGGAGGTAAACAGTGCCCCCTTCAGACAGGGTTCAAAGCCACAAACAGGAGAGACTCAAAATGGCCAGAGCTTGCCATGCCTGAATCCTATGTGAGTCCACAGATACAAGGAGGCTCCATCGTACCGGCTTGGGGGCTTTACCTGGACAGGTGGGGTCTCTGCTCTCAGACTTAGGAGAGCAGACCTGGAAATAACACTAGAATGAGCAGGGCCCTGGGAGGTGGGGAATTACAGAGTGACATCTGCAGAGACGCACACAGTGGCACTGATAGAGAGGCCCTCGGAGAGGACCACTCCAAGGGGGAAACTTGCAGTCAGCTGGATGATGGCAGGAAGTCAGGCAGGAGTCTGGCCAGAGCTTCAGGCAGGCCAAGGATGGACAAGGGAAAGGCACTGGCTCAGAATGTGGGGAGTCCAGTGTGGCTGGTTGAACTAAGCCCAGGGAGCAGCACAGGCGAGATACAAAGGGCTGGCACTGGCACAGGCACAGGCCTCAGCAGAGGTGGGACACAAGGGTCCTCAGCACTAGGATGGCAAAGGAGAGGGTGGCTCATGAAAGAACTGAACAGGAAGTAGAAAACACCACAGAAATGGATGAAGGAAGAAGGAAGCAGGAAACTGTGAACCTCTAAGAGCAGGGAGCAAAGCTGACATCACTTGGTCATAATTGCAAAGAAGGGACAGCAAGATGTTTAACAAGAATTTGTAACAAACTGCAAAAGGGTCACAGACACGCCTGGGGCTCCAGGGAGCAGAGGGGATTGGGACCATTGGGCTCTGTTTCCCCAGGCCAGCGCATGCTTACCAGGCTCTCACACTCACACTGCTTATTCACAAACAGCTGTCTCTGTTTAATTTCACTCTCAGGCATATCTGCTTATAACTATCTATACAGAGCATATTTAAAAAATCTTGTTTTTAAGTACAAGTAACCCCTGAACTAGACAGCATCTGTAACAGAAATACCTAAAGCCAAGTGTGTCCTGCTAATCAGCTGGCTCCCTTACTCAACAGAGATCTAGTGGTTCCAGGGAAGGCTGGTGTGCAGGGCTAACGCTGGGAGCACTCTAACCCCAACAAGCAGCAGAGTTTTGCATTTTTGAGCATTCTTTCACATATATGCACTATAGTATTTGATCATTATATCTTGCTTTTATCACTGACAAACTAGGAATGATTATCCCTGTATATGGGTTTGGGAAAAAGCTTTTCTAACAGTCCAGTGACTTTCCCAAGGCTGAAGGGAGCCATCAGCTCACCAGTCTCTGACTCCATATCAGGGATCACCTCAGCTGGCTTCAAAAGGGAGGGTGGGGACCAGCAGCAGTGACCTTCTTCCTCACTTCTATAAGTCGAGGGGCTAAGTCAGGTCCCTTCTAGTTCTAAAATGGTAGAAATCTATGACTTTAAATAAACCTTTACTAACAAAATTTAATGAAAACTAGTATTTCACCAACAAGAAAAGGAGCACTACACTTGTCAAACCATCACTACCCCTCAATGTAGGCAACTGCAACATGAGTACCACTTCCAAGATCTTGTTAAAATGTATGCACATTAAAAACAATTCACGGAACCAATTCTCTGCTTTCACTCACAATTTAAGAAACAGGAAAATCCATTTGCATTTCTATCTTGTTAATTCCCGTGTTATGCTGGTGTTACTAATAACATAAAATATTTAAAATTTGTGTTACACACAGAGCCAATTATACTTATCTAGTGATAAAATAATTTTACATTGGGAATCTAAAAATAATTTATTTTACCACTGCAACAGATCACACACATTATGCAATAAATTCTATCACCAATTAATGTAAGGGTGGTTCATATACCAGCAGTCCAAGTTCAAAACAATCTCACCAGGTGATGCCACATTCGTAACACAATACCCAAGAAACACCAGAGAGACACAAATCACTACTATGTATGTGCCATATATAATATGTTCATTGCCCAACAATGTCGCACTCAAAGATGAGTTCATTTTGTTCACTCCATACGTTGGCCAGCAGTTTAATACAGATTAAGATAAACTCAGAGTACAGTAAAGCATAAAAAGTTGGGAGTATAGTCAGTGGTAGAATGCTTGCTTCGCAAGCCCAATGCCCTGGAGTGTATCCCCCACACTAAGTAATAACATAACTCTGAAGAAGTTTCCCAAAATTTTATGATGTGTTCAAAATAAATTGTTCTTCAAATAACTGATACCCACTGAATTTTGGATCTACTTACTGGAAGGATTTTATTTTAAACATAATACACTTTTATTGTGAGATACTGCTAATCTGCATCACAATTAAATATATATTTTTAAAACTGCAACCAGTTACAATGTCAAATGTTTGACCTATTGAAAGAGTTTTGTCCTAGAATAAACTACAGGACATTATAACTGTGGAAGGCCAAATCGGGGATATTTACCCTGAGGTCACTTCCTCCTGCCCCTATTACAACTTCCTTTTTCCTTTCCCTGTGTGTGAGAAGAGAGTTCCAATGAGCTCCTTGCACGTCATCAATGCCCACCCTAAGCTCCACCCCTGCTCAAAGGTTACATGTGTCCCATACCCCATATTCCGGTGGAAGGCGAAGGCCCAGCCACCACAGGTTGTGTGCTCCTTCCCACATCCTCACCTCAATAAACATGTTTGTTTTGTACTTTTGCTTCTCTTTTGCGCCAGAATACTCTGTCACTTATATATCTCATTTGTCCCACACAACAGCTCTATAAGACAATGATTCCAGTGATTCATTTGTGTACAGTTATGTCATTTTATAGGTGATAGAAGAGAAACACATAGCTTCCCAAATTCCGAGTGTTTAAGTTTCGAGAGATAAGGAATTCCTTATGTTAGCATATTAGTCCAAGTATGTGGTTGATCAGTTAATACCAATAGATTAACAAAAAAAATGCTAATAGGCTTAATGATTGTTTCCAGTGCACCTGAACTTCCATAATACAGTAGAGTAACAGGATGCTCTTTCAGACAATGTTTGATTACCAGTACTTTTACTTAGATTTTGAAACTAATTGGAATAGGACTGTATTTAGTATAAACAGACATCTCAAAAGAAGCTGGTTAAGGGATAATATGCTTCTTACTCAGGAAACATTTAAAGGAAATCAGCAAAAATATTGTATCTATTTAAACAGAAGGCCCAGTAGTGCCTAAATATCTGCACAGGAAGAAAACACAGACAAGAAAGAGAGAACACTGAAGGCTCCTAAGGTAAGCTGCACCCATTCTTTCCTTTTGATACTTGTTCTTGAAGGCACCAGAATCAAGAGAGGCATGTATCATGGTCAATGGCTTGAGAAGTTTACAAGAACAACCACCACCATCACAAAATGGATATGTAACTTAGGAAAATTCTAATTGATAGCTATTTTTGATGAAAAGTCCTAGCAAGCAATGAGTAAAACAACAGATCTGTAAAGTGATCCATTCTGTTTGATGTCATTGTTATGTTACTGAAAAGTTCATTATGCCTATTTTTTTATTGAATGATCTTTACATGCTCAAGTCATACGTTATACAAAGAGATCTTAAATGAATCACGCCATTAAATATTTTTCTCAATGTTTTTCACTTATTCATCATACATACTCACCTTTAAATGCTCTAAAATGTGCAAAAGCATCTGGAGACTGTGAGGGTGAAACAGGCCTGGTCTTTATCTTTATCTCTCTGAGATAAGACCTTTATCTCTTTGGGGAAACTCTCCCTGTTAAGGAGTGGTTTCTGTGCAGGAGATCGCATTCCAGCAGCAGCCCAAGTCCTAAAAACAGTTCTCAGGGAATGCCTGAATGGTTTCATCTCAACACTGCCAGTGACATCCAGACAAGCATGTAAGGAAATCTGAATTGTGCAGAAGTCTAGGAAATACAGATATTTTCTAACTAGCCTGTGTAAACACTGAAGTCTTGGTAATCACACAAACTGCTTTGGATTCAAGGAAGATGATCCAACCCAAGGTATCAAGTTTGCAAAAGAGATGCCACTGGGAGATCTGGGATTTAACAATAGGCTAAAGAGATCTATACGGCTACAGTAGGGGCATTCCACACCCACAGGAGGGCACGGGTGTCATGGGGGAGGGAAGATGCTGGACGTGCTCTGGGATAGAAAACAGGCTGGAATGGTCAGTTTTGATGAGGAAAAAGAGGACTAAGACCGTAGTGTTTCACTACAGCAAGGACATCACTAAAGAGTTTGGGCTTGATTCTGTGATTAGATTATTTATTTACTTATTTTAGCAGTTGAGACTAAAGATACCCACATTGGTCATGGTGAAGTAATGTATGTAGGACCATGTGAGATAGATCATAGGTAGATGACACAAGGGTAAAAATGTAAGTATTGATATTTTATTATATCAGTAATGATGCTGCATCTCTGAATCAGGAAAATGGGATGGAGAAACTGCATAGGAAAGAATCCATGACCTCATGAGCAGGAGGTATGGGGACTGAGAAGGAGAAGGAAAAGCACAGGAAACAGGAAGGACACTGAGGAGAAGACAGAGAGAAAAGACACAATGGCCTCCACCGTCTTGATACAGGGGAATGAAACGCCCAACCTATGTGTCCGCGAGTGCGTGTTCTCTAAAATTGAAGAATGAATTTTAGGAACAACAGAGGTGAACAGTAGAATACATTTATTGAGAGAAATAAAGTTTCTGTCTGAAGAGAGACAGAAGAGGGTCTCGAGCGAGTTGCCCAAGACTCTGTCTTTTCCAGGGACTTTTACAGAGTAAGACCATGGGTTCAAGGTAGGGGAAGACTGGGAACTCACAAAGCAGATGGGAATAAGGTGGGACATAAGTATATTTAGCCAATAAGATCAATAGTTCATGCAAAATTGATTACATTAAGGACAAATGGGAAAGCGAGCATTCTTGGGGTTGTGACCTTTACCCTAGAGGGATGAGATAGTGGCTCCAGGGTGAGAGGGAACTAATTAGAATATCAGTCCCCACGATGTAGATGCATTTGTTTGATCCTTTGTCTTGAGGCCTGGCCTGTCAGGAGGTGTCTGTCTCCCCCACAGTTGCCAGGTGTCTGTACTGGCTCCATTGAGGACCTAGCCCTGTCTCACTGCCTATAATATTTTTGACTAACTCAGATACCTGTAATAGTCTCAATGATAAAGATTCCACCAGATGTCTTCCCACTGCATTTGTGGTGCTGTCAGGATACCCAGAGAGATTGGCAGGAAGTCAGGTCTGGAACTCAGCACAAGTCAGCTCTATTACAATGGCAACTTAGGACATGAGCCAGATATAAGTGACAGTTGAAGACATGCCAAGAAAAAGGCTAGACAAGTGACTAAGTGGTCAAGCACTACAGCACTTAGGGGACAGAAAGAACCCCATCTCCAAAAGGTGGGAGTCAACAACGAAGACACTGGGAGAGCATAAGAGATGGAGGCGGAAGCAGATCCTATAAGTCAGAGGTGGATCCATCTTCAAGATGGTATCCAGATTTGGCAATCTGGTTACTTGACAAAAGCCTTTTTTAAATAGAGAGGATTAAAACCAACTACGAAAACCTTGAGAATGAAGTGAGTAGATAAAAGACTTGGTAGAAAAACCATTCAAATCTAATTTAAGGAATTTCCACTTTTGGCAATGAGAGGACAAGGTGGTTCAGAACTAACTTTATACTACAGGTACTGGAAAGCCAGAAAAAATATAGGAAACAACTATTTTTAGAAATTGAGCACAAAAATGGAGAGGAGGACAAGAGAGGGAAACAAGTGAGGTGAGCCCTCCCATCTCCTAGACTTTCTTCCTGGCAGCAGCTTACACACTGTAGTGAAAGGAAGCCCAATACTGCAGGCGTGGTGGGGGCCTCCAAACTGCAGGATGCTAAGGTGACCGGCATTTACAGTCAGATGGCCTGAGGAGAGGCAGCTACTCAGAGAATGAGCTCCAGAAATCTGCCTGCATCCTCTTCAGTCCTTGACAACTAACTTGGGAGTGAGTAAGGGAAAACCTCACAAGTCCAGGCAAGAGTGACTTCTGTGAAAACAGTCATTACTAGGCAACATCTGAAGAACAACCGCGGGCAAGCCTGCAGAGCCCAGCTGAAGGGAGACTCTGCTGAGACATGGACTGAACACAGTGGGTATTTAGTCAAGAGAAGCCTCACCTTGGAAGTGGGGCTACCTCAGGCCTTAAAATGAAATCTGCTCTAAACCTGGCCTAAAACAGATTTTATATATATATGCTAAAGGTGAGTAAGAATCAGTATGTAACTTAACTGTGTGCTAGGAAAGTCAACAACTAAACTGTATGATAAAAAATCAGCCCTCTAAACAGAAAATTCACAATGTTTGTCTTTCAATCAAAAGTTCTAAGACATAAGAATGATGAAAATGCAATCAGCAAGCAGAAGAAAAGTCAGGTGACAGATAACGGATTCAGGAAGTACAGTGAAGGACAGAGGGGTAGCTCGGTGGTAGAGTGCATGCATCGCATGTGTGTAACCCTGTACTTGATCCCTACCTTCACAAAAAAAGAAGGAAGGGAGAGGATCGATGATTATGCAAAAAGATAAAAAAGAAGTTTAAAGACTATACTTAGACACATCGTATATGCTGAAGAGTATGCTATGGTTTGATTATGGTTTGGCCAGTCCAAAACTGGAGTTTGGTCCTTACTGTGAGATATTAATAGATTGGAAATTCAATCTGACAATGGTGTTTAGAGGTTGGTGTGTAGGAGATGATCAGGATTAGATGGTAGCTTTATAAGAAGAGAAAGAGAGACCAGAAAACACCACACACACACACACACACACACACACACACACACAGAGACTGTCTTTTGCCAAGTGATGACCCATATTGTCACACTCTGGGACTCCTTCAGCAAGAAGGTCATCATCGGACGCTGTCCTTTAACTTTGGATCTCCAGAACTATGACCCAAAGTAAACCTCTTTTCTTTAAAATGCATCTACTTTGTGGTATTGTGTTATTAGCACCAGAAAATTCACTAAGACAGAACACAGAGGAAGCACGAACATAAAGAGAAAAGCAATGAAGAGGGCAAATATTTTGATGACATTGAAAATATAAATATTTGAGGCAATAAATACTTAAAAATTAAGAGTT
The DNA here is from genome assembly GCA_004027455.1 of Hydrochoerus hydrochaeris. Lineage (NCBI taxonomy): Eukaryota > Metazoa > Chordata > Mammalia > Rodentia > Hydrochaeridae > Hydrochoerus > Hydrochoerus hydrochaeris. The sequence continues at coordinate 135,610 of PVLA01002799.1, forward strand.
AAGAAAGATTGTGAATGTTCTTAATCATGGCCAACTATAAATATTCAAGGTGACAGATACGTTAATTAGTCAGATTGGAACGTTACACATTGTATGTGTACTGAAAGATCACACTGTACCACATAAATATGTATAATTATAATGTCAATTAGAAATAATGAATAAGGTCTTTAAAGAATTGATTTCATTGGAAGACAAGATAATTATATTACTTCACTGCAACATACAGGAATATGTAGTATTCTCATTCAGAAGGATACGTACATTGAGTCCTGAAAGAGAAAAGCACAAAGCAGATAGTCCTTCTTCAAACCTTGACTATCTTTTAAATGTTACTACTAAATATTAGTAAAGTCTCATTTCTTACATTCTTTAAGTACTACAACATATTCAGAAGAAAGTAACCTACACTGTGTTTCAGGAATTCCCCATTTTAGTACAGTTTATAACAGTTGTGGGCACCCCAAGCACACTGCCTACACATTCCTTTCTAGACCATTTCACATGCTGGTTGCCTACGGTTCTTTGATGCAACACATTTCCAATCACTGATGAAAGCTAATCTGTACTTTATCCCTTAAGATGGTTGTTTATGCATCTAAGAGCTTGGAAAATGGATCAATTCAAGATAAAACATTTTGCTAACAACTTTCATGGTTCACTGGCAGAGAAAAGGAGGCCTATTAGCTTGGCACTCCTGATATGGTCTTGTCCATATGGTAAAAAACATACCAGATTTTTAAAAAGTCAATCAAACCATTCTGGCCTAGCTAGTAAAATAAACAGCATGGTCAATAAACTAGTTGTGTTATTTAAGTCCGTCTGTTATTCTCTCAAAAGACTGGAAGAGACTTACTATCAAAGATCCTATGTGTATTTCTCTTTTAGCACCACTAACTTTTAGCCTGGCTCATGATGCATGGTTATAAAGAACATGTTTTCTAGATATAAAAATCAGGGCACAGCTGACATATGGTCTAACAATGGGACCAAGAAAGAAAGAAAGAAAGAAAGAAAGAAAGAAAGAAAAGAAAAGAAAAGAAAAGAAAAGAAAAGAAAAGAAAAGAAAAGAAAAGAAAAGAAAAGAAAAGAAAAGAAAAGAAAAGAAAAGATGCACAGGGATCAAATACCCTACCAAACACTTCGTAAGTGGCAGCGGCAGGATCCAAATCCAAATCCGAATCTGCATCTAGCCATGTTCAATCCTAAGTATACACGTGTGCACACACATGCACACGTACACACAGAATACAGGCTGGAAGCAGGCAGGGAAGGCTAGGGGACCACAGTGTAAAAGGACAAGTCCAACAGAGAGACTTTTACATTCTACTTTCAGACTTTGCCCAGAAATCCTGAAGATTGTGATCTGCAAAGAAAACTATCATCAACATAACTACTCACCCCCAGAGCAAGTCACACTAACCCTACTAGTGATGAAGTCTTTGTTTTATGGAAAGCATTGTCAATAAATATCCCCCATTTGGGGTATTCCAATGGGAAACATAGCTCTGGGTAAACAGGAACTTATAATTTTTAATTTATGCTAATACTTGTAACACATAGGCATTCTTTTAATTCTCTATAAGTCCACATTTATATATCTATGGGTAGTTCCTTAATTTTTGGATATGTTTTTAAAACAGAAGTCTGGAATATGAGGGAAGCCAGTACGAAGTTTTCTGGAAAACGCTATAAAGGTAGCGAAAGGTCCCATCCAACTGATACATTTGTACCTCTAGACTATTTTTATGCACACAAATTTTTATTTTTTAATATTTAGCAATTTTCATTCATTAACAGAACTGGCAGAACTAGGGAACATTACTGATCTGTGTACAACGTGATTAACATGGCTGCAGAGGACAGATAACACTTCCTGGTTAACCTGGAAGAAATGGAAAATACCCATGTATTTCTCTATTTATTTTTCTCATTGTTGGCATTTGCTAGTCAGAATGTGAGTCTATCCTGTGTTTTTGATTTTAGATTAATTACTCCTGACAAGCCTAAAACCTAACTACCTATGTGTTTGAAAAGAAATGGTTGGAACCTTAGGCTTGAAGCAGTTCCAACCCAGTTCCCCTACCCAGCTCAACTGTCTCAGATCTGATCATTCACATAGCCAGAGGACCATGGAAAGGAAAGGCTCTTTCCTGTGGGTCCCAGGGCTGGCCCTTGGCTTCCCTCCCTAGGTGCCAGCAGAGTAGGTAGCAAGGACATCAGTGGCTACCTGAGCTCCCAGCCATGCTGCGCTTCCAAGACTAGTGTTACTCTGCACCTTCCAGTAAGCAGGGGTATGCTGAAAAGAAGGCATGTGCAGAGAGTGATCTCAGCTGCTGAGCATGTCACACACAAGCCACTTTATTCTTCCCAATTGGTGACATGGTCTAAGAATGTGCCCCAACTGTTTACTTCCTGCCTTTTACCAAGATACCAGCTTCCCCTCTCAGAGCACGTAAAACAGAAAACCTGCACATTATTGGCTGTTTAAATGATGAAAGGAAACTGCCAACACACACGCACGCACGCACACACCACACTCACCATGCCACACACACACACACACACCATGCCACACACACACACCACACACACACACCATGCCATACACACATACACCACAGAGCTTTCTACAGCCTAGAATCCTTAGCGTTAAGTACAGTTAATAAAAAAAAAAAAAGTTGGACCAATTAGCAGCCCTGTGAATGTTGGAAATGCTTTAACAGTGACTCACACATGAAAAAGCCTAATACAGAATAAGAAAAAGAGGGAAAGTTAAATTATGTCTGCAATCATAATGAAGCAAGGCCCAGAAGGAGTTCTGCAAATCAGCAGGTTCTAATGAAATATTAAGGTAAGTGATTATTGATGAAAAATGAATAAGCCTTTTTGATTTCACCAACCTTTAAATCACACCTAGCTAATTAAAACAACTCACACACACGCATTTATTCCTTGACGGGCATTTAGCTAGCCTTGAGACTTCGTTTATGAGACATGTAGGTAGTTGAACCCAGGCAAATGGACAGAGTGTGCCAGGAAACAAAAAAACAAAACAAAATAAAAACTAGCTCTTTTTCAAATTGTATCTATCATTTCCAAGCTAGAAATTTTTTAAAAACTTACTCAGAGTATCTCCTGTTTACCATAAAGAAAACATCAACAATGGTGAGTTACATACTCACATTAGCCCTATTTTAGTTAATTACCACTTACTGAACACAAGTTATTTGTAATACAATTATTATACTCTTATATGATATTTTTTTACTTAAGTATATCATAGCAGTATTCAAAAGAACATATCATCTACCCCACATTTTCAAGAGAAAAGCAATAAAGTCCCTTTAAAGGTGAGACTTAGCCACAGGTGGCACCATAAGCTTGGGAGACTCTGTTCCTACTCCTGAGGACCACACATGCTTACTTGTGTCTGCTAGTAACATTTGCCTTAATATCCTATTTTGGAAATTAATCTTAGGCTATTCATGTTAAGTACTAGACCCAATTACTGCATATTAAGTTGTATCCAAATTATATAATTAATCAAATATCCATAGCAATGCACATTTTAGCACTAATATATATGACAAAGAAGTGCAACTGACCATCAAAATGAAGTTAAGGTATCTAAAACAAGTTTCTATGATGGAAGACGCTAAGGAGATACAGAATCAGCATATATCACACACAGGAAAAGACAATTCACACAGCAAACTTTGTGTCTTCTGAATGTCCTTAGAACTTGTGAACAGAGACAGAGACGACAGCTGGGGGAGAGGGGACATAGCAGTCCTCACAGCAACCTGTGTCAGTCAGCTTTCCACCACTCGACAAAATGCCTGGGATAAGTGACTTGTGGAGAGAACATGTTTGCTAGCCTCACGGTTTCAGAGACTCCAGCATTAGATGACTTTGCCCTTTTGCTTTGACCCCTGGTGACACAGAGCACATGGCAGAGAAACCTGTTTACCACATGGGACCCAAAAAGCAGAGGGAGGGAGAGCGAGAGACTGCAGTCCCAGATCCCCTTTAAGGACTTGCCTCCAATAACCTATCTTCCTCCTGCTGCACCCTACATCTTAAAGGTTTCCCAGCAGCGTCACAGCTGAAGATCCATCTAGTTCAGCACAAAGGCCTCTGGGAATATTCAAGACCCAAACTAGAGTATGACTAAAAACTTACTGGACTCTTCCTACATCAGACAGTAGTCAAACTACCTTCCATGTAGTCATTCATTTAATGCTCACAGAAAACCTCCATGGAGTAAGCACTGTTATTATAACCATTTTACAGGCACAAAAGGTCAACAGAGACAGCCAGGATGTGAACTCAGGCTGGCTCCAGAGCCTGTGCCCCTGATATACCTACAGTATATATTAGCACATGACCTGACAGGGCATTGCAAGTCCCTGCTTCAGTTACATGACCTCTATAAAACCTGTAAGATGATGGACTGCACATATAACACAAAAAGGATTTTAAAAATGTTTTTACACTGTCCAGATGGGCCTTGAATTTCCAGAGTATCATGTCTCAGCCTCCTGAAAACATACACTACCAAATCCAGAGAGGACATTTACCAATTAAGATGTTTATATTTTGCTGATAGAAATTCTACATGCTTTTTCTGAAACAGGCCATTTCTACCTATGTGCATTTTTTAGTCTTCATTATCACATTCTGCACCCCATAAACTGTCTCTGCTATAATAATGAGGAATATGCATCCTTAATTTTTAAATACACAAATGCTGTTTGCCATATCTTTGAATACTGCAGCGAACAAAACAGACAAAATTTCCATCTTTAAAAAGCAGCTTTACTTGATCTGAAGGAGGTGGATGCTTAAGCTCGTGTGTTACATGCTGTACAAGCTGTCATAAGCACCAGTAGGAAGGAAGACCAGGACGTCACTAATTCCAATCTGCTCAGCTGCTTTGCTGTGGGGACAGAGCTGGCCCTGGGGAGGGCTGTGCTCATTTCAGGTGCATGCTCCTGTGGAGTGGCATCCACGCCAGAGCACTGGTGACCCTCAGAATTCGCATGCCACCCAGTTTGCCACTGCTCCCTACCCTCCTCTCCCTGCCCAGCTGTTCCCTTCCCACTATGAGCAATGAAAATTTTTAAGCAGGAGGCACAGAAGAAAATCCACTCTGGTGGCCAGTGATAGGGAGAAGACAGTGCCCCAGATTCAGCTCACACAGCTGGGTTTATCACCAAAGCCTGAGGAAGCATCCAGTCAACTTCGCCATTATTTCTGCTCTCTGGGAAGTGGTCTCCTCCAATCTGCATGCAAATACTTGTGTGTGGCATTGACAGAGTCCCTTGATTTTTAAACATGTTCAAGAATTACTAGATTTAAAAGTCAGGAAGCAACGCTCTCATGCAATAGCTTCACAGGAAGTAGTGGCAAACAATCAAGGACAATCTGCCCTTTAAAAAATCAACTGAAATAGTTTTTCAGTTATAAACAGGATAGTATGTTGGACATCATAACCACCCATCAGGGCGGGCAACACCGCACCTTAGTCTAGTGAGGGCTCTAACAGAAAAGCTGGAAATCCTACAGGAAAACAGAAACAAAATGACTCAAAGATGTGCTGTTTATAAGAAAGTGGGGTGGGTGGGTTTGATCTGGTCATCCAAGAAGGGTTTATGAGACTGTCTGTCTCGGATGCAAATAAGATTTCTCAGAAATAATATTACAAGGAAGATGATGAATCACAGCTTTGTGAAATCAGAAATGGCCTGGTAAGGGAGTGTGTGTCTCCTCTACAGAGAAATCTCCTCTCCTGTCCTGTCCCTTGCCCTCCCCTCCTCTCCCTTCCCCTCCCCACCCTTTCTTTCTCGCTCTGTACTAGTCTGTCTATCTCCCCCTGCCTACCGACCTACCTACCTGACTTTTAAGATCTGTGTAAAATACAGTTTAAGCTCAACACCTCACAAACTCACTCTTCCCCAAGATGAGTCCCAGGAACCTCCTTAGCAATTCCCATCACTCTGCAAAACACTGTGTGTGGCTCAACATGTCAAGATCCGTCAGGGGACTCTGGCAGGGGAGCAGGTCTTACTCATGTCTACTCCCACACCTGCCACACTGGTTGGCACATCGTCACCACTCACACACTGGGAGGTGACCAGGCAGTCACAGAGGCTGCCAAAGACACTGGCAAGTGAACATACACAAGAACTCTGGACTTGTTCTGAGTTTAAGGCTTTGCATATTTCACAGAGGTCAGATACACAGAATAAAGAAGGAAATGGAAGAAAAAGAACCATTACAAACAGATGTTTACCCCAATCAGCTTTAGGGTCTGTCACAAAGTAATTTTTTTAAATTGTGCAAACAAATAAGTCCTACACTTATAACCTTCAAAAGACTAAACAATGATGGCTTTTCAAATTTTGTACCTGGTATTAAATATGAAAGCAAAGACTTGAGGAATGTGATAACTGTGACTTTGTTGTTACACAGATTTGTTAAGAACAAATTTTTAGACCATGATAATCAGTAAGCTCTGAAATGGCAAACTTTTTTCTTTTAAATCAAGTTTTCCTTTATGGAAGACAACACAGCATTATATTTAAAGTATATTTTCACAACTTTTGAATTCTATATAGTCAACATGAAATGCAATATTTCTCTGAGAGGTTGTTTATAATTATTTCAGGGCCACTATTTATAACTTTTTAAAAAAAAACTAGTGAACTATTTTTTACTTGGTTATACAGATTGATGGTGTGAATGAAACTGAAGGGGGATTTACTTGGAAGAAATTTAGAATAATCCTTTTCTATTCCAATGATGTTGGAATCAACAAGTGAGCCTCACCTCACATCTCATTAATGTAAGCATATCCACTTAATTTATAAATTAGAATTGAAATCCACCACAGAATTTAACAGATGAAGGGTTACTAACTAAAGCACTGCTGGCCTTTCATCCGAGTTGCTGCATATAATTTAAATGGGAAGTATCATATACCTTTGAACACATTCTTTAATTCAGACTTTACTGAAATGGACATAGTCAATGCCAAGCCATAAAGTTTAGTCCAAATTCATGTCCAAGCAAGAAATCCTCTGGACTTAGGAATTCTGCATTCACCACTTCATTTGGATAGTTTATACTTCTGGTTGTGAGCTGGGCCAGCGGCTTTTTACTCCAAACTCAGTCGGCTTCACCCTGGCAAGGTGACATTAAGTGAGCCCATGCCACGCCAAGAGGGCCTGGCAGGAGGCAAGCAGGTACTTCAGCTAAAACATAAGTAACTAAGAAGCACAAATTCAGACCATGTTTGGTTGCCCAATGACCTCTGTTTAACTTCAACTTACAGTCTGTAAACTAGGTGAACTGAGGAATCCACTTTCCCCACCAACAGGAATTTCCTAGGAGACAATTATCTGGTCTCAGAATACTTTGTTTTGGGAACAAGTACTTTTAAAACTCTGTCTTCCTATGAACTCAAAAATAACCCCCAGAATAGTCTAAGGGGTAGAACTAATAAAGCATAAATTGATAAAGAAAATACATTTTAACAGTATTTGTTTTATAGGAATTATTTTATAGAAATACAGACATCTGAATTCTGTATTTCAGAATTGATTATAAACAACATTAAATCTATCTTAATTATTATGTAACCATAGAACACATGAATTATATTGTTACTTTCTGTTCTGTAACAATCTAGATCATTCATAATTTTTCATATTTCCACATATGCACTGATTTTAGTAAAAGAGGCCAAGAATATTCCAACCACTTCCTTGACTGGAGAGAAAATAAGTACCTTTGCAAATCAACTAATATTTTTGCTCTTGTTACACTAAAATCAACCAACTAGGAAAAAGTTGAAGAAGAATGGAAGGTGAACAGAAAATCAAATCATTATCCACACTGAGGAAAAGGGTGCCCAGGAAAAGCTCTAGAACATCTGGGAAGTTAATTTAAAAATGGATTGTGGATTCAGGGCTCGATAAAGTCTCCTAAGAACTTGAAAATGCATCTCACAATAGGACTCCACATAAATCCTCATGAATTTATATTAATAGTTGATTGATATTCCATCCTTATGCAGGAGCAAAAAAGAAAATAACACCAACCAGAGATCACTAAATACCAATAAGATTGGCATTTGAAGCCAGGGGCTTAGACTATTGAAGGGACAGGGAACAGAGGCAGTTAGGCCAAAAAAAAAAAAAGATGAGCTAGTGAGCCACACTGCATGTGAAGCAGGATCCTGGAGATTCTGTTTGAGGCTGAAAATCCAAACACCAAGCAGCTAAGGGAGATCAGGGCCCAGAGCATGATTGTCAAAGACCTAAAACTTCTGTCCTGGGAAGAGAAGACATTAAAGCAAACATGAGTCCTGAGGGAATACTTGCCTGATAACTTGGGAAGTCTAAAACAGTTTTAGTTTACTCCTGTGTTTCTGCAGAATATTTAAACTTTCCCTGAGGCTAAAATAAATACATAAGTAAACAAACCCCATTACACATTACTTCTACAAACGAATTGTGGTTTCGGGCAATGTTAATCAACAAAAAGAATTAAACAAGAAGTCTTTAAAATCAGCCATGACCTTATTTATGGCTTCATTACTTTCAAGATTTCATTTGTTGGGTTGTTTATGTCACCTCAGCCTTTAATTTAATTGTCGAATCTCTAACTATATTACAATAGTTTAATGAATGGTGATTGCTTGTTTTTCCTTACCAAAAGTTAACATCTGCAGAACTTGTAACACCAAAAAGCCATTTCATTCACACATGTATTTGGTGAAACTGAATTTATACTTTGAGATTGATTCTTTAATGGAAAAGGAGGTGTGAACCCATATGACATGGTCTGACGTACTAATCTGGAGATGAGCCTGGAATGTGAATTCTTGGAGGCCTGTGAGCACCACACTGCAGGCCTGGTCTGCATCTTCAAGGCAACCAACCGCAGATACTTTGAACCAAGGGAGTCATTCAGTCATATTTTATTTTAGATAGAAAATTCCAGGCATTGGGTAAAGTTGGGATTTGTGTATAGGAAAACTGGAGACGGGAGGAAGGTACGAGACTCTTGCCGGAATCCACAGGCAGCCCTATTGAAGAGAAAGGATGTGAATTGTTCAGAAGCGAGGAACACAGCAGATCTGTCGTGGACTGCCAGGGACGTGGGGGGTAGGTTAAAAAAGAGAAGCGGACATGTGGACGTGGATGTGTGGGCCATGACAGCAGTCACCGAGATTCATTTTAGGATACAAAAGGAAGCGTCTATATTTAACGAGTGTGGGCTTGTGTATCTGCGAGACACAGGAAGTACGCATTCCTGGCTGGCAGCGCTAAGGGGAACTTGAGGCTTACAAAGAGAAGGTGGGTGAGTGGAGGTTAGGCACTGCCAGTGCCTGGTAGGAGGTAAAGCCTTAACCAAGAGTGACACAGAAAAAACAACGGTGGCCTGTAGCTACTTCCCTAGGCAATCTGGAATTTAAGGGAAAAAGTAAGCAGATGCTCTGGGGAGAGTGCTAAGAAAAGTGGATGCAGGAGAAACCAGCACAAGAAGCTGGAGCACAGCTCTGGAAATGCCTGGATCATCCAGAAAGGGCTCAGGAAATGAACCCCTGGGGTCCATGCCAAACTCACCACCACCCAGAAATGTAGATTTACTAGACTACAGTTTCAGAGGCCACAGGCCTGAAATGCTTTTCCCTGGGCTAAAATCAAGGTGGTGAGCGCTGTGTTCCTCCTGGAGGCCCCAGCCACATCAGCTTCTTCATCTACCCAAGCAGCTTCAGGATCCACTTGCAGCTGTCTTGGGGTTCCCGCCTCTGTCGCCAGAGGGAGGCGCGCAGCATCTTCAAATCTCTCTACAGAGCTGGCTCTCCTGCTTCCTCCTCCGCTTACACTTTCCCTTTCAAAGATGGGTGTGATGATGGGGAGAATGTCCCCACTTTAAGATCTTCAACTTAATCTGAAGCAGCGCCCTTTCGGCCCCAGAGATTATGGTGTGAGCATGTTTGGGGAGCATTATGAAGCCTATCGTGTGGCTTGAATAAGATAAGGGAAAGAAGATAACAGCAGGTGGTATCAAACCTAGGTTAATCTTTCAAGAAGTTTGGGTCCAATGTGAAAAGAGAACATGGGCAGAAAAGAGCTGGAAGCAAAAAGTGACTTTTAAAACAACACAGCATTGTTGACTTCAGCACACGTGTAGGGTATGTGGCTGGGCCAGGACCGAGGCAGAGGCTGTGGCCAGGGGCTGACAGGAGATGTGCAGCCCCATGGGGGTTGTGCTGGCCAAGGATGAGTGGGAAATAAACCAGGGGCAGATGTGGAGAAGCTGAGAGGAGAGCTGAAGTGGGTAACTAGTTGGGGGCTCTAGCTGAGGTGACAGATAGTGAAGGTCCCTTGCCTGGATGGAGCACAGGGAATTAGCAATGTCACCAATCTGCAAAATGCATCCTGCAATGAGATTTACCACCTTTGAGAATTACTTTCTCACATTTCAACAAAAACAGAGATAAATAATATTAAGTAAATGGAAGTAAAGCAGTATTTGACTTTTGGAATAGTAAATGCAACTTTATTATGTGACCCTCTATTTTTACCAGAGCACATGTTTAATAACTGCTGGTATCTAAGAAAATTAGTTTTTGTTCTGTACTTGCCAGACTTTTGAACCAACTGGATTCTAGTTTTATGGAGGAAAAAACAAGTTTACAAAGGTCTTTTCTTTTAAAATTGGCATTTTCTCTTTAGTGGTAAAATGCATGCAAAAAGCACATGATTATGGTATTTATGTTTCCATTAAAGTGTCCTCCACAAGTGAGAGGAGTCTAGCCTACTATTTTCCTGCTATTTAGATTTATAGCAGTACAGTTCCCATTTTATTTCAATTATATTTGAAGACAATGCACTCTTGGTGGCAAATGATTGCATGGTGACAATCAGCAAATGTCCATTAGAGCTGTCTTTCTTTGGAGTTTTTAAACCAGAGATTCTGGTACCTAGACATAAAAATATAAATTGCATAGTGGTTTGAAGTAAATAAAAAAGCATTATTGACTAGGATGTCATCGTGTATCTTTCTATTGCTGGGTCAGCATATCCAGCACCCACAAGTTAAAGGAAGAAAGGTGTATTTTAGCTCAGAGTTTGTAGTGGTTTCAGTCAGTAGTTGGCTGGTTCCAAGGCAGAGTAGTATGGCAGGCAGGAAGCAGCTCCCTCCTTCTTTCCCTTTTTATTCCATCCAGGTTACAAGCCTATTGGTTGATGCCACACACCCAGGGTGGGTCTTCCCTCTTTAGTAAATCCCTAATCCACACCCAGAACTATGGTCAACCAATCAGTGAACTAATCTAGTATTATGATCTAATTGCCTCCCCAAAGCCCCATCTACAAGGTTTTGGAGGAGCATCTAGATATAAGCTATAACATACCTATCTCAGAATTCAAAGTATATTAAACTTTCTAAATTGAAATTGTGTGCTTATATGAAAAGAAAATTTTGGTCTCAAGAAACACTGCTAGAATAAAGTTTAGGAATACCTGTAATGCTTCACCTGCAAGATGGATGCTTAAATAAAATGACAATTTAATCATAAGTGGAGAATAGACATCATGAGAGCCAGAATAGAGCTGTGCATAGTGAAAAATCACAAATGATTTCCCCTTGTCACTGTTGACACAATAAACTCATATTGGAGTTCCTTGTTTTGTTTTCATTAGCTCAAGAGTAATGACTTTCTTTCTGCAAGAGAGTCAACTACGGTGCTCATTAAAATATGAGCTCACAGTGCCTAACCAGATTGACTATGCCAAAACATCTAAGAGCACAGGTCGAGACGCCAGGGAAAAGCACTGTGCTTTGAGATAAGCATTCTAGATGCTTTATGTGCTAATTTGAAAAAGCAGTTTTACAATACAGTCTGTGATAGCTGTTCTGTTATTGTAACAAATACCTGATCAGCCTGTAAAGAGAAGAGGCTTACTTTGAGTCACACCTGAACCTTCGGAGGTTTCAGGTCACAGTGGATGGGTCCTGTTGCTTTGGGGTTCATGGCAGGGCGGTACATGGCTGGGAGGCGCACGGTAAGGCAAACTGCTAACCTCACAGAGTACAGGAAAAGAGGGGGAGAAATCAGGTTCCCACAAGCCTTTCAGGGCCAAAGACTTCTCACCAGCCCCCACTCCTCTCCTTGTTTTCCAGCAGTGGGGATTGAAACCAGGTCTTTATAAAGAGAGCTATGTCCTCAATCTTTTCTTTTTCATTTACATTTTGAGACAGAATCTCTCTAAAGTCTCTAAGTGGCTCATGCTGGCCTCAAACCTGAGGACCTCCTGCCTCAGCCTCCTAGAGAGCTTGAGATTCCAGATGTATACCATCATGCCAGTTCTGGCCCCATCGCTTAAAAGCCCTGCCACCCCCCAGTAACACTACAGGCTGTAGACCAAGTCTCCACACAGGCCTTTGGGAAATGGTCCAGATCCAAACTCTACCACTGCCTATCACAGTTCTTAAGAGTGTGACTCTGCTCGCTGGCCTGCCAGGAGCTAACAGGATGTAAACAGAGATGCCAAAGTTTAGCTGAGGTTGAAGCACAAGTCATGTTTTTACTAAGCAGCGTCAAAGACTGACAATTAGTAGGAATTCCATGAAAGTAGAAGATGAAGGCTTTCAAAGAATCCCATGACAGTGTAAACTCTGGAAGAACAGGATGAAACAGACTGATTGTTCTGGGACTCCTCCCCACTACTCACAGTAACACACATCATTTAGAGCACCTGCATGCCAACTTCCAACCCTGGCAGCCCTGGATACCAGAGAAGTCACAAGAGCCCACGCTGAACTTACGAAGTCCACTTTAAAAACAAAACTTCACAGTGTGATGCATGGGGACGATGTGGAGATCAAGCCATATAATAAGTGACAGTGTCAACAGAACTGCAATCCCACATCTTTCTGTCTATGTAGGTTATAAAGAATCAACATCTATATGTTTGCACTTCTGTTCCATTCCTCGCTTATATTATACATTTGTGTAGGGCTGCTGCGTTCTGTATGGACCTCCCCAGATGCTACATGCTAACATGCTATTAACCAAGTCAACCCTGCCCACACCCATGGAAGGAAGCACTTATTGCCCTCATTTTGCAGTGGAGGCAAGGGCAGCCCGAAGACTGAAGAGCACAGGACCAGATGCAGCAGCCTGGGCACACAGTTCATATCTGGTACATACACTTCTAGCACCATGGATGGAGTGCTGTCAGGGCCTGGAAGGCCTTCAAAAGTCATAGAGGACATCTGCTTAATGGATACACAAATGGTTACTGGAAAGGTTTAAAAACATGAGGGGCGGCAAAGCTAACTAGGCAACACTAGAAAACTTTGCCATATGAAATTTCCTTCACCAGGACACAGTGCTGTGATATGCAGACAGTCTTGATCAAAAGACAACTCCCTTTGGGCTCGTCTGTGCACACTTTGTTATATTTGGAATGCCATTTGGCCTCATGAAACAAAAACCTCAGGGCAGGCCACTTGAACAAGCAGCTGCTCACCCTTCAGAGATAGCAGAGAGTCCAGGCTGGGCACCCAGCCCTAGAGAGGAATCTGCTCAGGTGCCAGTGGCTGCCCTCTTCTTCCACACGGCCTCCACCTTCAGCCTGTCAGGTAAACCTACCCTGGCAGTGCCCACCCACCACGCAGGAGAGAGAGGGAAAATGTCAGTGGGCAAAAGTTGAATGGCTACCATTCTGTTTTATTCTATCCTATCTTATTTTGCAGTGCTAGGGAGGAAACCTTTGGCCTTCGGTGTGAAAGACAAGATCGGTCACTGAGCTGCACGCACCTCCAGCCCAGCCTCACTTTAATCTGGAAAGACGAGCTGGACAGAAAGTCCTAACTGTACAGTGGCTCCTAACCTGCAGCTCACAGCTCAGTGTGAGGGAGCCTGGGAACTGTAGCCCTCAGAGAGGCAAGGGGCAGCTTGAACAAAACTAGGATTTGTGAAGGAGGAAGAGAATAGGTGTGGGTTAGTCTGGTAGCAGTGTCATCCGTGGCATGGGAAGGCACGGGAACAGCACCACAGCAGATTCCCAGTATTGAGGGCAGTTGAGATGCTGCAACCAAATAGGAAGTGTACTTGCGCCCAAGAAATACAAGACTATGAATCCACTACAAAGGTGAAGTCCTTGAGGTGCCTGGTTACAAGCAGAATAACAACAATATCTTATGGGTTTAGGCCTCATTATTCATACAAAACACTGGATGAGGTCTGCTTCTCTTAGGCATCCATCAGACACAAACAGTCAAAGCATTACTAAGGACCCTAATAAATAGTAATCATAGTGGCACTGTGACTAATGCATGCAACCCAACAATGGTTCATGTGTCATTAAATTAAACAGGCACAAGGCATTTCTAGACACAGTACTATAGCAGCCCATATAAAGCATTTCATAGGTAATACATGCAGATTAAAAAAGGGTCCTCATTTTGACATTAAATTCATAGCATTTAATAAATTCCCTTGGTTGCTTCCACATGGAGCCGCAAAACCCACATCTTTGAATGTAAGACCCATCAAAATGATTCAGCAATGAAATCCTACATAGCTTTCTTATCGAATAAAGAAAATCCAAGAAGAGATGCAGGCTACATGTTAGATTTTCAACCCCTATCTTACCTATGTTCCCATGAAATCCAAAAATTTGAATAGTAAAGTTTACCTGACACCAATTGCAAATTTTGGTGACATTTAGTCAGTTGAAAGGAGCTTACATATTGTCCATGCAGGAACTAATCTCTGGGGCGTTTCAAGTTTTGTATTTTCACTGGAATGATTAGTTTTTTAAAAGTTAATGTAAATATATTCCAGATCATCTTACAGGCATGTTATTTCACTTTCCCAATTTAAGTTTACAAATATGAAGGCATCAAGAAATGCTACTTTCTTTAGCTCAACTTAGTGATAACAGAAGCAAGCTAGACCTCATGCATAAATGATGTGGCTATGTGATGGGCAGGCCAGCGACTGTCACACATGAATGCTCAACAGCACTGCAGAAATTTGGAGAAAAGTGACAGGCAAATGGAGCCAGCACTTAGCTTGCAGGAGTAGACAGACACACCTAAATAAACCTGCCATGTAGCAGTCACCACCATATTTGTGATTTGTGCAAGAGTTCAGACTCTTAAAAAAGTATTATTGGCCACATTAAACTAATGCTGTTCATTTGAATGTAATGGTTTTGCCATTTTGTTTGTCTTTAATTTTGTGAAGATGTTTGGTTTTATAGTTGTATAATGGCTATAAACAGAAGGAGTTTAGTCCTACTTTATTTTTATACATATTTAAGTAACATTATAATCAAAACAATTTAAACTGCTATTGCACTATCAAGAGATTTTCTTTCTTTTTAAAAAAGAGTTTCCTACACTACTCAAGTCTGTAAACACTTGACTACAGCTTTCTTGCAAACAAGAAATGGCAACATTTTTTTCTAAGTCAAGTTCAAATTCAATGTTAGATAGGTAAAGAAGTAATTTACAGGTGCAGTAATTCTCGAGGTTTCAGTTACATTATTCACCATTTAATGTATATCTTATTCTCTACAAAAATAGTAATTAAAAAATGAAATATATATTTCTGCAACTCATTGTTTAAAAAAATTATCTCTCTCTGGGTAAGGCAGATGGGAGCTTTTGAATACGGCAGTGTGTGAGGTGAGGTTCTGAGCTATTTCCTGCTGGGGGTAACACATCCCTGTGACTGAAGTCTTCTCTGCTGTGCTCTGCTGAGTGTGCGTTTGACGGAAATGAGCATGAAGACTGTTTAAGTCTGGTGTTAGCTCAGTGTGGGGGACAGACTGCAGGATGCTGAATTAGGGATGCTTCTGCCCAGAGAACGGAGAGTTCTAGGCACAGAAACCATTTGGAAAACCTGCAGAATCTTCAGTGAGACTTAGGACTCTTGTAGGGCACTGGGTTTAAAACAGTCATTTCTGATCATGGGGAGCTGAGTGACCCCTTCTGACTCCGCTCTGGTCAGGTGACACTTCTGAGCAATGTGCGTGCCTGCTATGGGTGCACCCATGATTTTGAGATTTTTGAGTTAGACATGCAATATGCAAGATGATGAGAGCTTTGATTAAAGAATAATAATAATTCAACTAATTTAATTTCCTTCAACCTGACTGATAATGTCAACATTTCTGATGTCCTTTCTCCCAAGAAAACCCTTTCAAGGGGACATTCATGATCTTCAGATGCAGTTTGACCTTGTACAAGCAACTTTCATAAATACAGCAGAAACTAAGCAAAAAGCTTTTAAGGAAAATGTCACTGTCACTGATAATAACTTCATTCTCTGAGTCCTGATGTATCTGTGTTGTAAAGAAGCACACAAACCTTCTAGGGAGCTGCCAGAGGATTTAAATAAACCATAAACCTCCAGTATTAACTTATTCACTCATTATAGTCAAGATCAAATAGATTTTTGAAGATAATGAAGAAAGTCTATAAAACAACAACAAGAAAAGGCAATAGAATAATATTCTGACCAGAGTATCACCTTAAGATCTGCTTCTTTGTCTGCTGGGTTTTTCTCGCTCCATTTGCTGTTTTTAAAAATGCTTCCTTCTAAGTTTACCTAAGGGTTACCTGTTGCTTTTGCAAATTTTTATTAACAATAGCTGGAAGTGAGGAACTAAGATACAGGCTACATGCAAAACTGTAGCAACTAAGAAAGACATCGATATCATAGATGAAATAATCCTAGGCCATCTCTTGCCTTGCAAGTGTTCTTAAAGACCCGCATCAGCAGTGCCAGCATCAAACCTGGGAATTTACATGAAATGTGAATTCTTGAACTCTCATCCTGACCCACTAAATCAAAGTTCTAGGGGGTAATCAATCAATCAATCAGTGTTTTAAGAAGTCCTTCACACAATCCTGCTGCATAAAGCCTGGGAACCACTGGTTTTAATGAAACCACTTATAATGACAAGGCCCAGCTCCATAGAGAGGCATGATGACAACAAGATCAGTGTATTACTGGTGACAATATCATGCATATTTTGATAGAACACAGAGTATTATTTACTTCATGAGCTAAGCTCCATATGGTACTTGAATACACAAATGGAAAGGTGGGAAAAGATTTGTTTAAAATTGTTTCTGGGTTGGGCATGGTAGCACATGCTCTTACTCAGCACTGGGGAGGCTGAGGCTGGAGGACTGTCAAGAGTTCAAGACCAGCCTAGGCTACATAATAAATTCAAGCCCACCCTAAACTACACAGCAATAATGTTTCTCAAAAAAAAACTGTATCTATCAAAATTTGAAATACATTCATAGCAACTTGAAATCAATATAAAGCCATAAAGTCAGTTAAAATTTTGTTTTTCATCTCAAAACAGGTTTTCACTATGCAGTTCAGGCTGGCCTTAGACTCAAGATGTAGCCAAATCTAGCTTCAAACTCATAGCAATCCTCCTGCCTCAGCCTCCTGAGTGCTGGAAATATGGGCATGTGTCCACCACATTCAGCCTGAGTCAATTAAATTTTAAATATATTTTAAATTTTTAAATAGCATAGTCATTAATATATAGTCAACATTGTACTCCTGTATGCTGTACTGGCAAACATAATTTGCAGCTGTGTCCTGTGGTGCTAACAAGCATTAGAAGACTGCTTGTGCTGTACGTCTCACTTCCTAATTCTTTCATAATATAAAATTATGCCACCAAAAACAAAAGTGGCCCTTTCTAAGTCAGAGTTGAAATAAATCATGGCTTTCTCCATCTACTTAATTACCCCAACAGGAAGTTCGCCTACCAATGACAGCAAATATTGCTTAAGCAGAAGAGCCGTAATTTCCAGTTTGCTTTCTATTCAAGTTCCCAGGTCTATAAGCATTTGAAGATCAGGATAAAATATGTTGGGATCATTAGAAAAGCTATGAAAACTGCTTACTGCTTTTTTTCCATTAGGCTTCGATTTGTGTAAATTCAATACTTTTAGACACAACAGCTTTTTAAAGGCCGTTAATAACAGATGGTTCGGGCTTGAGGACTGATGAGCCCTCTGCTGTCAAAAGCTATGGAAGAGGATTCAGGGGCCGCGCTGGGGCTGCTCTGGGCCTACCTGTCCACAGGGGAAGCTTTGGAATTCCGAGGCTTCTTCACTTGCGCGTACAAAACATCCATCACGTGTCCTTCTCGGGGACTCTGTGGCCCGGTGTTGAGAGCCATGGACCCTTCGTAAGATGACAGCCCCCCATACATCAGCTCGTCCTCACAGCCAAATGTCCGATGAAAATCTTGGATCTCAGCATAGTCACGCTCCCGGGCTTGTCGCTCCCTAAATTCTCGAGTTTTGGCTTGGATCCTGTAAAATTAGAACAAGGTTGAAACAAAGACACTTTTCCTTTTCTGGAAAGGGTACCCAGAAACACTCATTAAATATGTTGTAACGTCTATTTTGTTCCCCACAGTTATGAGAAGATCTGCAGTACAGGTGCTAAGTTACATATATTTTAGATCATCAAGTAATGCCATGGGTGCTCAAAACTAATCACTTCAGATACCTTTAGAGCATTTCAATAACGTATAATAATAATATAAATCTTATGTTTAAATTTTTATCTATTAGTAACATTAACAATTCTGAAATCAGACTGGGGGCTTAGCTCAGCACAGCAACTGCCAGGTAAGGTCCTGAGATCAATTTCTAGTACCACTCCCCACAAATTAAAAGTTCTGAAACAAAACTTATCTGCATTAAAAAAAAAAACAGATCTTAGGATACCATTTTCCTAAAGATAAGTTTAGTTCACAAAGATTTTATCAAATACTTGGTTCAAAATGCTCCTCTATTTAAAATATATTGATATAATTTATGCAATGTCCATGTAAGTTGCCCCAAAATAATTAACACTTGGTAGAATTTTGATGATTTTTAATAGAAAATATATTTTAATTATAGACTTAAAATTGAAATGTTTACCTAGAAGCAGTGAAGTCTTAGCAAAGATGTGAAGAAATGGAAACACATAAGTGCTGTTGGTGGGAAAACACGGCTAAAGGAAAGGAAAATCAGTATGTTGAAGAGATACCTGCATCTGTATGTTTATTACAATACTATTCACAATAGGCAATGTATGGAATCAACCTAAGTGTATCCAACAATAAATGAACTGATGAAGAAAACATCCATATACCCAATAGGATAATGTTTAGCCATAAAAAAGTATGACATTCTGTTATTTGTTAACAACGTGGATGAACCTAGAGGACAATATGTTAAGTGAAATAAGGCAGACATGAAAAGATAAATATAGCATATCGCACGCATGCATAGAATTGAAACTTTGGTCTCACAGAAGCACTGAATAAAACAATGTTCACCCGAAACTGGAGCAAAGGAAGGTTGACAGGGACAGGAACAATTTAGGTAATCAGCTGACTGTGTTAATTAGGAGAAGTAAGTTCTAGTGTTCTATTGCACAGTAGGGTGGCCACCATTAACAGGGAGGTATTGTACACTGCAAAATAGCTAGAAGAGAGGATTTTGAATGTTTCCTTCATAAAACAATGATAAATATTTGAGGACATGGATAACTACTTTGATTTGATCATTATAGAACATATTTAGGATTGAAATATCACACTGTACCCCATAAATGTGTACAATCACTATATATCAGTCAAAGTAAACTAAAAAAGTAAGTCTTATTTACAAAAAGCAATGTTTTAGACTGAGTCTAATATTTTACTGTAAAGTTTTTGCCTTTTTTCGTATTTGAGGTAGACTTCTATAAGCATAAGTGACACATAAACATACATTCACAAGAATCCAGAAAAGATACCAAATCCAGATGAAGATAGCACTATTCCTCAGGGATATGGAGGCAAAAGTCCTTAACAAAACACCAACCAGCAGAATTTAACAATATGAACAAAAACTTATACCATGATCAAATGGTATAATTGCAAGAACCATATTATTAACAGGCTAAAAAAGAAAAGTCTTATTATTCTATGAACTGATGTAGAAGAGTATTTGACAAATTAAATACCTACCATAACAAAAACAAAAACAAAACTCTTCAGAAAATTAGAAGGAATGGGCCCTGCTAAACCTCACGAAGAGCATCTACCCAAATCCCACAGCTTCCATCCTACACAGAGAAGGACGGCAGGCTTCACTCAGGTCAGGAGTGTGGCGCAGACTCACCCCACCATGATCCCACACCGTGCTGGAAAGTCTCACCGTGTAAGAAGCCAGTTGGGGAAATAAAAGGCACACAGAGCAGAAAGGAAGAGCTACATTCCTTTATTTGTAGAAGACATGAGAGTCCTCACAGAAAATCCCAAGGAAACTACAAAAATCTAGAACTAAAAAGCAAAGTCACAAGGTCACAAAGAAGTTCAACATACAAAAATCTACCCTTTTTTTTTTTGAGACTGGGTCTCATTATATAGTTCATATTTGCCTTGAACTCACTATGTAGCCCAGGCTGGCCTCAAACCCATAGCAATCCTGCTACCTCAGCCATCCAAGTGCTGGGATTACAAGCATGCACCACCATGCCTGTCTAGTATTTTTATACATTTGCAAGGAACACATTAACACTGAAATTAAAATTACAATGTCATTTACAACTACTAAAAAATACATAAATATAAAGGTTCACTTTTAGATATGCATAAAAATACCCAGAGGTCAATCTAACAAAACAAGTAGAATTTGTGTGCTGAAAACTGTATAACACAGCTGAAAAAAACCAAAAGACTACCTTAGATACAAAGACACACTGTGATCATAAATGAAAATTCTCCACGCAGTGAGTCATTTCCCTCAGACTGGTATACAAGTTTAATGCAAATCCTATAATAATCCCAAGCAAGATTTCTGTAGATACTGACAAGATTATTTTAAATTTATCTCAGGCTGGGAGTGTAGCTCAAGGATACAGCATGTGCTTAGCATGCATGAGGTCCCGGTTCTGATCCTTTGTACCACAAAAACAAAATGAAATAAAATTTATATGAAAAAGCAAAAGATAGAATAAACAGTTGTGAAAAAGAACAATGAAACGGGAAGCACATTTCCAGATTGCAAGACTTGTAATAAAGCTACAGTAGTCGAGAATGTGTTTAGGAGAGACAGACACTTAGATCAATGGAACAGAATGAAGATATAGCCAGCAAGCCTGGCCAACTGATTCCTCACGATCATGCAAAAGCAGGTCAATGGAATAAAATAGATTTTTCAGCAAATGGTGCTGGAGTAATTGGATATCCGTGGGCCAAAAGAAGGACTTAAATTGCACATCTTAAATAAAAATTAACTCAAAATGGCCACAGATTTAAATGAAAAAAATATAAAGCCATAAAACTTTAGAAGGAAACACAGAAGAATATCTCTAAAACCTAGTGCTTGGTGAAGAGTTCTGAGAAACAACAGAAAAAGATTTAAAAAAAAAAAGATTAAAGAACAACTGATGACATCAGAATCACAAACTTTTTCCTCTATGAAAGATTCTACATAGAAGATGAAAAGACAAGTACAAACCAGATAAAACTTCTGCAAACCACTTATCCAATAAGGGATAGATTCGCAAAAACATTTGAAAAAATTCAAAACTCCACAAGAGAACAGTTTTATTAGAAAATGAGGAAAAAGTATGAAGAAACATGTCTTTCATAAAAGACAATACATACATGACATGTCACTGCACAAAAAACTGGAGGACATTACTTTGGGATGTCTGAGTTCAGACCAGAATGAGCTATCACTATATACCTATTAGATCAGGTTAAACAAAAGGTTGTCACAGACCCAAATGCAGACAGAAATGCAGAGAATCTGGGTCTCTTTTCCACTGCTGTTGGAATGTAAAGTGGTACAGCCACCAGGGAAAGCAATCTGGCAGTTTCTTTTAAAAAACTAACTTGTGTTCAACATGCTACCCAGCAATTGTACTTCTAAGTATTTATCCTAAAGAAATAAAAACTTATGTCCACACAAATCTCTGTTCACAATTGTTCATAGCCACCCCCCACCAAATGGAAATAACCAAAATATCCTACATCATATGAATGACTTAGCCACAGTGTCCCCCAGCACTGGGACAACATAAAATGCTTTTCCTACTCTCCAAATCTCCCTGGGGGGGCCTTATTTCCTAGCTGAGAACCTAACGGCTTTCTAATCTAAACAGAATACTGGAAAGTCAGAAATTTTCATTGCAAGCATCCTAGATACTAATAAATAGAAGCCCCACAATGGAACATCTACAAGAGAAATAGTAACTCAAATTTTAAAGTCAAATTTAGCTAAAATTATAGTGCATTTTTTTATTACACCCCATTTATCCATTTAAGGGTAATTTGACAGTCAAAGCTGTTCTTCTAAAAGCCAATTATCACTAAATACTGAATATCCAAGGTGTAAAGTCAATAAAGTTGAAACAATTTTACTCTTTGCACCATTCTGTTTTTCTGACTCTGTAATCAGCAGAGAGAAGGGGATAAGGAGAAAGTAGAAAATGAGTGACTCCTTTTACCCAATCGAACATTAATCTGAAGCTTGATTATCACTTAGCAGACAAGCTTCTTATTGACATAATTTGATTACTGTCAGATAATTACTTAATCATAGGTAATATCCAGGATAACGGGACATTCATGAAAATCTTTAAGTTTGGGAACCTAATAAAATTTGGATGGAAAACAGATATAAATATAATTACATAAATATGAAACTAAAAGTTCTGAGTTTGAAGAACCTTGAAAAAAAAGAGAGACTGCTATAGATTGATTTATAAATCACAGGGCCCTATAGTACTTGAATCTCAATTCACAGAAAGCAGAACTAGTCAGTTTATATATATGGGACAAGGGAGCCCTCTAAGAAAGGCAGTTTTCAGAAAAAGAAAATAGGGACTTAGGGAGACATATACCTAAGTAATCTAAAATAATCTCCCTAAATTTCTTGCACGTCAGTTTCATATTATTATGAATGTGTCTTGGATTTTTTTTTCTTCAAAACTACACAGAAAATAATATTCACTGGGAGTCAACTTCTAACAAGTCACTATCTCAGAATTAATGTGCAGCACAGTGAGGTACTTTTTAGGAATCCCAGCTCTCAACTGCTTCCTTTTACCCAAATCTGTGTATTCCAACTAATTACTACCAATCAGTGAATCCAATAAATGTTACCGTTCCATCCACAATACCTCCTAAAAACACTATTTTTCTTGTAAGCTCCAATAGCATAAGAAATATTATTTTTATCTCTTAGCTTGTCGTCCCCCAAACTCTGCAAGCTATTTGCATCATTCCTTTCTATTCTGCTAATAAAACCCCAGAACACCAATGGGCCACCAACGCAGGATTACTGTGGCAAACGGCTATAAACCTGGTTCCTAGCCTGCACTCTGGTGCCTTCTAAGTTCACTCTAAGAGTTAATGTAGTGAGGCTTGTTGCTTTCCAGTTGCTAATGCCCTGGAAAGATGACTTTAAAAACTGTGGGTTTTATGGATTTCAGTGCCAATTCACAAGCAAAATTAACACATCACAAATAATTTTCTTTATTGTGCTCCTCACAGCTGAATGTCTTATTCAGTACAAAGTAAGAAACGAAACTTTGTAACACTACCAAAAGGTAGTAGGTACATGTCACATGTTTTCATTCTTCCAGGAGAAACTTACTTTAGAAAAAAATTGGTATTTGGATCAGGAGAGAAATTAATTTTGGTATCCTAATAAACATAGGATGGTTCCTAAGGAAATCTTGTAAGAAGACAGGATTTCATAGTTGAGCCCCAACTGGCTGCAGATGGCCAGTGCTACAGAGGAGACCCCCTCTATTTCACTGCGACCCCAGGTCACAAATTAGCCCTAATATGCAAGAGTCATTCGTTTTTCTGAACAGGTTGTTCAGCATTCTCCTTTTCATGTCTTGCACCACCCCTCAGCAATGACAGAAGTAACTGATTAGCCCAAAATTTAGCAAAAGAAAGTATGCATCTATTGCTTCATGCCTCTGTTAGTCCTTCCCGTCACGAACAAAAGAACTATTGTGAGGTTTAATTGAGCACAAGCAGCTGTATCCACCGACACTGATGGAAAGCATCACCCACCCGCTCCCTAACCCTCAGTGTGAGAAAAAAAATCTGAAATAACAATTAAAACTTATTATCAAGACTTTTTAAAAAGTTAGGAAAGAACTTATCATTTCAGTATAAATTCAAATGTAAATATTCACACCTTTCCTTTTTGTTAAAAAAAAAAAAAGGTTTCCACTATGATAATCAAATTGCCTTGAACCTGCATAGAAAATAGTACACAAAATAATGTAATATACTAAATAAGGTTAATTTCTTTCCTCCTGTCCCTAAATTCATGCTAACAGTCTCTGTTCAGCTTGACATCAATTAAGGATTTTAATTCCAGACTCTTGTTCCAGTGATCACCGGTCTTTTCCTCTAATTAAAATGGATGATGCATCATGAAGATAAAACATACAAGACTTCTGTTCTGTACCATTGCTAGTCATTAGTATTTTTGCTTTTACAATAAATGGCTTTTAGCACTAATTGCTGTTGACTCAAATGAAAAGAACTTTTTTATGGCTATGAAGGATCGTCATCACATAGCCAGAGAAGGTGCCATGTATGGAAATCATACCAACTCTTGTGCATGGAAAGTCCTTGTAAGGAATCACTCAGTGATACACAAAGTACCTCTCACTCCAAAGACAAGAAGGTACAATACGTAAACCAGCCAGTACATTTTTTAAAAAAGGAATGCAAGAAACAGAAACTGGCCTTTAATTATTTATTATTTTGGTACTCACTACCAAATTCAGAGCCCCATGTATGCTAAGCATGCACTTGACCACTGAGCTCTCTTTTAGTGATCTTAATTATAAAAAGTGCTGTTAATATCTACAGAAAGGACACTATACTAATACTTTTTATCAGAGAAATTCTGAATAGATTTTAGATTGCTACAAATGATGTAACCATCAACGATCCTTCCAATATTGCTCAAGATCTCATAATCAAATATTTTGGAAACTGTTTTCTCCTGACTCTATTTTCTGCCATTCCTTAGTTTCATTCTAGGAACAAATTTCCTGGATATTTTCCCAACAGCTTTCCTTTTTCTAAAAATCAGTGTAAGAAATTCATCAGATAAAACCTAATTTGGGCAGAGGGTGTAGCTCAGTGGTGAAGTACTTGTCCAGTATGCATAAGGCTCTTGTTTCATCCCCAATAGCTCAAAACAGACAACCTGAATTCAGAGCAGAATGAAATTATAGCTGTAAGAAAATAGGAAGATAAATTGTTTCAATGAGAGTTTTAGTCCACTGATTGTTTTAGGTGTCCTTTAAAACACTTCAGGAAATGGTAGACTTCAAAACAAGCGTGTCTCTGCTCATCAATCTTCAAGCTCACCTCCTCCTGGCAGTAAATCTAACTACTGCTATCAAAGAGTACAGAGGCTGCCGATTTGCTGCCTGTGCTAGATTCCCCAAAGATGGGTGCTATTCCACTAAATTTCTGTATTAGTCACTTCCCATCACTGGAATACCTGACAGCTATAACTGAATGGCTGGCTCATGCTTTTGGCCCACAGTTGGCTGGCTCCAAAACAACATGGCGGATGGGAGTGGCAGACCAAGGTTGCTCAGTTCCAGGCAGCCAGGAAGCAGAGAAGAAAATGGAGGAGCAGCAGACCAGAACATTCCCTTCTATGTCACAACCTGGCGACCCTCCTTTACCCCGGCTCCAACAAGCAGCACATTCAGCCATTAACTCATCAGTGGATGAATCCCCCAGGATGCTGTCAGCTTCCAAAAGCTGATACACATGAACTTTTTGGGGAACATTCTAGATCAAAACCATCACATTTCCTACTTGGGAAACAGTTCCAATTATAGGTGGAATTTTAATGTCTTTGTACTGTCAGGTAAAAACTGACTGAGAAGACAGGGCGTCCATATACCAACTGGATTTTGGAGGGTAAAAGAACATCTTGTGTGAGCACCACTGTGTGAAATAACTTTCTGATTCCAAGGAAGAGTAGTTATTAAAAACCGGGAACATAATAAATAGCCCACTAATACTGAAATGATATTAGCTTTAAAATATAAAATAGATAGATAGATAGATAGATAATAGGAACTATTCACCAAGTTATTACCAACCACTAACACAGTGATAATTTTTATCAGTAAAGGATCTTTTTTTTTTTTTTTTGGGTACCGGGGATCAAACTCATGACCTTGTGATTTCAAGACAGGCACTTAAGCCACTGAGCTAAATCACTAGCTCAACAGTGATAATTTTTAAAGAATCTAAGCAGGTAAAAGACCTCTCACCCTGAAAAGCATTCACACTAAAGGAGGAGGAAAGGCTGAACATAGTTATAAAATTTTTCCATTGTGCTGACTAGTGGGATGTTCCTGTGAACTGCAGCAAAGCTCTACACTACAATTCTGAGAAGCACTGTCAACACCCATGTCCCTGGTCTCTTCCTTCCCATGGCTCTGCAGCCACCCGTTTTCACAATACACTGTATGACATCAAGTTTGTGTCTTTTCTTTGCTGCTTTTTAAAAATTTTTTTGGTGCTGAGGACTGAACCCAGGGCCTCCCGCTTGTTAGACAAGCATCCTACCACTGAGCTAAGTCCCCAGCCCCTGCATCATTTTAAATGTTAATACAATTAAATTCTTTCTCTCCTTGAAGGAAGGTAAGTGATCCCTGAGAGAAGGGCATTATAAAAATAGCCACAATAATCATCACAGTAAAAATATTTTATACTATCATACTCTATCTTTAACATATTATAAAAAAACTTTTCATATGACTACAAGAGTACTGGAATGCTACCTTACTAACCAAAATACATACACATGCACAGAGACTCATATTGCTCAGGCTCTCACTGATATCAAAGCACCTACAATTATTTCCAATTCAAATAGAGGCTTCAATGCCTGGTATACTTTGCTTGGTTCTCATCAGAAACCAACTGCTTTCCTGACTTCAGTTACAGTCTCCAGTGAAAAATTATGTTCTAAACATACAGGCTGCCCAAGGATGCATCTTCCCCAGTATGGGTCTAAGTAATGAACTTCCACAAAGCAAATGAAAAAGACTTAAAAATCCTTGCTCACCTGCACTAATGATAAACAATAAAGACAAATCCCACTGGTCAGAGCTAACAATTCTGATGGGCTCAAGAGGTTACAGAAATTCTGAAAATGACTGCAACAGGATTAAAAAAACCATAGAGCTTCCTCGAGAAAGTTAATGTTTCGTGTGTGTGTGTGTGTGTGTGTGTGTGTGTGTGGTGCTGGGGATGGAATGAACCCGGATCTCATACACCCTAGGCTTCACCCTCAGCTAGAAGGATAATTTTTAAAAGGCGACTTCTATCTGAAGGGCAAAAATGACCTAAAGGAAAAGGCTACTGCCAGCAAATCAAGCATATATCACCTGCCAAGAAGGATCTTAGCAGCTGAAACCACAACAGTTTTGCCAAGAGTGCCAACAATAACTTAAAGCAGATACCGAGAATGGCTGGCAACGGCAGGAAGAGAGAACGGGAACTATACTCAGAGATGCACCCAGATGACACACCAAAACTGGGGTGTGCAACTTCCAGACACCTAGTTCAGTGGTGCAGCATTTACAACCCAAGGCTTCGCAGGGTGAGTAATAACAAATAATGCAGTCTCAGGACTTCTACTTCCTTCATAAAGCTGTGGATATGTCTCACCTACTGCAGGCAGTGTATGAGAAATTCATTAGCTGCCTTCAGAATACTCAGAAATACTTCCAAGCACAGTTTACTACATAGATGTAGATAAAAATATTATAATAGCTATCACCTATAGAGAACTACAAACTGCAAACCAGCTAGCCTCATAATTCTCACTTAATAGAATGAAAACCATATGAGGTACATGTTACTTGAAAATTATAGAATTCAGCCATATAATACAGCTAATATTTTACCTTTTATACTTTCTTTCTGTCCTTCCCTCTCATCTATCTACCTGTTCACATAGATTCAACCTTGTTCCAGAAAACATTTAACATGATAACTGATAAAATACAACATAAATCAAATAGGAAATAGATATCAAGATATATATATATATATATATATATATATATATATAAATTTTTTTAAACAGAGAAAATTAGGAAGGTATAGACCAGTATGTTAACAGTTGTATAAACAAAGTTAAATGTCTGTTTTAATTTTATTGTTACTTCTGGGCTTTTTGGGTAAGATGGAGTGAAGTATATTTAAATTTTATAAATTTTATCCAAACTTTTCTGTAGTTTCAGAATTAGAATAACTGAGAGCTTTAAAAATGTGTGCGTTAAAGAGGGGAAATACACTTGAGTGGCTTAGGAAGGGGGATTGCCATGAGTTTGAGGTCAGCCTGTGTTAAATGCTAGGTTCAAGGCCAATCTGTGCCACATAGCGAGACCGTATCTTAAAAACAAAAATAGAAGGGGAGAGGGAGAAATACATGGAAAACAGAAAATTAAAAAAGGAAGTAATAAGATGAGTACAGTAGGTGAAAGTTATAAAACAGATGCAGGTTACACTGGTTTGAAACCTGCTGCATCAGCAGCTTCTCCCGCAGGTGGAGTACGTGAACAGGGGTGGGTGAAGCAGGAGCCTCCTCTTCACTCGACACCTCAGGGCTTCCCAGTGACTGACTTCTGAGGGTTGTAGCACCCTCAAAAGCACAAAGTGAGGGGTCGGAAGGGTGTTTTGTACAGAGCATGTTGAGAGACTAGAGATTTTCCAACCCTACCACATTGACGTGTGACACCCATGACTGGGTTAGTTCTTGGAGAAATGATAAAGAAGCAGGGAGCATTAGTTAAGCCAAAGGATGGATCCACACAGCGCCCTCCCCATCCCGCTCCCTCTGGGACGGACCCATCCCCGCTCCCTCTGGGACAGATCCAACCCTGCTCCCTCTGGGACGGTCCAATCCCCTGCTCCCTCTGGGACGGACCCATCCCCGCTCCCTCTGGGACGGTCCCATCCCCTGCTCCCTCTGGGACGGACCCATCCCCGCTCCCTCTGGGACGGACCCATCCCCGCTCCCTCTGGGACAGCACATGCTCCCAGCACCCGAACCAGGCAGAAGCAGAGGGGAAGCAGCTGGCAAGAACGATGTCAGATTTAATCTATGACCTGAGCTCAGAAGACTCCAGTTTACATTCACCATTAAAATACATCAACACTGGAGGGAAAACATTTTAAATTACTTCACAGTTCTTTCAATTTTTCAATATTTTTATCTCTTTGTTTGTCTTTTGAGACAGAGTCTCGCTATATAGTTTGGGCTGGCTTTGAACTCACTGTGTAGCCCAGGCTGAGCTCAAATTCACAGCAATCCTCCTGTCTCAGCCTCCCAAGTACTGTGATTACAGGTGTGCACCATCATGCCTGCCTGCACTATTTATATCTTAAGTAATAGTCAAGCTTCACAGATGTGCGTGATTAAAGATATTTTGGGTTGTGAACAGTTCATAACCCACAACTAAAGAGTGTCACATTTTCTAATCTTTATGTGTCACTTTATTTATTTTACTAGTACCTGTTTGCAGTACAGTTCCTTGGGTGGAGTGGATTCATGTACACACAACACATCCAAATTCCTGTTTCCATCCCTCTCCCTCTATCTCTTGATTGTCTTTCCTTTTGGGAAAGACCCATCTCCCCATTTAAGATGATCTGATTTTTATTTTTCTCTCTATTTATAATTCACACACACACACGGAGTACTACTCTGCCATAATAAAAGATAAACTTGAGTCATCTGTAGGAAAGCAGATACACTACGAGACCATAATGTACAGGGAAACAAATCAGACACACAACTTAAATAGCACATGGTTTTTCTTATATGAGAAACCCAAATTATAAAGAGCAAAGTAAAAGGTTTTCTATTGTTATATAGAATCAGCCAAAATAATTTTTGAAATCCGAACAGTTGCAGGGGAAATATTTCACGATTAGTCAGTAGGAAGAGTAAGGCTGGGCTGAATATTTAAGCAGTTTTGGTTGTAAATCTATCCCTCTGATCCAATTTTTCCTAAAGAAGGAAATATTTTTATTCTCAAAAGGGGCACTGCCAATGCCCAAAGTGAGGACAGAAAGGTGCTCAAAAGAAGTGCTATCACAGCAGCGTGTCACACACACACACACGACACGCTGCACAGTGTGCACTTCAGCAAGGCTCCTGCGCTCACTTGCTGTTATGAAATCCACTTTTATGACATAAAATACGCGTTTAAAAATTGCTGTTGAAAAACAAAGTAGAATAAATTTCTTAACCAATAGGTCTAATTGATTTAATAGCTAATCGCTTGTTTCTGGACCCAAACAGATTTTCACTCTGGACCTCTTGTACATGTAAATTCATGATACCCAACACAGCCCCACAAAGAGCAGCCTCACTAGAGGTACTGGGATGCAGATTAAAGGCAAAGCTGAGAATGAACTGTGCCTTAGGTGAATCAATAATACAAGCAAGACCATGATGCAAAAATCGCTGTTTCACTGGAAATACCTGACTATGTATTATAAAAGTATTTTGGAAAATGTTGATAGAATTCTGCATTGAAACACAGAAGTCACCTAAAACTGCAAAGGAAAAATATTTAGGATATGAAAAATGGTACAGCATTAATGAAACCGTCCCCTTTAGCAGGCTGCAAGAGATGGAAGCAGTAAAATGTTTCTTCCCATTGCTCTGTTGATCTCTAAATGACATATTTGCCTGTGGATGAATTTGAGTTCACACATTTACCTAGTATGTTCTCTTTGTAGGGACAAGAAATCCTTCTAGAATGGAGGTTTATAGTTCTCGGGAATCAGATGTTGTATTACATATACTAAGGTGCACCGTGCCCTGACCTAGAGAGTGAGCATGAAAGTCTGAGCAGCCTAAAACTGGCGAGGACTAGAGAGTCCCCCCAAACACAGAGCAATGATTTAAAACAATCAACCAATCAATTAATCAAATAAGCAATGGAGCCAGGCTGTGGCTCAGAGATAGAGTACATGGTGGGAATACACGACAGCCTGGGGTCCATCCCCAGCACTGCAAAACAAACCAATGCATAAATATGTACAAAGAAATTGAAGATTAAGGCCAGGCATGGTGATCCCAGCACTGAGGAGGCTGAGGCAGGAGGATTATTCCAAGTTCAAGACCAGCCTGGGCTACAAAGTGAGCTCAAGGCCAGCCTGAACTGCATAGTAAGACCCTGTCTCAAACACACACACACACACACACACACACACACACACACACGGAAGAAACTAAGTATTAACCAGTAGAATAAACCCAAACTTGATTCATAAATTTCTCCATGTATATACTGTACATCTTGGAAAGCTACATAATATTAGAGTGATCACACTACTTCAGAATACAACAGAACCAGAAGAGCCTTAGAAGTATTTGATCAACAACAACAATGACAAAAATATCTAAACATTCATCTCTTAATTAAAGGGGCACCATTTTAGTTTTTCCACTGTCAGGCGTAAGACAGAAAGCAGTCTGGCCACAGAATTGTCCCAAGACACTTAACCTGATGCCACACTTGTGTTCCAGCTGTGGTAAGACTGAGATTCAGAAAACATCACCAGAATCTTACCCAACCCCAGGTGACTCAGAGAGGCAGGTATCACACCTTGCTGTACCTGCTCAAAACATGAAGCATGATACCAGAGGAAAGAGCCCAGCGACTCCAGGAACCAAAGTGTGCAATGGCTTTCCAGACCCTACAAGGATAAAGACTAAAGTTCTCACCACTCATGAAAATGACTCCTTAAATAAATCTCTCATTTTGAGTTTTCAACAAGGAATCAGTCAGCAATACTTAAGAATCTTTCTGGAAGACAGAGAATACAACTTAAGTAGAAAATGTCACAAATGTGAAAAATCAAGAAATAAATGTTACCCTACAAAGGAAAACAACACAGTGGGGGCCCTGAAAATTCCTACAGAGGACTCGGTCCTCCCACAGGAGGGAGCGACTGGCCAGGGGCCATTTTGGAGCTGGGCCAGATAAGCCCAGAACCAGAACTGCTGCCGGCTTCCTCCAGCAGCTCCTTGCTGTATGAAGACCCGTGGAAATTGCTTGCACTGAGGGAGCCCAGTGAGCCTGGTCCCGGGGCAGGTCTGATAAGGGTGTCTGCTACTCTGTCATAAAGCAACTCCTGGCTTGTTGTGGGGATACAGGGGCAAGATGTGGGATGCTGTCCCCACAGACTGTCTGTTAGCGAGTCCAGGGAGAATCCTGGAAGTGGACTATTTTGTTGTTGTTTTCCTTTTCCTGTTTTCTCGTTTTTTTTTTTCTCTTGCTTTTTTATTTTCTTTTTTTTGAGTGTGAGTGTGGTTCCTAGCCTCCTTGTGGGTGTGGTTCTGTTCTGTTCCACCTCTTATCTCTCCAGCTCTCTTTTCCTTCAGTCTTCTGCATCAGTTTCCCCAGTTGGTGGGATCTATCATTGTCCTCCAACCTACCTGTAATCTCTTTCTCTTTTCCCCATTCTGTTTTCTCCTTAATCCATTTTGAATCTTAACCCTTGAGGACAGAATTGATATATTATGGACTTATATATTGTATATATTGTTTTGAATTCTGTTATATGATCACAAATTCAGTTTATATGGTTCAAAGCTGCAAATCGGCCAATCCCTGATTTGCAATTTTTAACCTTATAAACTGAATTGTTTTATAGGCTGTATTTGATACTGCTGGTATCACTACAGTCAAAATTGACATAATTGTTCTAAATAGCTGTTGGCCCTGATAATCCATGATTGAGATTGACTAGAGGTCACAGAGAATATGGTAGCACAGCACCAAAAAACTAGGGACTAGGCCAGGCAAGCAATAGCTTCTCCAACAAACTGAGGAGGTAAGATCTTCTAACAGACCCTGAGCCCAAAACCCAGCCACACCTGGAAGATACCTCAGAGAAGTGATCATCACCTGGGCATCCTAAGTAACACCAATAAAGCAACCCACCATAGGCAACTAACAAGTATCACTCCAGGAAATAAAATAAAAAAGAAAAGAAATGAGAAGACAACTAAACAAGACACAACCCCGGACGCCCAGTTTGCCAAAGGCAAACCCAGGAGGCAATGAGGCTGGAAAATCCAAAAGCCCCATACCAGGTCTCTCCGAAGTGGTAACAAAGCAGTTCAATGAGGTTCAGGAAAAAATGAAATCAGAAATAATCTCTCAAATAACTACAGAGACTACCAAAACACACACCATGCTTAGTGACATTAGAGCAGACACAGACAAAAAAATAGACAAGCTTAAGCAAATTATGGAAGCACAACATAGGAAACAAATGGAATCCATAAAGCAGACTCAAGCAAACATCCAGGGGAATAAAAACTCCTCTGAAAATATTCTAAGCAGATTAGGCCAATGTGAGGACAGGATCTCAGATACTAAAAACAGGTATTATAGTTAGTGACCAGGAAAAGAAACATTTCTCAAAACTAGCATGGAAACATGAAAAAATCAATCCAGCAGCTACTAGATGAGACAAAGAAGAATAACTTAAGATTAACTGGAGTCAATGAACAAACAGGAGATACCACAAATGACATTAAAAACATGTTCATAGACATCATGACAGTAAATTTTGCTGGTGAATAAAAAGAATTTGATATACAAATAAGTGAGGCATATAAAACTGCAATTAGCAATGATAAAAAAATCTACATTCAGACATATTATAGTCAAGATTCTAGAAACTCAACACAACAATCGAAACAAATCACTTATAAAGGAAAGCCCATCAAATTACAGCTGACTTCTCAGCACAAACTCTCAAGTCAAGGAGAGTTTGGAGTGAAGTACTCCAACTTCTAAAGGAAAACAACTTTCAACCCAAATTGATGTATCCCACAAAACTGTCTTTCAGAATTGATGGAGAAATAAGATACTTCCATGACAAAGAACATCTGGGGAAATTTATGACCACCAAACCAGCACTTCACAATGTTCTGAAGGGCATTCTAGAAAGAGATAAAAAGGACTACAGCTCCATTTGGGCTCTGAGTCTGTTGGAAGATCATAGAATGAATCCACCAGGAAAGACAAACAATTAAGAGGAAAGGGGAAAAAAAGGGCGGGGGAGGAGTCAATAATAGCTAAATAACATGACAAAGATAAGTCAATACATATCAGTTTGTTAAAACATTAATTTAACCATTAATGGTCTCAAATCACCAGTCAGACTGGCAGAATGGATCAGAAGCAAGATCCAACAATATTCTGTATACAAAAAACACATTTAATTCAAAAAGAAATTCATAGACTGAAAGTTAAAGGATGGAAAACAATACTCCATGTGACAGGAATTCAGAAAAAAGCAGGGGTTGCTTTTCTATTTGCAGATAAAGTAAATTTCAAGCCAAGACTGATTAAGAGAAAGAAGGTCACTACATCCTGGTAAAGGGAACAATCCAAGAGGAAGAGATAACAATCATATATTTATATGCAACAAATATTAGTGCACCCAGTTATATAAAACAATTATTAATGGACATGAAAAATCAAATAAGCTTTAATACAATTGTATTGGGAGACCTCAATATCCCATTATCACAAGAAGACAGATCAACTAGACAAAAAAAATCAATAATGAAATATTAGACCTAAATCAAACTTTTGAGCAAATGGACTTGGTAGATGTTTATAGTGTTCCACCCCACAAAATCAGAATACACATTCTTCTCAGTTGCACATGGGACATTCTCCAAAACAGATCATATACTGGCTCATAGCACATGCTTAAGTAAATGTAGAGGAACTGAAATTATCAGACCACAGTGCAATGAAACCACAAGAACTTCATCAACACGTAGAAATTAAATAACATCCTACTGAACAATCAATGGGTCATAGATGAAATTAAAGGAGAAATTTGACAGTTTTTACAGTTGAATGATAATGACGATATGACACACCGAACTTGTGGAACACAATGGATGCAGTCTTAAGAGGGAAATTTATAGCAGTAAATACCCATATCAGGAAAACACAGCAAGTGCATAAAAAACTTCATGTTGAAGCTCAAACTTCTAGAAAAAGAGGAGCAAACTAAAGCTTGTACAAGGGAGGAAATTATAAGGATCAGAGCAGAAATTAACACAATGGAGTCTAAAAAAATACAAAGAATCAATGAATCAAAGAGTTGGTTCTTTGAAAGATTAAATAAAATTGATAAAACCTTGGCCAACCTTATCAAAAAAAGAAAAGACTCAAATCCATGCAATTAGGAATGAAAAGGGTGAAATCACAACAGACCCCATAGAAATTGAGAAAATCACCTATACCTACTTTGAAAACTTGAATTCTATTAAGATGGAAAATACAGAAGAAATGGACAGATTCCTAGATACATATGAATTACTAAAGCTAAATCAAGAAAATATACATATCCTAAATAACCCAATATCAATAAATGAAAATAAAGATGTGATTAAAAGCCTGTCAGCAAAGAAAAGTCCAGGCCCTGATGGATTCACTGCTGAATTCTACAAGAAATTTAGTGATGATTTCTCAAACTCTTTAATGAAATTGAAAAGGAAGCAATACTCCCAAGTTCACTCCTGGAAGCAAGCAATTCTCTGATTACAAAACCAGAGAAAGACCAAATTAAGAAAGAGAATTACAGGCCAATCTCCCTGATGAACACAGATGCAAAAATCCTCAATAAGATACTGGCAAACTACAGAAAATTGTCAAAAAGACTGTACACCATGATAAAGTGGGATTTATCCCAGGGATGCAGAGGAGGTTCAACATATGTAAATCCATAAATGTAATATGTCATATTAACAGAGCCAAGGACCAAAATCATATGATTATCTCGACAGATGCAAAGTCCAGCACCCATTCATGATAAAAACTCTACAGAAAATTGGAATAGATGGTCTTTACCTCAATCTGATAAAAGCCATCTATAACAAACCAGCAGCCAACATCATACTGAATGGACAAAAACTGAAAGCTTTCACTTTAAAACCTGGAACAAGACAAGGATGTCCACAGTCTCCACTCTTATTCAACATAGTCCTGGGAACTTTAGCCAGAGCAATTACACAAGAGAAAGAAAAGGAATAAAGACAGGAAAGGAAGACGTTAAAATTATTATTATTTACAGATGGCATGAACCTCTACTTAGAAGACCCTAAAAACTCCACCAGAAGACTTCTAGATTTAATAACCAAATTCAGTAGTATAGCTGGTTACAAAGTCAACACTTAAAACTCAATAGCCTGCTTGTATATCAATAGCAAACTCATTGAGAGAGAAATCAGAGAAACAATACTTTTTACACTAGCATCCCCAAAAATGAAATACCTAGGAATTAATCTAACAGATGTAAAAGACCTCTACTCTGAAAAATGAGAT
Source organism: Hydrochoerus hydrochaeris (assembly GCA_004027455.1). Taxonomy (NCBI): domain Eukaryota; kingdom Metazoa; phylum Chordata; class Mammalia; order Rodentia; family Hydrochaeridae; genus Hydrochoerus; species Hydrochoerus hydrochaeris. The sequence goes on from PVLA01002799.1 coordinate 172,127, forward strand.
TGAAGAGGATATTAGAAAATGGAGAGATATCCTATATTCTTGGATAGGAAGAACCAATATAGTGAAAATATCCATACTTCCAACACTGTTATACAGATTCAATGTAATCCCAAATCAAAATTCCAATAGCATATCTTACAGATCTAGAGAAAACAATCCTAAAATTCATCTGGAATCAGAAGAGACCTAGAATAGCAAAGGCAATTCTGGGCAACAAAGGCAAGGCAGGAGGCATCGCAATTTGTGACTTGAAACAGTACTATAAAGCCGCAGTGATAAAATCAGCATGGTACTGGCAAAGAAATAGACCTAAGGATCAATGGAACAGATTAGAAGATGCAAGCACAACTACAAAGACACGCAGCCACCTGATATTTGTTAAAGGTGCCAAACACATTCACTGAAAGAATGATAGCCTCTTTAATAAATGGTATTGGAAAAACTGGCTCTACACACGCTGAAGATTAAAACTGGACCCATATCTTTCACCATATACTAAGCTAAAATCAGAATGGATTAAAGCAGAAACATTAAATCTTATTATTAAAGAAATATTAAAACAGAAACATTAAGTCTGCTGGAAGATAGAGCAGGTAAAACTCTTGAAGACATTGGTGCAGGCAAAGACTTTATTAATAAAATGCAGATTGCACAGGACTTATCACAAAGAATCACCAAATGGGATCTCACCCTGCTGAAAAGCTTTTTGTACAACAAGAAAAAACAACAGAGTGAAAAGACAACCCACAACCTGGGAGAAAATGTTTGCCAGCTGTTCCTCAGATAAAGGATTACTATCAAGAATGTATAAAGAACTCAAAAAAATCAGTCCTCCCAGATTTAAAGAACCAATCCAAAAATGAACATCTGAGATGAACACACATTTCTCAGATGAAGAAGCACAAACAGCAAATAAATACATGAAAAAAGTGTTCAATAGCACTGGCTACTCAAGAGATGCAAATTAAAACAACACTGAGATTCCATGTCACCCCAGAAAGAATGGCTAGCATTAAGAAATCAACCAGTAAGAAATGCTGGAGGGGCTGTGGGGAAAAAGGAACATTTTTCCACTGTTGGTGGAAAAGCAGACTGGTACAAGTGCTGTGGAAATCAGTGTGGTGATTCTTCAAAAAACTAGGATTAGAGGTCCCATTTGACCCAGCTATTCCCCTTCTGGGTATCTTCCCAAAAGAATTAAAAACATCATATCACAGCAATATATGTGCAACCATGTTTATGGCAGCACAGTTTATAATATTCTGATCTTGGAAACAACCTAAATGCCCATCAACTGAGGAATGGATAAAAAAGTTGTGATATTTGTGTACAATGGAATATTACTCAGTCATAAAGAATGATAAAGTGGACACTTTTATAGGTAAATGGATGCCCCTTGAGAACATACGTATTAATAAAATAAATAAGATACGCATGTGTAAACATCATATTATTTCATTTGTGTGACAAGCAGAAAGAAAAAACCTATGAGTATGTTTATGTTTATAAAAAATAGTTAAAAAAAAAAGCATAATGGCCTCCTTTGTCATCCACATGGCCTGTTCAGAAGCAAATTCAATGCCTCCCTCACTGAACACCTCCGTAGGTTCTGCCTTCCCTTCTGCTACTTGTCCCAGTCTTTTTGTCCCAGAGAGAATGACCTCAGCCAAAGCAACGACTCAGGTCACACCTGCTTTTACTTTAACTAACTCACTGTGAGCCGTTTGGAGTTGACTTTTGGATGTCTTAAGAAAGTTTTAATGAATGGAAAGGTTTGGGCTTTTTGCATGTGGATACCCAGTTGTTCCAGTATGTTTATTGAAGGCACAATCCTTTCTCCACTTAATTGCTTTTGCATATTTGCCAGCAATCAAATGTCTGTTATGTGGGTATCTATTTTGGGACTTTATACTGGTACCTTGGTGATTTTTCTATCTTGATATTAATGCCATTTTTTCATGATAGGTGTAACTTTGTGACAAGTCATGGGATTGGGGAGGGCTGGAGCTCTAATTTTGTTCCTTTTTCAAAGCTGTTTAGACAATTCTGAGTCTTTTGTATTTCTACAGAAATGTAAGAATCAAAATGCAAATTTTTTTGAAAAATGATGTTGGCATTTTGACAAGGATTGTGTTTTCTGATCTTTATTATTATTATTTTTTTCTATTTGTTTTTGGTTTTATTCTACTTTTATTTCTAATATTTTAAGGAAAGATATGAGGATATTTCATAACTTTCTTCTTTTCTAATAAATGTACTTAATGCTAAAAGAAAAAAGTAAAAAATTAACAGCCTTGAGTTATTATTATGAATCAAGATACTCAAAGTGAGATATTAAAATTCAAATGGGTTTACTTCCAGATGAGTACTCCTCCAAAATGTCTATATGACATAGATGAATGAGGCAGGATTTTAAATATTTTGTGAATTTAAAAAATCATTGAAAATTCAGCACTAATGTGTTTATTCATCTAAAATGCTTCTCTGTCTCCTATGTAAAAGATCTTAACTAAAACCATTAAAATTCATACTGATGCTCCAATCTTTTTTTTTTAAACTTTCTTTCCATTACATTCATCTGACAACCAGCATTTGGATTGACACAGAAAATATAATTGAACGAAAAATATTTACATTTTAAAGAGCAGAAGGGGGAAAAAAGAACATCTTTCTAATGAGGTTTAATCAAATAACTGAAGTCTACCTCTCCTGCTCCTGCTTCATTCGAATCCTCTCCTCTTCTGACGTAAAGGATTCCTGCATTTTTATTTTACCCGTTTTCTCAATCTTGTCATCTTTTCGATGTTTGCCAAACCTGTTGATAACAAAAAATTCTAACTTGTCAATATATACGAGATAAGGTTTTTTCCCTTTGTAATAAAGACATGTACTCAGTGAAAGCTTCTTCAAAACAAAGGGCCAGTGTTGCCTCCAGCCAACAATCACAACTTTCAATCAGAATATTCACTCATTTATAACTTGAACATTCTAGAGAAAGTCTTTGTGGAAAATGGCCCCAGTGCCCATTTGCCTTTTGGAAAAACAAAACCAAACATGAACAGTGAGACTTGCAATTCACCCTCATGAAACAAACCAACAAGTACATAGGAGAGAATGCTGAATACCTCAGCTGCCAGGAGAGGAAGGGAAGTCCCCTTACAACCACAGAACCAAGTCCACCCTCGTCTATTTCATAATCTCTCCATAAACAACTATTCTTTGTTTTCAGGGCCAGACTTATTGGAAACATTCATCATAGTTTAAACACAGGCCAATAAAGCCCCATTTGGGAGATCTGACACACCAGGGATAGTTCACACCACTGAAGCTCGTAAAAAATGATTAAAACAGGCGTGTTCAGGCTTCTCATCGAATACCCCCAAAACCTAATGAAGGCAACTGCTGAACGAGGCACCTGTGATCTGAAGATCTGTATCTAATCAAAATAGATACAGGCAACACATACCCCAAAAACGGCCCATGAGCTGCCACTGGTGGATGCTGCCCGGAACACTCCTGACAGAAATACTGAAACTATCCTTCCAGCATCCAAAGTAACCGGGAACCTCAAACTTGGCATCAGTTCTTCCTGTGCTTATCTTTTGGGAGCCTGTGGCCTGTAATGCATGTATTCCCAAGTCCTATTCATCTGTGACTTTCCAGTTGCCAGCTGTTTCCAGAGAGAAATATTTCACAGACAGAGAAGCAAAAGAACATTCATAAATAAAAGACAGTGACATCTCAGTTGTTGAACTATATTCGTTCAAAACTGGTGCTCAAACAATGAAAAGTTCAAGAACTGAACATATTTTTCCCATAAGGAATAATGGAAAACCAAATAATTGGTTTTGAGGTCTCCAAATGACACTTCTAAATTCATTTTTTTCTCAAAGATTTCTTTCTTTAACGTGGTTCTCACAGTTTTCCTCTTAGCATTGCTGCTGCTGTCACTAACTTTTCTTGAAGCTGTGCTTATGTTTAACACAAAGCATGCATGCACACACGCGATAATGCTGAGTGTTTGAACACACTAACGTAAGCACTACTGCACACTGGCTGGGCGAGAGTGGTGTTCAGACTGATGCTTGACCCTTCGCGTGGCTGCGAGATGTGATCACAACTCATGCTTTGCGCCTCCAGTTTCTTCCCAAGTCGAATTCTTGGAGTGAGTCTGGAGCAAAGTTACGAGCACCAAGCACATTGTTTCTAAAATCTGCTGTTTGAGCAGCGGGAAGTCCAAGCTTGCAGCTCTTCCACAAAAGAGACAGGACTGCATACCATGGTGGCGAACCTCCAGCACACGCGCCGTGGCCAGCATGCTGAATTCTCTGTCAGCACACGAGCCAAGCTGAGCCCTCAAGTTTCACGGCAGTGCCAACACTTTGCAATAAATAGGTGAGTTTTGAGCTGCAGTTTGGGCATTTGACTCTAAAAGGTTCGCTATCTAAAACTAAGCATATACAAAGCGTTACAAGTACAACTTTTATTTTCTTTAATATAGCAATAATGCCTCAGAGTTAAATGTTATGATGGGCTTTATAGAACAGGTGAATAAAATAAATGAAAGGGCAAACATAATAAAAATACGTCCCAATCAAAGCCAACATAATGTTCATTTATTCCACAAAAAAATTTGTCAAGCATCTACTACATGGTAAGGACTTGTTTACTGAAGGAACTCGGGCTCTAAGCAGAGAACAAAACACTGCAAGTTTCTGCAACTGTCCTAGTGCTGTCAGTCTGGGTGACATTTAGCTAAGAGATCAGGAGGCAAGTGAGAGGGAGAAAGAGTGCGGGGGCTGGGAGCAATTTTAGACAGAATGGTCAAAGCAGGCCCCCCGGGAAGATAACACAGATTCCGGAGAAAGAGGTGTGGCTGGGGAGGGAGCCATGACCCAGAGGCACCCAGGCACCGTAGGTGGAGTGGCTTTGGAGACTGCCAGGGTAACAATATGGCAAAGGCCCAGGAGAAAAAGAGATGGTACAGGGAAAGAAGTACAGGTACAACAGGCCAGGAATCATGCAGGACCCTGAAGATCGCAAGGATTTTGGACTTTACCAAGATAGCGCAAACGTCGTGGAAGAACTCTAATACGGAAGTTGCACTAGGTGACATTTTACCAATATTGACACAGTGTGGAGAACATATTGAACGTAAAATGAAATTTCCAGGTGATGTTGACAACAGCAAGCACAGGATTGGCTGATGTGGAGCCTGAGGGAAGAGAAAGTCATTGAGCCATGACCTGAAGAAGGACTTGTGATCCAGGGACCAAGGGCCAGAGAAGGCGGTTTGATGAGCCAGGAGAAAGGGAGTGGGCCGACAAAGACTCAGGGGACGGCCCAGGGTGGCAAGGCTAACACGCGTGTCAGCAGCACCTCTGCAACACGTAGAGCTGTGAGATTCCAGTTCTGACCCTGAAAATCCTGCAACATTAAGGCACCTGGAAGGACAGAGCCTATTACATTCTAAACTCTAGTGAAGTGTAAGCTCCAATTTTAACATAGGATATTTATGTACCATTTTTACCATGTAACTTTTTAGTTCATAAACATCCTTTAGATAATACATTGTTCCCATTTTGCTCATTTTTTTCAAGACTTTGTGCAGGTTTACACTGTAATTCACATAAATTCAAGCCTGCATCATATTTGAGAACCACTACGCAACGTCACAGATAACATTACAATATCTACCCAGTCAAAAATAAGTTTTACATTTATAAGAAGATGATATGCATCTGCTCTGTGAGTAAAAGATACTGGGGAAAATGCAGATGGACTGATTTTTGCATGTTTTATTTTTATTATTATCTGAGCAGTGGGTTGTCTGAAGTGAAACCTGGGCCCTCATATAGGCTAGGCACGTTCACTACCACCAGCTGTACCTACATTGGCATGTTTTTAAACAGCTTAGGGATTTTCAGCCCAAACCTAAGAGTGAGCTTAATTAGCTGTGTCAAAGTCTTTCTTTAAAAAAAAGGTCATAGTCCTGTTGGATGAAGAAAGTTTCCATTTGTTCCCAAGTCATTTATTTATATATATATATATATATATATATATATATATATATATATATGATTAAAAAGAAGAAAAAGGAGTAGAATCCTGATCCATATTTAAGGATGCATTTTCTGTCATATCATAGCCAAATATTAGTTTATTATATTGTCTTCTAACCACTGAAATAATTACTATATTACTTGTGACTGTCTGCAAAGTATTTGAGAACATTTTCCCTTTTTATTCAAGAGTCAAGATTAACATATGAAAAAGTACCGAAGGCATAGATAAAATATTTGTAGGTTAACATTTGGACAACTCCCTTAATACTTGTTCTAGTCAATAAATTAGGTGATTTCTTTAAGGCATTCTACAATATTACAGCATATTAGTCTATAATTGGGGCAAAAATGGGTCACTAGCTCTAAATTTTCTTGATGAAATGAAGTGGACTATAAGTGAAAAAAGAAAAAAATCTATACCTACATTCACTCTAATTGCCAATATATTCTAGTTTGCTTCTACTCTTCTCACCCCCAGCACTGGGGATTGAACCCAGGGAGAGCTGAGCTACATCCCCAGCCCTTCTGTTAATTTTCATTCATACGGGGGTATCACTAAGTTGCTCAGATTTGCACCCTCCTGCATCAGCCTCCTAAGCAGCTGAAGTACAGGCATGTGCTACATCACCTGGTTTACTGTGCTTCTTAATTTATGGTTGCTTAATTCTCCCCACAAAGGTAGAGGGAGATCACTGAAAAAACTTCAGCTACCTGGACTGGCAAAGTTAGCGTCACAGATGAAACCCATTAACAACCTAGGAAAGTAGTCGCTTACTAGCAAGATACTTAACAACTTGGAAAACATCTATTACTTTTATATTAATCTCTCTTAAAAGCTATTGGGGCATGACGGTCAGGTGGGTCACTGTCTAAGGAAGAGCACAGCTGGACAATACTGGGCTAGTGGAAGGTCTTGGGGCACACAAGTCTCCGCTGAGAACACTCCAGGAGCAAACTCTATCACAGCCGGGTGTGGGCCGCTGGCCCAGTGCCTGCACAGGACTTTGCTAGTCACATCTTGGGACACATGGACACAAGAGAACGATTTCTTTTTTGAAACAGAGGAATAAAAATAAAGAGATGGGGAGGAAAAGGTGCTAGGATACTACCTTATGGGCAACGTCTAATGGGAAAAGTCCAGTGCACAAGACGCTCATGCTCCAGGGAGCCCCTTCTGCCCCCTGCCCTTAAGACAGCAATGAGCCCAATTTTTTTCAGACAGGAACTGACTGTAACATCTCCGGAACATAAGGTTTTCTTCATTAAGGGTTCAGGAATGTTTGCACTCAGCTAAAGTAGTCTCAGAGTAATCTGCTAGATGGGTTCTACTGCGATGTGTTTCAGATGAAGGGAAACCATCTGTCAGTGCTGCGGACAGCCATGGTGGCACACTGTGCTTCCTCATGAACAAAGACAGAACAAAGCAGACAGTGCCACAATGAAGGCTGGTGACATATTCTATTGTGTTTAAGTAGAAAGAACTGTCCTTGAAAATTAACTGGTGACCAGGTATTGTGGTATACACCTGTAAACCTAGCACTCAGGAGGCTGAGGCAGGAGGATATACAGAGTTTCCACCGAGTCTGGGCTACACAGGGAGGTCAAGGTCAACCTGTTGTCTCAAAACAACAACAACAAAAAGGAAGGAAGAATGGAGGGAGAGAGAGAAAAGAAAAATTATTGTTGAGTTTCATTGGCATTAAATCATCATTTTATGACCATACTTCTAAAACTGTTACATAGATTTAATGCAATCCCAATCAAAACACCAGTAACACTCCTTACAGAACTGGAGGAATCCTAAAATTTATATGGAAATGGAAGAAATCTACAACAGCAAAAGTAATTCAGGGCAAAGCAGGGCCATCACAACTCCAGACTTTAGCTCCAGAGAAAGCTACAGGGATAAAAACGGCATGTTCTTGGCTAAGACAAAATAAAACAAATAAAAACACCACACATGTGGATTACTGGAACAGAAGACACAGAAACAATTCCAGGCACACTCAGCTATGTTATTCTTGACAAAGGGGCCAGATCTCTTCTCTGGAGGAAAGATAGCCTCTTTAATAAGTGGTGCTGGGAAGACTCACTTTTCACATGCCAAAGGTTGAATTAGACCCATGTCTCTTACCATGCAATAAACTATAATCAAAGTGGGCCATATATAAACACCAGAACAGAAACAATCTGCTGGAAGACAAAATAGGTAAAACTCTTGAAGACAAAGGTTTAGGCAAAGACTTTCTGAATAAAACCCCAGTTGCACAAGAAATAATATCAAGAATCCAAAGATGGGATTGCATCAAGTTAAAAAGCTTCTGTACAGCAAAGGAAACCACCAACAGAGTGAAGAGACAGCCTACAGAATGGGAAAAAGCTTTGCCAGCTACTCTTCAGACAGAGGACTAATATCTAGAATATACAAAGAATTCAGAAAAACTAGACCCAATTTTAAAGATCTAATCTAAAAATAGGCATCTGAAATGAATAGACACTTCTCAGATAAAGAAGTACAGCCAATACATTTTAAAAATGTTCAACACTGCTAGCTATTCAAGAAATGCAAATTAAAATAACACTGAGATTCCATCTCACCCCACAAAGAATGGTTACCATCAAGAAATGAACCAATAACAAATGCTGGCGGGGAATAAAGGAATCCTTCTTCACTGTTGGTGGGAAAGCAGACTGATACAACCGCTGTGGAAACAAGTATGGAGATTCCTCAAAAAAATAAAAATAGGAATTCCATTTGATCCAGCTATTCCCCTTCTAGGTGTCTTCCTCAAAAAGAGTGAAAGACATCATACCACAGTGATGTGTGTGTACCCCGTTTATAGCAGAACAATTCATGAGAGCTAAATCTTGGAAACAGCCTGTATGTCCATCACCAGATGAATGGATAAAGAAAATGTGGTATTTGTACACAATGGATAAAGAAAGACAGGGCTCAGTCATTCATAGGAAAATGGATGCATCTTGAGATTACAATGTTAAGTGAAGTAACTCAGACACACAAGTTTAAATATCCAATGACTTCTCTTTCAAATGAAAAACTTTATGTATATATTATGTGAAGCAGGAAATGACAGATAATAGGAAAAAAAGAGAGAAACAATATTGTAATTCAGTGCAGACAATATATCTAAATGTGAACCTTGACAGTACAATTATCCTATACTTTGTTTTTTTTTTTTTGGTGCTGGGGATCGAACTCATGACCTAGCACTTGCAAGATAAGCGCTTGTGCCACTGAGCTAAATCCCCAGCCCCGTCTTATATGTTTTTGACCACTAGTCTAGATTTTAATCTATACATAATTAACTAAGGTCTTATAGAATAAATACATGAATTTTATAATGGAAAAATAAAAAGTATGTAGAAGGGGAAGAAGAATTGAAACGTGTTATGTACAAGTCCTAACTCCTTACAGTGAGTGTAAACATCATGTGCCACAAATATGCACTAATAACAGCAAAACAAATTACAAAAAAATCCCTTTTAAGTTTTAGTAAAGTAACATAACTGCAATAAATACCACTGAGATAGTTTACCGTTTAAATTGCAACATTTGTACTGCTACTAAAATTAGATCTTTAGAAGAAAATATGCTGAGTGATAACACACAGCATACTGCTATAAATAAAGTGAAAATGTATTGGTTTTATAATGAATGGGCTCTTTCTAATGCCATATTAAAAAATCTGATACACTAAAAAGAAAGTCTTAAAAAACTACTGCCGTGTTTAAAAACAGATGGGCAGGCTATCTAGAACCAATTATGCATAGGCTTTGAGAAATAACTTTTAAAGCAAGATTTTCTTCAAAAACCCCACTGAAATGTAGCTGAAGTGCATTCTCTCTCAGCACTGGTTACCTAGGACTTTCTGCCTATGGAGGGCTTTCTACATGTCTTGCTGTTTACTCTTAGAAACATGTAGGGTAAGTGACACTGCTTGGCCAGAAAGCAAAAATTAAAATGGGTCAGGAACGAACCTATCGTCACCTACTAGAACCTAGTCGTGCTCTGCATACCCGACCCCTGGAGGAACCAACAGTCACACAGCTCAAGATCCTGTCCTGCGTTTTGCTCATTTCTCCAATTTGCACTGCCATGTAATTCATTTTATCATTTTCTCTCTCCAGGATGTGTTCCTTCTCTTCTCTCTCCCCTCCCCTCCCCTCCCCTCCTTTTCTTTTCTTTTTTCTTTTCTTTTCTTTTCTTTTCTTTTCTTTTCTTTTCTTTTCTTTTCTTTTCTTTTCTTTCTTCCTTTCTTTCTGTAGTGCTGGATGGAACCAGGGCTTTGTCCTGTGAGGCGAGTTTCTGCCTCTGAACTACACCCTGAGGCCCGGGGACTCATTTCTCTTTGGGGGCCTCCCAGGGCGGTGTTCCTGGCAGACACACACACATTCCTACAGCCCCTCAAGGACCTGGCTTTGATTAGCACCTACAGCGATTATGTTGCCAGTTGCTCCAAAATTTCTTAGAAAGACCAGCTGCTCACAAGCCACCTCAAGATCCAGATGGCAAAACTCTGTACTGGGCACCCGAGGTCCTAACCCAGCTCTCTGCAGGGCCTGGAACACATTATGCATTTGGGTCAGGGCGAAGCATGACTTAACGTCTTATCTTTACAGCCCTTTAAGTCATACTTTTCCTAAACAATTTTTGAGCCAATTTGTCTAGAAAACCTTTACCAATGGATGGTGTTATAATCACTTTCCGCATTCTTGGTGTATCAACTGTCCTTAAGATATCACTCTGTTCTCTAACATGATTATGAACTGATTTTCCCTTAAAGCCCCATATCCCCATGATTTCATCTAAAGAAAATATCAAGCCACTGAGCTTTGTAGACTGTTCTCTTACATTTTTATGCACTGAAGATACTATCTATGTTCACATATTTCTGAAAATCAAGGGATTAGTCTACTTGCCCAAAGTTGTTATTTAACAGACAAGAAAACCAAGGCCTGGGAAACACTAAGAGTGACTCAAAGCCACACAGCAAGCTAGGACAGAGTTTGGGCCACCAAACTCATAGGTAGTTTAAGGCATCTCAATGTGTCTGATCTTGTGCACTCCTAAGAGAAAATGAAATTTCAAGTTGTAAAAGCTCACTTTATGTAATTCCTAAGCGAGGCATATACTTGAGCACCTGATGAATGCTCTTTTGATTATTTAATTACATTTAACTAGAATTATTGAATTCTTAGTATGCGCTTTATCTCACTGGTGCGTGCTACCAGCAGGTGAGGTGGGTGTCCTCATCCTCCTGTCCAGAGGAGGCACTGAGGAATCGAATGATGCATCAGGTCACATGGCAACAGAGTGGCAAAGGCAGACTTCAGAACCTGAGGCAGGCACTGCATGCCTTTATATACAGGCAGCTGATTAATAAAGTCTTTGTTTAAATAAATAGGGTCAATCTTGCATGGTTTGCAGCTTTCAGATCCAGGGGACACGGGTTCTGAATGGAATTTGTCTGCAAAGACCAAGAAACTGAACATGAAGTCAGGAACTGCTGCTCCTCACCATCAGAAAGGATCATAAAAAAAGCTACCCGCACACTCATTCATAGGACACTGCCAACATTTCTAAATGCAGTGACACTCCAAATGCTAAAAACATCTGTCTTGGCATATTCAAATACTGTCAGGCAACAGCAGAATGTGTCATAATGCCCGGATCCATTCAGAAGGTAAAACAGTATGCAACGCCCTGCAAGCATTTATCTCTTGTAATCATATGCTCTTGATTTCTCATATTTTTATTCTTTCTGTTCCTCAGTCTCCATTTTACAAATAGGAAGAAGAAGAAAAAAAAAAAAACCAGTAAGTCACTTCTAATATGTCCTCCCTGTTCAGGATCTTGCATATTTTAGTGACGTTTTAAGAACCTGCTGCCATGAAAGTGTCCTGATTTGCTCAGCAGTAGATTGTGGTGATGCTGGATGAATCAAGGGAAAGGAGGCTGATTATGAAAAGCAGAAAGCTCCTATTTAGGCAAGAAACATCTTGGTAATCAACAATGATGAGAAGGGAGCCTGAGAGAAAGGGTGCATGACAACTTGGTAGCACTTTTGTGAGATGGGGTGCAGTATTAAATCCGTTGAGTTTAGCAGGGGTTCTCTTTAAAAGGAAATTCGCAAATTGGAGAATCATTATTTGATTGTGTACATTTTTCATCAGTGCTAGTCTGATTAGATTTAATAAACTAAATTTGTGTGCTTGGCATGCAGGGGGAAAAAGTGACTTTTTTTAAAGGTGGGAAAAACAGCTTCTACTTAGCAAATCTACAGCAGACTTTGCTGCACCATGTACCCTCACTGGAAAACGAAGCCTTCTGAGGAATCCCACTCAATGTCCCACCAAGTACATTCCAAACCCCGGCACAGCCTGTGCTATCTAATCAAGGATACACTGATCAGCCTCATAAACCGATACTCCAGAAATCCTAGAATGTGGAACAAAGAAATACTAAAACAATAATTGATAAATTGAAAATAGAGGAGGAAGGAGGAAATGCAGAAGAGAATCCATTTCGATTCTGTGAGAACCACTGTACACTTCAAAGATCTAAAAGACAAATGCCAACAAACAAAAGAAAGCAAAGAACAAACAAAAAACCCTGTGAGATACAAACACAAAGACTTAAGAGGGGTCAAATGCAGTGATCCTTCTGAGCACAAGATACCTGGGTAAATAACTGGAATAATTTTTGTAATCTACACTGACAGCCATTTTAGTAAAGTGAGAATGGATGGAAGTATATCTTAATTATGATGTTGAAGCTTTTCAGGGATCAGCCAATTCTCAGACCACATAACAGTTTCTGGGGCAAATAAACTCCCTCTTTGTAAAAAGAGGTCAATTAGTAATTTATGCTCCATACCACATTTTTATTAGACTTCCCCCCACCCTTTATATTGTTCTTCAAATCATACCCAAGCAGGTAATCAAAACACTAACCCCATAACCCCTAAGATCCAAATGCCAATAGGATGCAAATTATATTGTTCCTCCTCTAACGAAACTGACTGTATTATAATACACACATATACATATATATGCATTTTTTCATATATAGTTGAACTCAGCAAAAACGACACATAGTCCTGATTTTTTCTAATTGCTTAATTTGGTGATGAAATCAGCCGTGTCCACTTAAACCGATTTGGACAGCGCCTTTCACTAACTCCTTCACTGGGTCTTTTCTTCAGCCCCACACTCCTAATTCTTGCTCTGTTCATTTGAATGCCTTATTGTTTCATAATACAATGCCACAAATTGCAAATTACATTTGGCTCAAGGAGTGATTATGAAAAATACTATTGCTGCTGCCTTTGCGCGAATAACTCTGATAATAATGAGAGATTGATTGAGCTCAAAGCAGCCCAAGTGATGAGAGGGGTCAATTTGAGCATTTCTATTAAGCTGCTTTTGTTCAACCCAACACTTTCACAGGTCAGAGGCAAATAATCATACCCTACATCTGGTTTCCATGGTTTTCCTTTTCCTAAGGAATGGGGAACAATTTAGTAAGTGGTCTTGCCCCAGGAGGCAGTCCCCATAAGAAATGCTAATACAACTTAAGTGGCAGAAAACACAGGCATTTAAAGGGCCACTTGAAAGAAGAAAAAGGAAAAGGTAGTAGGGTATTTTACTACACACCTTTTGCTGTCAGGACAAAGAAACAGGAGTAGTGAATAACAAAGAGAATCCTAGTAATTCCTTTTACCATTTGTCTATATGATACTCAAACTGGCATCCAGGTTGAAAATGCTCCTGATAACAGGCAAATATATGCACCTGAAAAGATCTTTTATGCGTTTGGAATTTGACCTCAATTAAATATGCACTGGGAATCAAACTGTATGTTTTAATCACTGATTTAAAAAGATATGTTAGTTACAGCTGCGGAAACACCCTCAAGGGCGTCTTACTCTTCTGTGCTTATAGAGTAGATGAAAGTCACAAAGAAAGATAAAATGGTTACCGAAGTTTAAAAAAAAAAAGTCTCAGAATTTTTGTATAGCTCCTGGAAACTTTGAAAAATGAAAACTTCCCCAAAGAGCTCATTATCTGTAAAGTTAAGGTGTCGGTCAGCACTTTTTTCTGTCGATTATAGGAAACGATTTCTGTTGATTCACGTTTCTTAGAGAATGCTCTCTACAGAGTAAATTAAAGGGTGTAGGGTTTTAGGTGTATCTCTAAGTTGATCTGCATGTTCAGACACCACTTTAAGAGCGGATATGTTTCTACAAGGCCCTGCAGACCAGCTCTGCAAGCTAATCTCGAGGAACTGGAACCCACACTTCATTCAGTTGCAGTGAGGACACAACTGGTCAGTAGTATCCAGTCCTGGCGTGATCTCAGGGAAGGAGCACTAGACAGTTAAAATAAGGAAGTATGTTCCCATCTCATCGCCAAGCTGCTTGCCTCTCCACTAAAAGAGAATGTGAAATCTGACAAACGTCAAACTGCCACACTCGCTCTTCTTTGCCTAAACAGTTCAACACATATTCAAATATAGAACTTGGTGGTGTGTGCACCGGCCTCATGCCAAACCATCTCCATCTCCTCAGGACGGTCATTTCTATACTGTAAGCAACATGGTCTCCGACAGTGGACCGATTTGCTGGGGATCATAAGGAAAAAGAAGGAAGCTCTGTGACAGACACTGTGCCATCCAAGACATCACACTGGAGCCAGAGGTCATGGCTCTGCTATCAATCTGAACAATCAGCCTTCCCAGTTCTAGCTGGGACTCATAGGGTATCATTATAAAGCTCTGCCTGACTAAGGTCAGAAGCTATCTTATCTAAACTAGTGTGTAATTATGGTATATTAGCAAACTGAATTTCCAATAGAATGGCATGTATATAAACTCCAAAGGGTAGATAATACCCACCTATCTTTTTTTTTTTTTTTGGTAGTACTGTCGTTGAATGCAGGGTATTTGTCTTGTGCTCTTTTTTATTTTTTATTTTGAGACAGGGTCTTGCTAAGTTGCCAGACTTGGCCCTGAACTTTTGACCCTTCTGCCTCAGTCTCCCAGAGTGCTGGGATTGCAGGAACGCACGGCCGCCTGTAGCCCACATACCATGTTTAGTCAATGAGTGCAGACTATCCACCTAAAAATAACTCAGGAATCATTAAACTAAGGAGAAGAGCCCCATGAGAAAAGACTAGAACAAATAACATAAACTATTGCAACATAAAGTTTTAAAAGCTTTCCGTGAGATTATCTTCTTTAGTTCTTAAATTAAACGTAAAGGAAGTGGCGGTGAAGTTAGTGACTACGGCTGGTGTGCTCAAGTGCCAGGCCTGGCGGGGCTGGCCAGGGACAGGGCACTTCAAACTCCTAAGGCTCAGCTTCTCCCTTGTGGGGCACCCCCCATTCACCTCGGCGACTCCCTGCGACTGCACTCTCCGTGTTGACTTACATGTTAAGAGTTTATGAAGTAAAATCTCTCTTTACTACATTAAAATTGCACTTAAAGCAAAACTTAAGAGTCCCATGTAAAAACCTGAAGTGGTATAAAACCAACTTGACTGTAAAATACCTAAAAGTGGAAAATAAAATGTCGATCCTCAAACATCTCACAAAACGCACCTGCCCCTCAACAGACGGGCCATCAGCACCTGCTGCTGCAGGCGGCTTGCAAATCATCAGACACAAAAATGCTGGCTCCCTACTGTCTTGTTTTGAAATTTTGTATCACTCTTTTTTTCTCTTTAATAATAATAATTTTTAAAAAGCACTTGTGTAATACCTGAAGGTCAAAACCTCCATCAGAAGCTTTCCTGGGCAGCTGAGACTGATGGGGTAGGTGCTGTCAACCGCGGCTCCACTGGGATGTGGGGCCAGACACTCTGCTGTCGTGGAAAGACTTATAAATAAAAAAAAATGGATAGCAGCCTCCATATTCTCTATCTACCAGGTTTGAACAGTGTCTCTTGCCTCTTGTGACAACCTAAAATGTCAGACACTAACA